>CM055974.1:13032500-13425000 GCA_029531755.1 Holothuria leucospilota | reverse complement strand
CCTTGTTTACACAATATCTCAAGGTAGAAAGCTTGGATGAATTTCATACTCAGTATGTAGATGTGCTATGGTAAGAGGAACAACCCTATTGTTTTTGGTGGGGGTCAAAGGTCATCTGGGGTCATCGGGGTCAAACTCTGAAAACCTTGTTAACACAATAACCCAAGTTAGAATGCTTGGCTGAAGTAAATACGTAGTATGTAGATGTGTTATGGTGAGAGGAAGAACCCTACGTTATTGGTGGAGGGCAAAGGTCATCTGGGGTCACCGGGGTCAAAGTCTGAAAACCTTGTTAACACAATATCTCAAAGTAGAAAGCTTGGATGAATTTCATACTCAGTGTGTAGATGTGTTATGGTAAGAGGAACAACCCTATTGTTTTTGGTTGTGGTCAAAGGTCATCTGGGGTCACAGGGGTCAAACTCTGAAAACCTTGTTAACACGATAACTCAAGGTAGGAAGCTTGGATGAATTTCATACTTAGTGTGTAGATGCCTTATGGTAAGAGAAAAAACTCTATTGTTTTTGGTAGGAGTAAGAGGTCATTTGGGGTCGCCAGGGGTCAAAATCTGAAAACTTGTTAACGCGATATCTCAAGGAACAAAGCTTGGATGAATTTCATACTTAGTATGTAGATGTGTTATGGTAAGAGGAAGAACCGTATTTTTTGGTCGAGGTCAAAGGTCAGTTGGGGGTACAGGGGTCAAACACTTGAAACTTTGTTCCCATGATATCTCAATGTAGGAAGCTTGGATAAATGACGCTTCTTATAATTTGTGTATAAATTTGTCATGTTGAGAGTAGGAACCCTGTTGTTTTTGGTGGAAGTCACAAGTCATTTGTGGTCACCAGAGGTCAAAAACTGAAACTTTGGAAACATGACATTACAAGGGAGAAAGCACAAACAAATCCATTGTAAGACATGTTTCATTTTTTCAAGTTTTGCGGTTCAAAGGTCATGTGTGGTCAGCAGTGGTCCAGTTGTGAACACATGGTAAAAATGATGTAGTACAGAAGTATAAATTTGAGGCATGAATCCTGGTATAACAAAGCACCCTCCCTTTAGGCAAGGAATTATAAGCCTTTGGGTTTTCTGGTTCTTCCTTAAAGTCTCTCTTTCGCAATCCACTCCCCCTACCAAAAGACACTCTCTAATCAACTCGATCAGCAGTTAGTGTGAGTTTTCAAATGTCATAAATTATGATATTTGTAACCAGTGTCAATAAAGATTGCCAATAGAAGGCTATTGAAACTTCGTTCTAATGGATACTCCAGCAGTACCTTTGTAAGTTGCAATGAAAATTTTCGGTCAGCACCTAATATGCAACTATCGTCAGTCAAAATTTCTTAGCTTTTCGCCAATTTCGCCAAGATAAAGTCGTTCACTTGACCTTTGACCCATCCCATGCTGCACTGCCTGAAAGCAACTCGTCTATTAACGACTTTCATCATTTATGATCCTGAAGAAGCTGAGCTGCTGGAAGGGCAAGCAGACATTTTCTCAGATATTCCCTTCCTCCTTATTAGCATTTTCTGTACACTCCAAAATGCAACATTACTTCCCAATGCCTCCAAGGAACTAAAGGTCTTCCAGCTTCCTGGGGTAGTAGAAGTGATGGCCCCCAATTTTCCCAGAACCCTACCGAAAAAGTACACACATATTTGATTCCATAACTTGCAATACAACTAATTCAATTAAATCAAAGTAGAAAATGGTGGAAACAGCCATGTAATAATTGAAATCGTGGAAAAATGCCTCAGATTACACCACAAAACATCTCCCTTCCAAATTTTTTCAGGGACCTGTAGTAGGCCTCGCTTCTAGGGTTTCGCTACTTCCGCTTGAGATCGCTCTTGAAAATGGTCAATATTTGATGTCGGATTTTGAATGGAATTGTGGCTATTTTCTGGGTTAAAATGCTTTTTAAATATCAAACATCCAACCACGTCATTCTCATGTCACCAGACGTTAAAGGAATTGTGACTTAAATTTTCTCCTTTTTTCCAGAACAATAGCAAAGTTTGTAAAGCTTGTTGGATTTCTGAAAAATTCATATTAGCTGGACTTAAATAAACCATCAGGATGTAGAACTTACAATAAGTCAGTTGGGTAATTCAATATTTCCGGTGGGGTCACAAGATCAGGTGTACCGTGACAATTTTTCGCCAAGGTAAAGTGGTTCACTTGACCTTTGACCCATCCCATGATGCCTTGCGTGGAACCATTTCCCCAACTCGTCTATTAACCACTTTCTTCATTTATGATCCTGAAGAAACTGAGCTGCTCGAAGGGCAGACAGACATTTTCTCAGATATTCCCTTCCTCATTGTTAGCATTTTCTGTACAGAAAATGCAGTAATACTTCCCAATGCCGCAAAGGAACTAAAGGTTTAAAATGTTACACATGTTCAGGGAATGTTCTAAAAGGAGGGATTATGTTGCTATGTTCGACAGCTTGTTTTCAAAGAGAAACTATAGACATAGTAGAAAGACAATTCCTTTCACTAAGACATAGTTTACCTAATATAAGTTCTAAATCCTTAGTATGAATTATTAGATATCTAGCAAAAAATGAACTCAGAACAAAATGTACTTCATTATTTTGATAAAGATATTATTCTCACTTCAGATTTTGAACAAGCATTTGAAATATCTATGTTTGGAAGGAGCAATATTTCTTATGAAAGACGCCTCCAGGAACGTTATTGTTTTATTTCAATACAACTTAAGATATCCACTCATTTAAAGCAACTGTCATTGCCCTCATTACTACAATTTGTCACATCTCAGCGCTACTGTGAATATTAAGTTATCACGGTAGTGGGAAAAGCTTATGTGATATTGCAGGGTATAGAATGCTTGTCTCTCTTCTAAAAAGTCTAGCCCTGCTTCTACAATAATAAGAGATTATCCTGAAATTTGCAAATTTGGAAGGTACCACACTGGGATGATAATACAGTATGATCCTTTATGGAGGAGTGGATAAAGGAAACAGTAATTTTGCGCGTTTTTTGTCAAATTTTTTGTCAAATACTCTTGAAAGAGCATGACAGCCAATATGACATTTAGATTGGTATTAAAAATTAAAATAAAATGAAAATTTAAATCAAATAATTGAGACTAAAACTTAATTGATGACATTAATATTCACATAATGCAGCAATAATACGAGTAAAGATGAATATTTTGACTATTCACGTTACTTTTATATGATTGGTGGGCAAATTTATGAAATCAAAAGCCACAGTTGTAACCCTTATAAGAAAACATAATGAGTTTTAATGTAAAATAATAGGTAAGAACAATACCAAAATAATATGACATAAACATTCAAATTCTTGGCTTTTTGAGCACGGATAAGAAGGCTAAATTTTAAATAATAAGATTTGATTCAATGCCTTTACCTTTAAAGCCAAAGTAATGGCAAAGTCTTTCTGTTGTATTTATGATGACGTTACAGTGAGTCACAAGGCGCCACACCATATGTATGGTAATCGTATTCTTATGGAGTGAAACAATTTGGGGGAAACCAACCATCATTGCTGCGCTATCGTTGTCGGCAGTTTTGGATTTATGTTAATTACCTGTATTTTCAGGGGTCGTATTTGTACGTGATGTAGATATAGTTAGCGTAGTCATGATAAGAATATGAAGGAATACTAGCTTGTATTTCAATCTATTCTAATCTATAGTCACGGTAGGTGCGTTACATTCATTTCACATACGCTAAAAGCAGCCTGGCAGCCAATTTGAATTTCAAAATAGCGGTAAGACTCCATTTTGAGACATTCTTTACAGTAGGCTCCTCTACATTAGAAATTTAGAAGTGAATAAATTGGAAAATTCAGTTCAAAACGGTTCATTCGAGCATTAATCACTGGAAAATAATGAAAGAATGCAGTTGTTTTGAAATTCAAAATAGCGGCTGCACACGACCTTGAAGGTAGCGTACCACAAATTAGCCTATTGTCTTGTTGACTTTACACAAAATAAGACTACTTTCCCTCCTCCTAGATTCGTGTAAAAGTTCTCATCCTGTATATGCCACCCCTCTGATTCAAGCTCACAATGTGGGCTCTAATGGCATTTTCGAATTCTATACCATTACCATTGAGATTTTGAGTTAGAAGGACTTGAATAATAGCTTCATGTTTTCCGCTCTAATCACTACTCAAAGACGGCACTTCACAGAGCGGAGTAATACAACCAAAATGGCATTGAAATAAGTCAAATTGCCTTCAGTTTTGCACAGTCTGTATTTCAATTTATTTCCTATGACCAAATTACAACGTGATCATACTTATTAAGTAACACAGCCAGAAACAAGCTCCCCACATTTGTCAGTCGATATTTTCCGAGTAGCAAACGTTTGAAGCAGTGGTCCACTACCTGAAAGAAATGGCACCTAATTTTGTGCAAATTCAACACACCAATATGTGCAATTGAAGTTAGAGAGACAAAATCTAGTTTGGCACAAAAATCTAGGTGGATCAACATTTGTGACATTCAGTACTGTACTACGGCAGAAGACAGTAAGGTGGATTTCACATGAACACTGTACGTGGAATAAATAATAAAATAACAGAAAAACCTCTTAAGCGCTCAACCTCTGATCATTGCACAGTCACTTGAACCCACAGACAAAACAGCACAATTCTTTTATAACATGACTCTCAACCCAACTGAACATTTTTTCACATACAATTATTTGATCATCTGCAGGAATGATCTATTAGTCATATTAGACATTTTAATCATGCAGTTTTTCAAGTGGTATGGCAATGTTAGGTATTTTCCTTACTCCATTAGGCATCGATTGCGTCTTATATAAAAGTATACTGTAATATTTGCTATTTGTATATTATGTTCAAAGTGCTATTGCATTCTGACATTTGTCTAGAATAACATGCATTCATATGCAACTACATTTGATTCAAAATTTGTGAATAATGATTATAAGAACAATGATAATAAGAAAATTTTTAAGAAACGGAAGTTAATTGTATAGAGGTTAACCGGAAGACTTCTTGTTTTTAAATTATTTCGGTATCAAACTGTTTAAAATAGAATTTGCCGTTCTCCCATCTATTTCTGCAACTAAGAGGTTTTCATCTGTTACCTTATACCCTACCCACACCAAATTGTTCTTTAAATATCTACATGAGAAATACCTCCGCGTGAAGGTAATGCTTTCAAAATACATCATCACATTGAAAGTATCAGTTCCATATTGCCGATGAAGTTTGTCCCAAATGGAAGGTGTCATGTAAGACTAAGTTTCATCAGGGGCACGTTCAGAATTGCACTTGAACAACATCAAGTGTACTAAACAATCAAAAATCCGTATTTACATGACAATCTACTATTTTGGAAGCTTATTTTTGGCTGAGGTGGGTTTTTTTGCGAGAAATATAAGCTTTAGAACTATTTTGGGGAAACGCTTTAAATTCAAATATCTATTCTATCCGGGAAACAGTTACATATTGCAGTCAGATGACTCGAAATTAACCTTACGTTTGTGTTCCTTTTCGTGTAACCTATCCAAAGCAACTCCATTTCCACTACAGTTCTGCAGTCTCGTAGGGTATCACGAAATGTTGGAATAAAGTGCGTTCTGTCAATGTTGATGCTTCTTTCAAATTTGTGTCCAGTTATAAGACTGAATATGTTGGATATAAAGACTATGCCCTCAGATCATAAGCGGTTTGCCACAGGGACACGGGAGGGGGAGTGCCCCCAAAAGTTTGCAAAGCATGGTCAAATGTCATAGCCTGTATCATTTATTACGTTGTATGTACTGCCAAATTCCCAGGCTATTGTCAAGTGTGTTGTATTTCGTGATAGTTACAATTTTCAGTCTTGGTGTAATAGGTCATTTGAATTACCGTAATGGTATTCGATGTGTCTTAATTCCAAATTATTTTCAGGCTCGCATGCAGCTATTTTCCATGGGGGATTCCAGTTTATGAAGAAAAATGATAAAATGTCACACTGTTTTAGGGGAGAGATCATCAGTAGGGGCGTAGAGAACTAAGAAATTTCCTTTGCAAAAAAAGTCTCCGACATGGTCGGAGAAGTAAGTTGAAAGTAACTCCAAACCACTTATTTTGTGCTTTGATGTGTCAAAAATTTTATCTTGCCAAAAAGAGTGAACAGGAAAACGTTTATATCTCAAAAATCACTTAAGTCTTCACCACCGATGATTGCGAAAGTAGCTTACCTGCTTACTGCATGCATAGTTACTCTTTTAAAGCCATACGTGCCCGGCTTGTGTGAGGATGTGTTTGATCATACAGTACTTGTATTCGCATTTGAACAATTTTGCTGAGATCCAAAATAGAGCTATGATTCCATAGTTTTCAAGTGGTTTTTTTTTTCGTAATTTTGATTGTTTGAGACAACAATACAGGAAGCCGACACTTTTTGTGGCACCTTGGCAAATGGTGGAACGTATTGTGCATTGGCGGCGATCGGGGGGGGGGGGGTGGAGGATATATATCCCCCATGGAATTTGATGGAGAGATACTGTACACTATATCCCGATCCCCATGAAATCAACCCGAATCATGTAAACAAGTTTAGTTACTTACTAAGAAAAAGTCTTAATAGAACAGAAAAATTAAAAGATTACAAAAAGTCACTCTTTAAAATGTAACATACAACCATTTCCTCTAATTATGACGAGACTGAAGAGTGTCGACAAGAAGCTCAAAATGTGCATATATACGCCGACACCCCTTGAAAATAGTAAATATACTAACTAATGATTGGTATGAAAATGGAAGATATACAGATGAAAAGAAATTAATGATATTCACTTAATGATATTCTTACCACTCGAGTCAGATACTTAACGGTTCTCCCTTTTAAGGCAATCAGAACATTTACCTTTTTCTAGACTTTTTACAATAGGCCTTTTTTGGTTCCAGACGAAGCCGGGAAGCGCAATGGGTGATGGGACCCAGGACAACCAGAGACAACTCTCCAGTGGGGGCCCAAGAGCAAAGCCCCTGGAGACTCTATAGAACTTACAACATATGTTCATCAGAATGAAGCATTAAACTATTTCCAAAATGGATTTGGATGCGCTTTAAACAGTGAAAAAGAGTGGCTGACTAAAAGATAATTGATGTGAGAATTGTATTGCAGGAAGAGGACTCATGACCGCAGTAGTCCCATGGCTGTTGGAAATAAATGTTGAAAGGATAGCTGTGGATTAAATCTCTCAATGAGGCAGTCCCTTCACATAGTTCAACAAATAGATGCGGGGGAAGCGTGCTGCAAAGTTGTAGTTTGAGAAAATTTTGTGCGATTTTATGTGCATGGGCACTCGTGTTCATATCGATTATACACGGTGTGTTTGTGCGAAAATATTTTCATACCCAAAATCTCATGGAGGCACAGCCAACGTTTGGAGGGACAAGTGCCCATGGTCCCCCCTCCATGAGGACGCCACTGCTTGTGTTTGGTCTGTCTTTAGAGCCCTTTTCATTGACATGGACACGTGATTTTCACTAAAGCTATTTACTTTAATAATTTTTCCCTTCTTCAACTCTGGTATGATTTGAATATTTCATGTGCTTATACACGAAATCAAGATAGTAAATTTTCATCTATAGCCAAATTCTGGCAATAACAGCTTCCTTAATATGTCGCAAGCTTGGCTTTCTCTTTCCTCATTAAAGCATGAAATTTAAGCTCTGCTGAATGAATATACGAAGCCTTGCTTAACCCCCACAAAAAGGGTAAGAAAAAAAACCAGACCAAATTTTCACACCTCAAGATTATTTCTGAAACACAAACACGCACACCCATACCGCCATTACGTATTTATCCCTAAATATGTAATAATGTCATAGTTTTGTGTGGGGAATAACCTTGACTAATGCGCATTGATCTTCATGCATAGTACTTGTGAGATAACCAGGCTCTCGAATCTTCTCCCGAACGACTTAATAATTGCCTTGATTCCAGGATCTGAGGTAAGTTGTAAAACAATCAAAGCAAAATCTACAAAAACCAGGGACTTGCGAATTATCTACTTCAGATAGTTCCGGAATGAAATTGTCTAGCTACTTGAGGTCTCTTAAAAGTGTCAGAAGAATAATCGGAATTACATCAATACATGGGAAACGGGGATATTTTCTGTGGATAGTAATTCTGAAACGTCTAAAGATGTGACGTAGAAGCGGTCTGTCCACAGAGTTAAGATTCGGGGTAGCTGGCGGATACCTTTTACGCCATTATGCCGAAAATGCTGGTTTGTGTAATCAGGTAATTACAGTCTCAAGGAATCTTTTAAAATGCTAGTACTCCTCTTCGTTATGCATCCAAGGAATGAGAAAGTAAATCACGATCAGAAGTAGTGTTCCCAGATTTTGGGGGCAAAGTTAAGTTTTCAAGGGTTACTAAGTGGTGCAGAGAGAGAGGAACCGTGGCTGGCTGCTAGAAGTTAATGGGTCAAGGTTATTTTTGGAGGGCCACTTACTAAGTGATGTAGTGATCGGATCCATTGGCAGGTGGGCTGTCAAGTGGGAAAGTCGATTTTGAAGGCTCATTCACTAGTGTAGGGAGAGGGTCAGTAGCCAGCTGTTATGATTGAAAGGGGCAATTTTTTTGAAAGTCACTTACTGGTGCAGTGAGCACTGGTTATGTTGTACAGTTTGTGTGTGTGACAGTTCACAGTACACGGTCTACAGTGCTATTTAAGAGTATAACACCTCTTGCACTGAGCATTGACAGTACCAAATGGATTCATTTCACTTGTAGTTAGCAAAGAATATGGTCCATTGTACTCGTTGTTAGGGGAATAAATAATATCATGCATACGTAAAGCGAAAAGAAAATAGAAAGTAGAAAAAATTTAAAAAATGTTAAAGTTATTTCAGTCGTTTGAAAATCTTTCCAACAGTTGGTTTTTTATTTGAGCTTTCCCAAAATTGACCATATATAATTTCTCCTACTCAATAATGTCACCACCTACGACTAAATCGTGAACTCACAGTCAAATTTTGGTAGAGCAGAAATTTGGACTACCTATAACAATGGAAACAACCTCCATTACATTTTATACACGAAAACATAACGAATGCAAATATGCCAAGAAAGCTAGACCAGTATAGCTAATCACAAACTAGACAGGAAGTACGGATTGCGAAACATCCTGGTTTGTTCAAAATTTCAGATGACCACTAATTATCCCCCTAAAACCACGGGAAATTAAAAATGAACACGATTTTCAGTTTAAGCCAAACCACAAATTAGTAACAGATACGAACAAATGGGAAAACAAACTTCAGATGCATTTGATGCGATCTGTGGCCTACATTTTATCATATAATAAACTCTTTAAAGAGGTCTCATTTTAAACCCTTAAATGACGACAAAAAATTTGACCAGCAACAACTTTTGTTCACCACCTATAAAACTGTAAAAATCTAAGAGTTTATCACATTTCGCCATACGATTTGAAAACAGGACTTTATTACGTGTTCAGATAATTAAGTCTGGCAGCCTAAAATAACCTTAAGATTTGTAACTAATCATTGAGTATATGAAGACTTACCTTCTCCAACTCACTGACAAAATTTGAGCCAAATCGAATGAAAAACGACGAAATGAAAATCATTTAAACAGTCGCAAAAAGTGACAGAATTATGGATGTCCCGCACGATCACTACAGCTCAGCTGAAGGCTTTCAGCTGAGCTAAAAACGAGGTGCAAAAATTTGTTAGCTATATTATTTCATTTCTACAGTTTGACTGTATAATCATTGTTTAATTATGAACGACTTTGCAATGAATAGATTGTAAGTAAATTCATAAATTCACAAAACCTTTTTAACAGTGACGATAGCTAACTTGATACCTTGCTATTGAAGACTTAGTGAATATATAAAAGTGAAATCAACGTATCATAGAGTCAGTACTCTGAACATCATGTGCTTGTGAACAGGCTCACCAGAACGATCGAGTGCAAAGACTCGAGTGCATAGGCGTAGAAAGGTGGGCTCAGCTGAGGGTGGGACGTTGTTTCCAGCCGCTGTCCTCGGGGAGGGGTAAAAGGGGAGTGGTGTCCCTAAGTTTTACATAGCTGAGGGTCCTTTGATGCAATTTGGTGTGATATTTGAAAATTACTACAAATTTTTTACATTTCTTACGGAGGATTCAAATAAGGTTTTGTCCTTGAATTGTGACTGAGGGATGTAACTACCTTACAGCCCCTCCCCCCACCCGCTTCCTTCGCCTATGCTGGAGTGCAAGAACGAGGTCAAAGTAGTACAATATAAGACAAAAATGTTGAATAACTAAACGAGTATTATACAAGGTTCTTGATTTTCAAATCTGTGACAACTTTTTTGAGTACGAGTAGTCTTGGGTACAAGTACAGGAAAGATGTACTCCTGTTATTCTAGTCACTACTACTCTGTAATCACAAGAACTCGGAACCTAAAATTTCTTCTCTTTGAGAGGAAGTGCTTTTTTTCTTTTGGGAAGTAGGTAGCCAGACTTGTTCGTAAGTGCAAATATGTGCCTCTGAATGTATTTGCGTGGTATTCAGTAGAGAAAATCGCCGATGCAAACATTGCACAAGTCATGAAGCCATGTTGACAACACGACAAGTTTTTCAAGCACAAATAGTCATGTTTCACACGTCAATACCTTCCTCCCACGTTTGTCGTCACCTAGCGGGGTAAAATTTGTAACTTGACTGCATTGAAATATCAGTTTTGTGAGAATCTTAAAACTAGCGTTTCACACTGAGTAAATTGAACACAGCGACACACCGTCAAAGGTCAGTGATAGTCAATGCAGGAAGATGGTAGTAGCTGGAGGTACCGGAAAACTTAAATATATGCTAATCCTATTTGATCCACTTCAGCCCGTGGAGAAGATTCTATAATAAGGGATCATTGGATTTAAGGTCATTGAACTCTTTTGTGTGTGATACCTACACTCGGCAAAGAAATACGCTTCAAAGTTGAAGAAAAATTAGAACGCCAAATATTTTAAGTGAGAGTTTGCACAAAATTTCTGTAAAATTGCAGAAAAGTAAAACTACACATAAGTAATGTAAAAATTATCCTTTTCCCGGGCAACTGCACAAAACAAAGGAAATTTCTACAATGATTACCGTATGTGTAAAAATTTGCTTAAAAGTTCTGGAGTTCTTATTTTTACTTAACTGTTCTGAGAGGGTAGGCAATCTCATCCATGGTCCCTCCAACCCTATCAAAGTACATGGGAACATAGATTTGATGTCTTTGTCAAGGTAGGAATGGCCGATATAGATTTGTCATGTTGAGAGGAAGAATGCTATTGTTTTTTGTAGAGGTCAAAGGTCATCTAAGGTCACCAGAGGTTAAACTGTGAAAACCTTGTAAATGGCTTGTAATCACGATATCTCAAGATAGCAATGACAGACACTTTTCATTTTCGGTATATAGATTTGTCATGTGGAGAGGAAGGACCTCTTGTTTTTGGTGAAAGTCAAAGGTCATCTGAGGTCACTGGAGCTAAAAAAAACCGAAAAGCTTGTAATCACAATATCTCAAGATAGGATTGAAGGACACTTTTCATATTTGGTATACAGATTTGCCATGATGTAAGCAAAATTTCCCAAGAATTCCCAAGATCGTCATCTGAAGTCACCAAGGGTCAAAAAGCAAAATTTCCTAAGAATTCCCAAGATAGTCATCAGGAGTCACCCGAAGTCAAAAAGCAAAATACCCCAAGTATTCCCAAGATTGTCATCTGGGGTCACCTGAGGTCAAAAAGCAAAATTTCCTAAGAATTTTCAAGATCCAAGATCCATTGGAGCTGAATCCCTTTCAAGACACTTCCGTTTTTTTATATTTGGTGGGGTTCAAAGTTCATATGAGGTCAACAGAGGTCAAATTGTTAAAAGATCGTAAAATGATGTAGTCAAGAAAGATAAATTTGAGGGATAAATGTCAGTGCAACAAAGCATCCCCATTCGGGCAAGGGATCACTAAGCCTTTGGGCTTTCTGATATTTTCATCTAATACCACCAGCCTGCTGTAACTTCCGATTTACATATTCAGGTCTGGAAGGTTGTAGTACCACATCCCTGCTCACGTCAACCTGCCAAATTGCACTGAATCACAAGTGAATGTGCGATCTGCGAGAGAGGAACACGTACAATATACGTACCAACGTGTACAGGTGTGTCTGCTGTAGGCAGTACGTTTTACTCGTGTCAACGCTGTTTTGACCTCTGTGTGACATCATGCACAAGACTTAAAGGCATTGTCTTGTGGCACTTTCTAGGGTCTTATATGAAAGATAAAAAAATTCATTGCATGTCATCCAAACCCATACCAAAACTCCATTCCTAACTCAAGATATTCCTTCCTAAAGACAGGTTACTTTCAATAAGAAATACCTCCAGGTTTCCTCAACATGCTTTTAATCCAGAACATGCTTTTAATCCTAAGTCTTGTGAAATAGACATTTCATGTACTTCTAGGGACCAGACTTGAAAAGTTTTTCTAACTTCCTTCCGGTCCCTCTCCCTTCTCACCCCCACACAACGGTTAGTAACTACATTGCTATGATCTCACCATCGATTTGCTCAGTTAACTACTGTTATACTGCAATGTTAAAAGTTATATTGTTAAGTGTATAGTAAAATATTCTATTGATCAAACGTTAGCCAATCTGTATAAAAAGATAAAGTTTGTAATTATAAGGAAGGAAATAAAGTGAAATTGAAACTGAAACAATTTGACTCAACGAATAACTGCTCTACTAGTTTTTGATGACAAACTTGACGACAGACGGTTCGTACGGGTTATAAGCAGACGTACTTTTCATACTGTCACACAAAAAGAGTGAAATTTGAATCGGCTGTATTTACCGTTTCCTTGAGGATATATGAAAGTATCTTCAAAAGACTTCACATTCAAGGAGAAAACCTTACAGTAAAGGCCTTTTAAGAGGCTGCTTCTAATGGAAGAAAGAATCAAAGCTACCGAATTTCAATTTAAAGGGCAAATCTCGTCATCCGACAGTTCCAGTACTCACAACTATGCAACTTGTAGCTCCTCCAATAACTGTATAAAGCTCCTCCTTGTGCAGACAAAATGTCCTGGTGAGCATACAAGGCTATAATGTGAAATCTAAGTACTCTCTCTGCATTGTGTGGAATGTGAGCTACTCTGCATCTTTTGAATTTTCAGACTTTGCTGTCAATCAAAGAGCAGTCACCAACTGAAATTTTGATAACCCCAGACTAAAAATATACTGTGGGGTGACGCGTGTCTGTCTTTAAGTACATAATGGCGTGGAACTGCGAAAGTTCAAATACTTATTTTTCAAAAAGTTCCAAGATGTAGGCAGGAATACTTAATCCGTATTGACGTTACCTAACAAGTTTGTGAGTGTCCATTTGAAGTCACACAATTTATCCCGTAGGAGGATTCAAATGATACAAATGGTTTGGTCATCAATTCAGACCGATTTCTTACATGGTTGCAAACCAACTAAGGGGAGATTTTCCATTAAAAGGACAGAATAAAAGCAAAAATATGTTCATTATGGCCTTAGGGAACACATGGGACTGGCACACACGTGTCTGGTGTTCTACGTGAACAGAAAGTGTCACGAAGCTAATCGAACTTTACTTGGAGAAGACGGTTGCTGAAGTTGCAAATTGCTAACACGTATCACATATTGAACATTCTATGTCAGCACATTGAAAAACTCTTTCTACCTGCCTGTGACACGTAGCCCTAGAGTACGGTTTTCTGTACTCGTGCTCGTTATTTACGAGCGAATGTGAAGTATATTTGTCTAGCATGGACTTGTCACAGTGTTTTCATTCTGTCTTGTTGTTTCTCTGTTAATTTATTGCGTATGACAGTGTTTGTTGACCATCGGATATTAGCCATAATTAGACTCATTCAAGATGTGCCTAACTTTCTTAGATTGTGAAGAATATTCGTTGGAGATATTTTATTGCACGGTTTTTGAAACGACTGTATACTGTTCTTAACCACAGTCTTCACTAGTTTTTGTCCACAGTTGTTCTGTATGAAGAGGTCGTTACCCTTCATCGTACATATTTTAAAACATGCGAGCGGTCTTTTTAGTCAAAGTTTATCAGCCTCGTTGAGCAACACACTGTTAGTGGGAACTTTTTTTTACAATAGTCCAATCGAAATGGAAAAAAGAGTGAGAAACTGGAGAATTACGTGTTTAGTTCCTTCAGACTTGAAGACGACGCGTGGTTAAACACAGAGAACAGATTAGTACTAGAAAACGAAGCCCCAGATTTAAGTTGCGAATTGTGCAATAAAAAACTGCGTACTTATCTTCTTCGCCTGCGATGTCTTCAGATGGGACTTTAATCGCTCATAAAAACAGGTTCTTGCTTTGCCGGTGATCATGTGACACACACAAAGTCTGACGTTTTCAAGAGAAGCTGAGGTGAATGTCATTTATCTCAGTTGACTAAGTTGTTACTGACCTTGGCTACTAAACCGTAACATTAGACGTTAGACAATGAGCCAACAGTGGGAATAACATAGGGCTGGCCTGCAAGTGGAAGCTATTCGTGCTGGGCTATGAATTACTTTCGTCGTTAGTGATAAAAGCGTTCTGCTCAACCAAGGCTAGGCGTATAGTCCAGTTGCCAAAACGAATTTTTATCCGAACCTTGCTAATGTCGGACATAGTTTTTTATTATGTTGATTTTCATGAGATGCGAAAAATCGTTACTGGCACTCTGGCAGTGTTGGGCAACTTTTTTTTTATTACGATAGCATAAACAAAAAGGCGGCCAATACAACGATCATAATGTATAAAAATAGCATGAGAAATATTCATTAAAATACTTTGGAACAGTCACCTCTAATATCTGGCCAGATTTTATGACAATTAATCCAAAATTTTCTTTCAAAATATTTCTTTTGGAATTCAGGTCAACAAATATGGCGGAAAAAAGCAAAATGACCGCCAATGCAACAATTATGTCAATATGTAATAGCCTAACAGGAAAAAATAATCATTAAAAATACCTAATACACAGGTAAACCTAATCTGTGCCCATATTCTATTGAAAATATTCTAAAAGTATTTTTCTGGACATTTTTGCAGGATCCGGGTCAACCAAGATGACGGAAATAGCAAAATATGGCCGCTAATGTTAAAATGTTATAAAAATAGGGAAAATAATCCTTAAAAATATGTTTGTGACAATTGCTTTTTATATTTAGCCATATTTTGAGCCAAATATATCAAACATATTTTTCAAAATATTTTTATTGGAATTCAGACCAACCAAGATAGCGGAAAAAGTAAAATGGCCTTCCATTGGTATAGATACAATATAGCATAGTAGTAAAGAAAATAATCCTTAACAATATTTTCAACACATTTAAACCAAAAGTGAGTCCATATTCTGTATTTTTCTGGACATATTTTGCAGTAATAATAATTAAGATAATTATATGAGCGGCCATTTTGCTATTTCCGCCATCTTGGTTGACCTGAACCCAAAGATAAAAGCACTTTAAAAATCATTTTGGATTATTTGTAATGAAACATGGCCAGATATTAAGGGCAACTGTGTCAAAAGTATTTGGTTATTTCTCATATTATTTTTATACGTTATATTGGCGGCCATGTTGTTGTTTCCGCCATCTTGGTTAAGCTAAAGTCTTGCAATACATATCAAAAGTCATGCTTTGAATTTTATTGACAACCTTGTATAAAGATATTTACGATTTCCAATCGAAACTTTTTCAACGATTATTTTTTGTGAATTTTTTGTATTTTTATGGGGGTGGGGGTGGGGGGGGGTGGGGGGTGGGGTGGGGTTTTAACAATATTGTTTTGGCAATTTTCCGCCATATTGGCTGCCAAGTACTCTTGTGCCAAGGATTGTAAAACTCAGTCTTAATTGTAATATATTAATTTACATCATTATGAATTCGGATTGTGGAAATTAATAATGGTTTTTAGACAATTTTTGGAAATATTTCATTCGTTTTGGCGACCATTTTGCTTTTCCGTCATCTTGATTGACCTGAATCCCGCCAAAACAGTCCCAAAAGTTAATATTGAAAGTTTTGTCAAAATATGACCAAATTTTAAGATTAGATGTCTCCGAAATAGTTTTAAGAGTATTTTCTGCACAAAATTGTGTCTAAAATACCGAAACCGAAAATGGCGGCCATTTTGGAAAATCGGCCGCCATTTTGAATTTTGAGTGGCTAACTGGCTTTTTCAAAAGAGCAATCCACAATATCTAAGGAGCATGTTACTAAAAAGCCAACAGTAAGAGACTGAGTAAAATGAACAGGCCTGAAAATTACTAGTGTACGGTGGCTCAATAGGGACATGGAAAGCAAAAACAAATCCCCGAGAAGTCAAACGTTTGACTTGTAATCTCAAAATTTTGACTTTAAAAGTCAAACCCCAACACTATGTCCAAATTTTGTACATAATTACAACACTACCATCTTCTCTTAAGTAAATTACAGTCACATAAATTTTCATGATAGGCTAATTTGACCTGCTGCGAAACTACCTAGTTATTCGTGCTGGGCTATCAACTACTTTCGTCGTTAGTCACAACAGGGAGTTGTTAGAAAGGAGATACAACGTTCTTTAGACTCTCCTAACAGCTCCCTGGTCACAAAAGCCCTTCTGCTCAATCAAGGCTTCAAGCTAACATTAAGAAACTGAGTAACACAGGCCTGACAATTAGCTTACTAATGTACGGTGGCTCAATAGGGACATGGAAAGGAAAAACAGCTCCCTGAAAAGTGAAACGTTTGACTTTTAATCTCAAAATTTTGACTTTAAAAGTCAAACCCTAACCCTAAGTGGAATTTTTGTATATAATTACAACACTGCCATCTTCGCTTAATTAATTTACAGTCACATAAATTTGTATCGTAATTTCACCTGTGGCAAACTACCTTTAATTCATATCGCCATCGTTGGACAGTAACTTTACTAGTCATCCACCTTCATTCGCGAGTATGAATGCACTGCATTCTGGTTTTATTACACTTGGGTGCATAATCGTACTCATATTTGTATTTTGAGAATTTAAAAATCAGATACTCATATATACTCGTTGTACTCGCAACCCTGTTCTTCTCACACACTTACTCAGGACGGTGTACTCGTATTCGTAGCTTTATCTTCGTACTCGTACTCGTACTTGAAGATTTGTACTCGTACTCGGACTCGAAGCTTTGTACTCGTAGCTTTGTACTCTTGCCAATGAGCACAACCATCTCAGAACATGAACGCGTTTTGGTAATCTCCATCTATCATACTCTACTAGGTCTTCAATATCTTGTAAAGATCTGCGGTATACATGTCAGATTATGTGATAAGATGTATTCGTAAAATTTATGAAACTTGAAAATCTTAGTAACATATTTCTCTACATTAGGTATTCGCGTATAGGCCTAGACATCTGTTTTGATGGGGATGTGGAGCGTTATTATTTTAAGGTATACTACCACACTTCAATGAGAACAGTATGGTACTGAAGTATATTTGTAACCAGACTCCCCCTGAATATTGCACAATATAGTGTAGCGACATTGCAGTTTCGACTCATTGAATGTTCACAAGACGCCCTCTACAAAAATGTTGACAAAAATGTTGACAAAAATGTTGACAAAAATGTTGCAAAACATTGAGAGGGTCTCATGTTAGTGATGCTTATTGCTTCTTGCGCTTACACATTTATTGCAGGTATCATCTCATATCTAAACACGCAGGTAAAAAGAATTTCCAGCCAGTAATGTGTTGACCTCAAAAGTAGTAGGCACTGGGTCATAGGGTAAAATTCTCCAAATAAGCGTTTCGTGACCACCATTTCGACCACCGTTTCGACCACCATTTCGGGAAGGGATAAAAATTTAGAAAATGATGCCTAATACAAGGGCGTCCTGAGTGACCAAAAATTTTCAAAAGTGGAATTCTTGCACATGAAGGAGAACTTGCAGATACCATTTCGAAAGTATGATAAGTATATTAGAATTTAATTCGCCGTGAATGTTGACGTGGCTCGTGCACGGACTTCCATTGTCACGGCCCGGGTTCATATTTCCACCGTGACTAGTACTTTTCCCTTTAAGTTTCGAAATTTACCAGTTTTTGTCAGTTTTCGTCTTTTCTGCTGGTACTTAAACACTTTTTTAATACGGCGGGGACTATATGCAACCATTCAAGGCAGATCATAAGTCTTTCCCACACAGGGTCGTCGCGACCGGGAGATGTGGGGGGGTGTCTCACCCCCCCCCAAAGTTCGTCAGAGCGACGGTAGTCGGAAAATCTGAAATGCCAGTTGGAATTTCTGATATCTCAGTCTAGCACATTTTTCCGACTGAGCCTATGTCAACTTTGTATATATTTTCCAACTAGACCAAGTGAGAATAACACCAAAAGTTATTTTCCTCACGTAAAATCAAATCAAAGCTGTCCTTTTTTCGCAAATTCTTCTCAAACTCTCAAAATTTTCGCGCGCTCCACGCGCTTCAAACCTTACCTCAGTGTTGTTCTTATTATCAATATCTTCCGATAGCAACTTTCGGAGAAGCACAACAGCAGAAGTTGAAAGCTGTTTACAAATTACCAGGTAAAAGACTGGCTTTTTGAGTGGCATGTTGGTTTGTTAGGCAATTGAAAGTATCTCGATGCATATTCTTAATGCAGGTTTTACTATGGAAATCTCATTTAAGGAAAATTTGGGCGCGCTTCACGCGCATGAGTCACGATTTACAATCAATCTCATGAACATTGTTAAGGTAATTATACCAGACACAGTTCTATGGGATGTAGGACGCTTTAGCCTCCCTCCCCAAATTTTTCCGAGCCCCATAAAATTGCGCAAAATTTTATATAGACTAATATTGGTGAAGACATAGACATACTCAAAAAATATTCCAAACGTCTATTTATCAGGCCCGTAGCCAGTATGATCTGTAACTATTCTTTCTATAACTTCAAAAAAATTTCGCGCGCTGCGCGCGCTTTCATCTGTAGTTCTATCTAGTGGTAACGCCCCCGTTTCAAACATATTGGATTTCAACGTTTCCACAAATGTTGTTCTTCCGTGTAGGCGTGATTCTAGAGAAACACGAAAAGGCATCGTTGCGCAGTTCTTTCCTCTTTTTCCTAACTTTTGGAAGATTCTTTCTTCAGCCTTGCCATCGTGGCAAACATATTTTGAAAGAAAAAGATCTTTCAATTTCGTAGGAGATCCTTAATGGGTAAGATGAAGAATGTAGTCCCCGACGACGACCATGCAGTCACCCGAACAAATTTCTTGGTTTTGTCCAGATTCTCCAATAAAAGCCCAAACTTTTTCAACTTTCCTTAATGAAAATTCAATATAACCCCAATTTTTTTCGGCGCGCTTGGCGCGCCTTATATTTTGAGATCGGCAACCCATTGCATCTGTCGGGGCTTAGAGTAGCTGCCCCCCAGTCAGGGCGCTTCCTCCCCCCCCCCCACGTCGGCAAATCAAAGCACCACCCCTGGCTGAGCCTGCGTGCAGGTTTTTCATTTTGGCATTGAAGTATACCCCCAAATTTCGGCGCGCTTCGGGCGCAATCCTCACAATCCACGTTGAATCACTTATGAACATTATAAGCACAACGTACCAGTGAACTTTTATAGCATAAACAAGGTGTACATTCTGAAAACGCGCTTGTTAGTCCTCAACCCCTTTTGCTTTACCTGTCTGGGAGGTCTAGTATCATTTTTCTGCACCTATACTCTCCCTCCCGCCCATTCCCCATTGCTGGAAGCTGTTCGTCTGGATTTTCGTTCAAAATTAGTAAAAATACGATAGATGTAAAGTGCTTGGCGTCATACTCTATATTATTATTTAGATGCCAGGTAATAAGCACTATGTCATAGCCTCATTTTATATAATTGATCCAGAGCTTCCAGGAGGCCTATACAGGTATATGCTAGCATTAGATGCCAGAATAGAAGGCACTAAAGTAGTCAAAAGGGGGGGGGGGGCTTCAGGAGGTTTGTTGACAACGTCTTCTTCTCTTAGACAACATACTTTCTACTTTCACCTAACCAAATCTTAGTATTCACTAAATTATGGACATTTTCCAGCCATATATGATCAGTTCCAAAAGCATCCCAAGATAGCACCATTTTGCATCTAAGCAACCTTACCTTAACAAAAATTTCTCAAAGGGGAGGGGGAACCCCCTCCCCTTAGGGCCCTCCCCCAGGATGGCACCTTTGTGAAGTGCCAAAGGAAGGATCCCCACTGCTGTAAAAAAAAAGTAACGCCCTTAAAAACGAAAATGCAGTTTACGGGCCGCCACTCATTTGGAAAAAGAATCAAACCAGTCGGAAAACTTAGAATTCATTTAATTATGGACATTTTCTAGCCATATATGATCAGCTCCAAAAATATCCCAAAGATAGCTCCATTTTGCATCTAAAAAACCTTAAATTAACAAAAATTCTTCAAAGGGGAGGGGTCAACCCTTAGACCCCTCCCCCACGACGGCACCTTTATGCAGTGACAAAGGAAGGATCCCCACTGCTGTATGTAAACGCAAGGCGCATATAAAATGGTGCAATTTACGCGCCACCATTCAGTTGGAAAAATATCCAACCAGTCGGAATTTGGGACCTTCACACCCCCCAAACATATCACCCTAGCTACGGCCCTGTTCCCACATTTTGAATGTTATTGGCAGAATAGGGGACCTTTAAAGTGTATGCTTGTGGCTAATGGGTACTTGAATAATTCTGAACTAGTGGCAGACCACCTTATATCTGTGCTGTTTGAAGGAAATTTGAGTGGGGCATCTCAGAAAAAGAGACCATATTTAAAATACCGAAAACGGGAGGTAATCTGTGTAAGCGCGCATAGAATACCAACGTAGATGTTGCCAACTTAAAATTCACTTCAGATTGCGGAGAATGGCAAGGATATCGTGCCAATTTGTGTAGATGTATTAGAAGTCTTTATTTTCAGATCTCATATTCTAGAATAAGAAACTCTTCAAAAGGAGCTGAACGGTTGAGCTGCTAACAGCAGACCGGCCCACCCAAAGCTCCACTCTAGGAACAACCTCGCTAAAAGTCTGTGGACATATAAATATCAGAACTGCTTATTGATATAAAAAGCATTCAAACGTTACAAATAGCAGCAATTCCAGTCAAATTCCATTAAATATTGACCATTTTACAAGAGAATTACTGTTCTTGCACAAACATCGTGAATAAACATGAGCTATACATATGCAAATTTGTGACGTGGAAGGGGGTCTCATGAGGTATGTCTTATCTTATCCTTTGTTTCCTTGATCTTCATTCCAAGGACAACTGTAATATTGACATGCCCTGAGGGGTTTATTTTTGTGGTACGGTAGCTATTGGCCACTTTAAAATGTCCATATTAAACACCAAACTAGAAACTAGCTGGTATATAAGTAATTATCAGGTAGTTCGTAAAGGATTAAAAAGGAAGCATATTGCAAACCCTGCGCAACTTACTTCGCATTATAATTTTTGCATAGCAAATGAGAAATCTCAGAAATGGTCAAATTTGAATAGGTATATCCTGAGAACGGTAAAAGATATTCATATGGTTGTGACAAATTTTTCATCAGGTGATCTTAATCAATCATTGTTGAGTAAATCATTTCTTTTAGTTACATGTCCACATACCTTTAAATTTAAGTAGGATCGTGGTCACGGATTATCCAACTTTCCTGGTTAAGAATCCAGTTCTAGCCAAAATAAGCCTTTCTGTGATCAAATTATGACTGATGATAAGCCCTGGTTAAAAATCAACATTTTACTGGTTTACTATTAACATTTAACTAGCATTACTTGGTAATTTTAACCAGATAATGGTTGGATACTATGTGACTAAACCCTGCAGGTTGACTTTATTTGCAGTGTTTTTAGAGTGCACCACCAAATCTAATACTTTATTGTGGTCTATAATTAAATTATGCTGAGTGTAACACTTCAAAGTCAGACCGAATTAAAGGGCAAATTATATCGTAGGCACAGCTCTGAAACCGGGGTGCCATGGCCCTTCACGTAAGTGCTTAACGAACATTCAAACTCAATTACTTTTGAAATTGAAACAGAAAGCCAGAAAGTCTCTTCTCCTTTTTTTCTTCCATATCGTTGTTCACAAATTGAGAACCTATACATTCCGTTCGGCAAACTGATTGCGTTTGGATTCCGACCCGCATAAAAAATAGCGTAACCGTAAGATGCACCTTCAGAGTTGCTACGTAG
This sequence comes from Holothuria leucospilota, assembly GCA_029531755.1. NCBI lineage: Eukaryota > Metazoa > Echinodermata > Holothuroidea > Aspidochirotida > Holothuriidae > Holothuria > Holothuria leucospilota. The sequence goes on along the minus strand of CM055974.1, from coordinate 13,402,716 downwards.
CAGACTGTGCAGCATACTTCTTGTTATAGTGGGCTCTTTGGGAATCGACATATTCCTTGTTCAGTTTTGGGAAGTCTTAAAGAGGGGCTGAGCAAGCAGAGTCCCAATTACATACGGGACTTTCCATTACTTTATAATTATTGCTTTCTTTACACATGTCCTGAATTAGGCAATGAGAATTGCTTAGTAACGTACTAGAGTCATGATTGCGAATATGTATGTGTAGTTTTTTACATTTCTACTTTCGGATGGTACAGAAATTTAGCGTTTCCTTTTTAGTGGTCATAAAAGTACTGGAAGCCCGTTGTCTTGATAATCTAATGTTTACTGCAGTAGAACTCCTTCACAATTTCTGCCTGCTCACCGTCAAGAGGCTCACTATGAGATATACATTCCGAAAAATAGCTGATTTTGGATTTTTTTGCCGGATTAATAACACATAAAACATTTTCCTTCCTGTGTGTGTTTTCTTCACTAAGGGATTACGAACATGGGTCACACCAGCTTCCTCACTACCACGCACGGCTATTGCCCTTGTGCTCTGCGCCCGCGTAGTCGATCTGTTTGGTCAGGTCATTAACGATTGTTTGCTTGTCAGAACGTGTTATGACTGATTGACTGATACAGCACAGCGCCGTGCAGCCTCCTACGAAGGCAAGTAAGTCACGAAACAACTATCAATATTGGCCAACGACTATGATAACCAGCGATCGGTCAAACAAGGCATCGAGGATAAAGTTTTGCTCCATGACACAATCATGCCGTAGTACGGAGCTTTTAAGGTGTCATGCAGATGTTGAGATATTATGTCACTTTCTCGACTTTTTTATCAGTAAAATATTCAGATGTTGACATCCGAGATCTTTTTATCTCAATATTTTAGCATAAAATATTGAAATATTACTTAACAGGATCTCAATATCTTAATATCTTTACTGTACGATATTGAGATATTGACATCCGAAATCTTGTGTTCTCAATATTTTAGAGTGAAATATTGAACTATTACATTACAGGATCTCAATATCTTAACATCTTTACTGAAGGGTATTAAGATATTGTCATCCAACGGCTCGTTTTTTCAATATTTTATTGTAAAATATTGAAATATTACAATACAGGATCTTAATATCTTAACATCTTTTCTGAAAGATATTGACGTATTGACATCCAACATCTCGTTATTTCAATATTTTAGTGTCAAATATTGAAATATTACATTACAGGATGTTAATATTTTAATATCTTTACTGAAATATATTGAGATATTGACATCCGAAATCTTGTGTTCTCAACATGTTAGCATAAACTATTGCAATATTTCATTACAGGATCTCAATATCTTAATATCTTTACTGAAAGATATTGAGATATTGACATCCAGCATCTCGTTATTCCAATATTTTAGTGTAAAATATTGAAATACTACATCGAAGGATCTCAATATCTTGATATCTTTTCTGAAGGATATTAAGATATTGACATCAAACTTCTCATTATCTCAATATTCTAGTGTCAAATATTGAAATATTTCATAACAGGATTTCAATATCTTAATATCTTCACTGAACGATATTGAGATATTGACATTCAGCCTCTCGTTATGTCAATATTTTAGCGTAAAATATTGAAATATTTCATTACAGGATTTCAATATCTTAATATCCTTCAGAAAAGATATTAAGATGTTAAGATCCTTTGATGTAATATTTCAATATTTTACGCTAAAATATTGAGAACACATGATTTCGGATGTCAATATCTCAATATCGTTCAGTGAAGATATTAAGATATCAAGATCCTGTAATGTAATATTTCAATATTTTATTGAAATAACGAGATGCTGGATGTCAATTTCTCAATATCCTTCAGAAAAGATATTAAGATCCTGTAATATAATATTTCAATATTTTACACTAAAAAATTGAAATAACGAGATGTTGGATGTCAATATCTCAATATCGTCCAGTGGAGATAACCAGATACTGATATCCTGCAATGCAATATCTCAGCATTTTCAACATCGTTCAGTGAAGATATTAAGATATCAAGATCCTGTAATGTAATATTTCAATATTTTATTGAAATAACGAGATGCTGGATGTCAATATCACAATAACGTTCGGTAAAGATATTCAGATATTGATATCCTGTAATGTAATATTTCAATATTTTACGATAAAATATTGAAATAACGAGATGTTGGATGTCAATATCTCAATATCGTCCAGTGGAGATATCCAGATACTGAGATCCTGCAATGCAATATCTCAACATTTTACCCTAAAATATTGAGATAACAAGATCTCAGATGTCAACATCTAAATATTTTACTGAAAAAAGTCGAGAAAGTCACATAATATCTCAACATCTGCATGACACCTAAAAAGCTCCGTAATAATAATCATGAGTATTAATTTGTGTTTCAGAATTGTGTGTGAAACGGCTATCTTTAATATCTTACAAAAAATTCACCTTTCCCTGTTTGGTGGTCACATCATTCTTCTGGGTGTCTCGAATGAATTCTGTTTTACCAGATTATTGAGAGTATAATCAGGAAGAGGACCATTTATAATTGTCGTTGTTCATATCCACATCTTATTAGTAACTACTATTGATATTTCTGTGGAACAGACCAGTGCATTTTGAGGACTTTTACTGGTTCATAAACAGTCAAGCCTGCATGTTTGACAGAAATATGGACCAGGCGACAACTTAGCTGTCGAGCCGTTTTAATAAATAGTCCGGCAAAAGTAGTACTTTTAATGCTATCATCACTACAAAATTGAGATAATTTGCTGATTTATATTATTTTTCTCATGATCTTAACAAATTCATTCAACATGCACCAAGTACAACATATTGCCATTGCTTATCTAATAAAAAAGTGCTACATAAATTAACAGTCTTTAGATCTCCAACAGCACTCAGGCTGGCTGTTCTCCTTAGCACAAAATGGCGGCTGATGTGTTTAGCGAACTTTTACAATGTAAGAGAAACTTTAGCCTAGGACTAGGCTGCTTCAAATTTGTGGAGATACCAAGGATATGTACGTGCTAACAAACTTGTGACGTACGCTTGTTGCATTATAGGTAAAAACGTCATGTTTCATTACGGTGGTGGGCTCGTGCACTCGTGAGCTCTCACCGTGATCACCATTTCACCTCAGTGCCTTTGGGCCCTTTACCAAGCCTGAAGCCAAGGGGGAAGGGGCAGCGCTGGCGTATATATTTTTACACATCTCACTCCCTAAAAAATATTTCGCCTCCTGGAAGCTATCTCGCTTCCCTTCAGTACCTTGTCTGGCTACAGGCCTGCCCTTAACACGTTTCGGGCCCCGTTTTTCGGACTTCGGCTTCTACGCCAGTGACAGTTGGTCTTGTAAAAGCCAGTCAGTGTTAAAAACGATCGACACTGCCTTGAAAATGTTGTACACCCCTGCATGTCTGTGTTCGTTAGTCCACTGCACTGAAGAACGCTTTAGTTTTGACGTTAATGTACCGTTACCTACAAGACTATATCACAGCCATCTTTGGTTTAAGCAGGTGAGGTTCTGCCTAAGGGGCAAATCCCCAGGTACCTCCCTGAGGTTATACTAGGTATCAAACCTGACATATAAACATCGGTACATAAAATGCAAATTAAATCCTTATCCTTGTCGACAAATCATTTGAGTGTTAAGGGGTTTTTCGAATACACACAGTCATGCTTTTATTTTCTGTATATATCTTCAACAGTTTAAGTGGGGATTCGAGGAGAGCTTGTACGTGTTGCGCGATACAGAACCTACGGACTTCTTCAAAGTTGCGAGTCACTTAGCTGTAGCAGTCTATCTGGATAAAGAGAAATATCCCGTGTACAATGCACCATAATGACATACAGTAAGAGGTAGCTATAATCATTATTAATACCATTCAGTCACCGCGATTACCTCAAGCAATAGCTTTATCCCCATACGATGCATTACAAGCGATGCCAATGTTGCTTTACATGCTATTTTTAGAGTTTGTGCCACAAATTATTCTTGAGCTCAATTTTCTTTCTGTGAACTCAATTTTATTTCTGTGATAACCTTATTTCTTGAAGTTAAAACTACCAAACTGCCTTCTTTCGAAATACCTATCAATTGGTTTTAACTTATTAAAATTTGTATACTATTTACCTTTAAAGGTTATGCATTTTAAACTACAAGGACTCACAATGGGATTCGTCTCGCGCATAAATTAGAAAAAAATGGCGTTGTCTTTCTCCCTTTAAGATCATTTTCCTTCATTTAGTATGCTGTTACCCAAGAGAGTTGCAGATCCCTTCATTAACTGTAACCCAAGGGGCTGGTTTAGCTTTAGTTTTCTGTTTTTGTTTTTGTGTTATGTTTTGTCCCAGAAGTATTAAAAATGGTATGACTGAAAAAATGGATTTGAAAAAGAGGGAGGCTCATCATTTGGAAACTAGTTTAACCGTGTATTAGCTGATAATTGTAATAATTTTGGGTTACCTTTTTGTTAACCTGGGCTTTGGGTTTTGGGTTAAGAGCAAATAAAACAAACAAAAATACTTTGGGTTCAGTTAGCTTTCACATTTGATTAATGAATATCACATCCGTAAAGACTTGACGATGAAGTAATTGTTGAATCAGAGGAAAACTTGTGAATGGTTCCAGGCGGTGATCGCCTCAACTAAGCATAGTATGTGTGTGCTCGTTGCAATTTAGCTTGCCTAACCATGTACAGGAAGTGCAAAATTAACACAAGGAATGATGGAACTTTGTAAGTAGCCTAGAACTACGTTAGTGCAGCAAAGTTAGTTAAAAAATGTAGGCTAGCCACTAAGTATTGGCTTTTTGGCTCAGCAAGATAGTGAAGGTTTGCCTAATATTTAGGCTAGGTTAACAATATTTCTGCCCACGTTACAAAATAAAAATGAATGTATGTAGTTAATTACGTAGCCTCTGTGGCTACGTATCCTTTAGGAAGGCGAATTACCCCCAGTTAGACATTTGTTTACATTGAGCGAAAGAAAGTAAAACTTTTCATTACACCATTGAGCGTATGAATTCAAAGAGGAAGGACATTGGTCGCCATTGATGATGTTTTGTTATGACCACACAGCATCCAAATGTTCAGGTGCGAATAGAATATAACTCGAAGACATTTTAGAAATTTACAGCAATGGAGGAACTCAGAAATGTAGAATCTTTGTTAAGTTTCCCACTGATTATATATTTCACAAAAATAATCTTAACTAGACGGACGTAGCCTAGAACGTTTGTTGGGAGGGGAGACTCCACATGTGCTGGACAACTAGACTTACAAAATGGCGTTCTAAGATGTAGGGTTCACTAACTCTCAAGATTGTACTTCCGTAGATCTACCGTCATAGCACATACAGTGTAGTACACCATTGACATGTATTTAATGACTAGACAAACTGGACAAACGCACTTTTGTTCATGACGTATGGACCATGAATTATTTGTGTTGGCTATGGCTAGATGGTTATGAGAGTGTACCACTGCGGCTTTATACGCAAGACTAATGGTATTCAATGCACAACGTACGGATCTAGATCGAGACGAGTTGCTCGTTCTTGAATTTTGGTTGACCATAATCCTTCATTTTCGAATCTCAAAGCTTTTCGTATTCTCATTGTCTCCCCTCGACTTAAATTGAATGATTTTAATGCTCAAATGACTTCTTGAAACGTACGAACGGTAGGAATCTATAAGAACAAATTACGATATCAAACTAATGCATAGAAGAGACTGATATATTGAAAGAAATATTCGATTTGCTCCGCGCATGCGGGATAGTCTGGATATTTTTAAATTGACCCAATCTCAAGTGACAATTTTAGATGATGACCAATCCTGAAGAAGTGATTCTCCGTCACGTCCAAATACCGACGATTTTTTTTTTCAGCACTTTGAGAAAGGTATTACCAGCTGTCAGTGTCACTGGACAGCTGGAGTTGCAGAAGGCGAGTCGAGTAGCGCTAATTCCAGCAGGAGCAGGCGGGGGATCCGGCCGGAAAGCTGTCAGCGGAAAGCATGTTTGATTTAGCAACGAGGTATTTAGACGCTGGCGATTTGCGTGGGGAAACTTGAAGCGTACTAGGCTACATGCTTAATTTTGAGATAACAAATCGGCATGCTGACGTGTATTGAATTGCCAAAAATTACGACTTTGAGTTTGGAGGGAAAATTGGGGACCTTCCTGCCGCCGTCAATGTAAAATGAATGAATTCACGTCTATCTTTAAAACAACACAGCGGTATGTGTAAGTAGGCCTACTGTGCACTAGCGCTTAGTCATATCATTAGGGTATGTACGGTGGCTCTACAGCAAGGGTGGGGAACCTCCGGCACGTGGGTCGTATAGCCTCCGGCCCGCGAGACCACTCATTCATCTGGCCGGCGAAGATGATCTGATAAAAGTAAATTCATTTCACATGAAAAGTAATTGACAATAATCATTTAGTCCTCGGTACCCACTGTTTTATCATGCTTATACCTGCACTTTCAGGATCTTTTACGTAAAACAACTCCATAAGTTCTACTGTCATGAGCTTGCTTATAAAAAATCAACAGTCGCAGGCGGCTATTTAATATGCCATATGTTCCGTCTCCTTTCTCCCGATTGAAAAACAACTCCCACACCTCTCTCTCGGAGAGGCTACGTCGGATTTGCCATGCAAATTCAAATTTCTAGTTTATACTGTACTTTGTGCCTGACGCGAAATCACTGCAGTGCATGCAGACGACAGTGGACGTACATCTGACTGAACGTCTCCAGCGCGGTTTAGACTTACACACTGCCAGAGCAACTTGTGGAAGTCTTGTGTACGGTGCGGTTGGCATATTTCTCAAGCTGGCGACGGATATGAATTATAAGAAGCAAACTTTTGAAAACTATTTCATACAGTTTCGGCTTAACAGAGCATTTTTTCCATCGCATGTACGGTGCACTTAACTAACGCCAAAGCCGGCAACAGATATCAAAAGTAGTCACGGTCGGGGTCGGGGGGGGGGGGCAATGCACGCTCAACCGGTGAGCGACAACTACTTCGCCTGGAACCAAAAACCAACGATGTACTCGATCTCAACATATGAAGATACTACCGGTGAAAGTGTTTACATAGATACGCTTGCAAATCTCATCCGATTAGACCAATCTGAGAATACATGAAGGCTCAATGAACTATCCAAGCTCATAAATAATCCAGAAAGTTTGTCATCCTTGCAAAACATGGGTGTAACATTCAGGGTTCAAGTTTATATTTCCTACAATCCATATAAAGATAAGTAAATGTACATTGTATAAAAAAATACAATACATTAAGCAGAGCATTCGTTGGGATACACACGAACTTATCTCATCGCAAGATGGAAGTATAGAGGAATCAGATATATATAGGATTAAATTTTTCTTGTCTGGTCCCTTATCTTACATACAAAAAATACTTAAAAAGGGGGTGAAGGAAAAGAGATCACAAGTGGGCTTTGTTAATATTTGTCTTTTAATCCACCAAACGTCAAGGTGATGGATTCGAGACTTCCTTATCACTTACAATGCTGATTTCCGTAAGGTGTTATAACAATATGTCTGCGGATCTTAGGTTTGTTGAAAATCGGACAAATTGACATATACGTCAAAGCCATTCTTACTTTACTTGACATTGAGCTAGCAAATAACATAGCCATTCTATCTTTTTGGTTCAAACACGACATGACTTTGCCTAACTACATACTAAAGAGAAGGCCTATCAGTTTCACACAGAATGGAAAGCTACGTTTGAAAATCTCACGTGCGTCAGTTCTAAAAGCCCTCAACATAAGTTTATGCTTTTAAGGAAATCATTCTTTTATGTCAATTTCTGGAAGTATTTTCCGAAGTCGGGAAAAGGTTAACTTTTCTATAAACTACTACGATTTCGAAGAAACATAACTTAAACTTACCGAGTTTCCAGACCTTAATCTATACCAGTGGTTCTCAAACGCGGCCCTTGGGGCCGCATGCGGCCCCGGACCCTGTGTGTCCGGCCCCTAAATTGATTTTAGGTTTTGAGAAAAATCATATCCGAAATGAACAAAACTTAGCAAAGTACATCTAATTATGTAATATAAAGTCACTACTTGACTCCTTCCAAGTTTGCTCTTTTGATGGAGTGCTGGGTTGCCTACATAACAGACTGCGTGGTATATTCGTAGGTCATGATCTAGCCAAGGCTAATTTCATGTCCCATGTTGCTGACAATCATTTTACGTACACGGTGGCGCGTATTCATTTGGAGGTGCATTGCGGAGTGTTCATAGGCCTGTTTGTATTGACAAAGCTTGTAGCAAATGTATATCCTGAAAATTAAATTGTGACGTGAGGTGTACTGTACAATTGACTTATCATGTTAAGCGTTTGTTGATTGGTGACTGAAATTAAAATTTCTTCAATTTATATGTTGGTACTAACAATGTCTTCGCAACAGTTTATATTATATGATCTCGCTCTTAGCATAGCTCTGCAAGATGAAATATAATCATTCAGTCAAAGCTTTTCTTGACTTTTGCAGCCCTCGAACTCAACAGCCTTCTTTTCTACCTGACCACGTTTTAGAACAACTGGTCAAGATCGAACTTCCTCATCTTCACATATACCAGCCACTAGCGAAGGATAAGTGCAGAACTTTTGTGTGTTTATCCGTTTCAGAGTGCGGCTTCATCGGCAACCTACTTAGTTAGGAATGCCATATGTTACTCCTATACCGCAAACCGGAGCTTAATAATAACCATCAAAATGACCCTACTGGTGACCCACGCATGCTGGACACAGAATGGAAGACAAGTGGCGCCAGATGGGGAGGTGCAGGGGGCCATGAACCCTATTGTCGGGGAAACTTCACTTTCGTCGTGGACAATAAAGTATGTAATTCCCCCAACAACGACGACCAGCCGCAGCAACAAACTTCTTGATTTTGTCCTGTGTAGGGCATATTGCCCAACAAACAATAAAGACTACCATGTCATACTTTCTTCAATAGCAACCCCAAAATTTTCAGCACGCTTCGCGCGCCATATTTTCGCGTTTGCTATCCTTTCGGAATTCAGCCGTTCTGTCGAGGAGCTTGGCATCCACCAGGCACCACCCCTATTTGAAGAGGCAAATTTGTGGTGAAGAGTGCCTGGAAACCAAAATTTTCTTACCTCAGCCCCAACCATGGTGGGGCTGAGGTCGGGCTAGTCCTGTCGGACACTGCAAAAGTGCAAACTGCCCTCTTAACAGCTTGAGGAACCACTCCATATGAAACCTTTGTATCTCTGCCTCTGTTTTCCGTAGATGCGACTAGTTTCGGGACATTTAAAGTATGGATTTCGCTCTTTCCAATTGTTGTCCCCCAGATTCCTCTGCAGCCCTCGACCTCTTCCCAGCCTCCCCATTTGGAACGCACCCTCAAAAAGTTTGAGAACTACAGATCTATGCCATTAAAGGTCAAATTTGTTCATTTGGTTTTACACACCCGAGAAAAATCAGCATTGAATAGTTTACTCAAATGACATTTGGCTACAAAATTTATACGCGGTAGTTCCTTAATGCACCTTTAATATGAATATTTGTACCGGTCAACTTCATGAAACATACTAATGAAGACTCTAATTCGGGATGCCTGATAAGTTCAACTGCTATCATAGGTTAAATTAAAAGACCAAATTCCTCTCCTCAGAGATTTAAAGGGCAATTCTCATAATCCCAGACAGTTCCAATTCTCCCAACTAAGCAGCTTGTAGCTCCTCCCATTATTGTATGAATCTCATTCTTGTGCAGACACAAACCTATGTTATTGCTTCAGGTCATGTCCTGGTGAGCATACAAGGTTAAAATCTAAACACTCTCTGCATTGTGTGGAATGTGGGTTACTCTGCATCATTTGAATTTTCAAACTTTGATGTCAATCAAAGATCAGGAACCAACTGAGAATTTTGATACCCCCACACTAAAAATGTACTTTGGGGTGATGACTGCTTGCCTTTAAAGTTTTCTTAAGTTTCCTTCTAGCGCTTTTCTCTCCTTTAAAACATAACAGCCTTTATTCAGCACCTCCGAGGCAAATACATATGCCTACCTGTTGAATATTATGCTGAGTTTACTGCTATATGATGGCGGCTTTACCACTGCCACATATCACATTACACTGGTTTGTAATGTCAACCAAAGTGAAATCACTAATAATGATTTGAAGTACCTTTGAATTACAAAAATATATTTTGGGTTATGCAAGAGTTACTTTACGGATGGTAAGATTTCATCTGCCCTTAACGTCTTTCACCAATTATCGATAAACAACAATAAAGCGTCTCATGATTTTAACAAAACGGCTCATCAACTCGAATATTACTTTCATCAAATCACTTTTAATTAGCAATCCTGGCGATAGATGCATTATTGAAAAAAATAGACCTTTGTAGGGCACAGGTCTTCATCCTCCCCATAGGGCCTCATTAGTAAACAAATTCCAATATCCGGAATGCCGAGACACATTGATCTGTGTTCGACACATTGAGCTGTGTTCGACTAGAAATGATGACTTCATCAAGGATAGACGCAAGCCTGACGTATGTAGGGAAATACAGGAAATAATCATTCTAGCAATTACACGGTGACTTGATGATACGTTAGCCGAGGTTGACACAACTCAACGGTTTGCACAACTTAGATTTGTACGTGCACACATTTCGATTATTCCTCTATGTTTAATTTCGCGACCACTGTATACCATAGTAACGCCGGATTCACAAGTGAGCAAAATAATACCCAAATGCCCTAGACTATTTGCGCTGGATAATTGTAAAACTACCACTCTAAATTGCTTGTGTCACAATTACTCAGCTATCGAAAAAGTCAAAATGACTCCAGATTTGACTCTTTGAGCGAAAACTGGATCAAATGACAAACACCTCTCCTCGTGTCAAAAATTTAGGACGCGGAAGGACTGCCTAGAGTACTTCTAAACAATCTGCTAGTCTCATTCAGTGCAGTTGGTAAGGACTGTTAACAAGACTAAGCAGAGCAACACCCAAGTTTTATCATTCATGAAAATCTATCCAGAGTAATAAGAAATTTCTCCCTCTCTCTAATAGGACTGGTAACTCGCACTTGCACTTTCATGCAAAATTCTTGCAACGAAAATGCCAAAATGTTGGATTTTTATTGCCAAATTTGAAGAAATGGTCACCAAACACAAAACAAAAGATATTTCTGAAGCAAAGGTAATAAAATCAAGTATATGTTGGAATGTTGTCATATATGCTCTTGGATACTTTTCACTGCAGCAGGCAAAAGCAAAAAAAAAAATGTTTATCGGTGTATCTGTCTGTCTGTCTCTGTCTATATATATATATATATATGTCAATACCAAATGACACTTTTTTACCACAATGTAGGAGCGAAGAATGCCAGTTGGTAACCATGGTCCTGAAAATATTTGACCATTAATTTTTCATCAAAATCACTTCGGACGATGAAAGTGTGCTTTTTTATCTTCTTAGCAGGTGTCGTATACGTAGCCTACGCCTCTTGTCCTCTTGCGTACTTAAAATGGTGTTAGTGCAGTTAGTTAATAAAGGGGCAGTAAAGGAGCAGGAGGGCAGGAGGGGGAACTGCCCGGGGGAGTTGTACGGAAACCCTCATATACCCGTTGAAAGTAAATATAGAAAATCTATCAAGAAATCAAAATACAAGCTCGCGGTTATGTAAAGGAAAGTGCATTACTCTGCTAGTGGCAGTCGAATATGTAATGTGTTATTTTCTTGAAGCTCACTACTCAATCAAGACAGTAAGTCATTAGCCCGCAGAGCAGTAACCTTCGTAGCCGGCAGGTGTCGAATATGTTCCGTTTCATGTACATACTCTGGTACTGGAAGTGCAGTCAAGATAGGTTCAGAAACCGTACCACGTTCGCCGGGCTGGCAAACATATGTCATCCCAGTGTGGAACGAGCCAAATAAAGAAAGGATCTACGCAAGCTAGGCTGTCACAGGCGTCAGTTCCATACGAGTTATCCGAAAACAGCATTCCCAACTTAGATTTCGATAAGTTAAACTGTATCCCTAATTGCATCCCCCTAAAATTGTAAAACAAAAAGACTGAAGTGCAGAGTAGTATGTACACTGTTACCATCGTATGATTAAGATGATCAAACTTTTCACTTAGGTGTGGTGGCGCTATGAGGAACACTTGCCCAGCCCAATTTTCTCATTAACTAAGTAAAACAAGCAGGCAATTAAAAGGTTAGGCTCACAATAAAATAAAACCACATTGAGTTAGCACACCCAGCTATTCTGGTTCATGAATGGCTCTATTAAAATATGTTACTGATGTGTTCAGTTCACATAGATTGTAGAAAACCCCCTTGGTTAACCCATGGGTATACGAGCCGGGAACAAAGGACTACAGTCCCCCAGATTTAGAAAAAACAACTTCTCAGGCAAATTGGTGGAAAAAATCGGGCTGTTGTCTCGATTACTCCAGGTTTTTTCGGGCAAAGTAGGCTCAGCCCCCTGGAAGATAACATCATGTTCACCTGTGGGTTAAACTAGGGTATGCTATATTATTGCTCTGAAACTGCATGAAAATGGTTGGGGAAACTTAAGAGATTTGGAATGTTTAGTCGACGAGGCGTGTCAAAGTACGTTTTACATCCTTCCGAAACTTCCTGTGCTCTGGCGCCTCAGCTGCGTACCGTATCTGATAATTAGCACCTCAAAACTCCGCAACAGGTGTCGAATATGTAGCCTACCTGTTTTTCATGGTGTAACGAGCGCAGTCAACATAGCTGTAGGAGTAATACACGCCCGCGAGAAAGGCAAGATAAATTGACACCAGGGGAATTTGATTATTGGTTATTCAATAGTGATTAGCTTTTAGTGTGATCAATGGTTTGAGGGGGTCATGGTTTCAGGGGAGAACAAGTCATCCTACGTCGTTGATGTCGTTACTTAAGTTGTTCCTTTTACACGATACTGAGTATCTTACTGAAATCTTGACGTTATCGTCTCTTTTAACTGCAGAAAAACAGAGTGTATGTCGAAAGGAACTTCTGACAATCATTTCATTTCCTTAATTAATATTTTTCCCACGTGTTCAAGTTGGCGCAATTGGAACCTTTCCAAACTGTAGGACAGAGGAAAAGTTATTTATCACAAGCACAAAACCACCGCAAGAAGTCCGTAGCTGACAGTATAACCGTCTTTAACATGACTAGGCGTTTTCATGGTTCTTTCTAAAAATGTGTTCTTTACCCTAACCTTTGGGATATATGCGCTTTACAGTGGTGTAAAGTCACCATAAAGTTATAAATTATCAGATTAATTCGACTGGCAATGTATACACATACCGGTCACGTTGTCTGTTAAGAGAAGGGTTGAAGCATAACTTTAGTTTGGATATTTAAAAGGGGTACTGTTCTTAATCGAAGCATTCTGGTGAAATTTTGCATGTAGCTCCTATTTGTGGTTCACGAGACATTCGCAGATGAAGTCGTCACATTTCACTTTACTTGAATGAAGCATACATGGCAACAAAACCCCAGCTTTGTTCACACTGTTTTGTTTCCATTAGAGTTTGCAACCAATTATCTTATCCATAATCTCATTTTTTCATAATATGAATGCATGAAAGGAATAGGAATGTTGAAAACCGTACATTCACCATGGAATACTCAATTCTCTTCCCTGTTTTAAGGTCAAAGACACCTGACAACGGATTGAAAAACACAAAGCATTGATTATCAATGTGAGGATAAAACATCACGTCTGATACCTTTTAAATGTAATAATTCCGTTTGCTAGCATATCCAGAGAGCTGCACATGGAAATTGTATGAAATCTCGCCATGCAGAATGCGGCTTAGGCAACTTCCCCAGTTACATATTAAAAACCTTCCATTAAGAGTTCTCTTCTCATACGTATCCTTTACCCCAGTTTATTTATTATTTTCTGACTTGTATATCAGGTAAGCACACCGCCATTACCTTAATGTTTCTTAGAGCAAAAGTGCTTCGTCAGTTAATTGTTTAATAACATTGGAGGGGTATGAAAAAGCATATCCGAAAGTGAGGAAAATGTTGCGAAACTGGGGAGAATTGAAAGTGGGTTAGATCATTCCAATGTATTATGAATGAAGTGTGGATGTACATTACCTGACAATCTTTTGGGGGACAAATGTGCAGTCCTAAATTTGTCCTCCTCGAGTTCAAAACCAAAACATTCATGCTATGGTTATTTGTTAATGTTATGGTCGATCAGTTCCTTACCTTTTATCTGGTGTGTAGCATGTCATAACCAGAATGTTGAAAAGGATTTCAGACTGTAAACGAAAAATATTTCCCGTATGAATCAATGGGAGACTAAGGAAATAAAGATGTGGTTTCGTTACCTCTTTCATTATCATCTAGTTATTCACAAGGTGTTAAAATGCTCTCAGATGAAGCCCAGTCCTAAGTTCCAATTGAGACCATTAAAACTGTCAAAAATATAACGCAATAGCTGAACTTGTGGAATGTCCCTGCATGATACTTCCACTGACTAGCTGTCAGAATTTAACCTTGTTCAATGTTGTATGACCTCATTTTAAGTGCATGTTTCACATAACATAATTATTTACGTCCTTTTGCTCCCACATGGACACAGCCAAGATCATTTTAAAGGAACACCCTTCTTGGTTTCCAAGTACATTTTCCAAGAGAATGAATGAGTTCCGGGTAGGTAATTTGTGCACCCTTAAACTTGAAGTGATCACATTAATGGATTGAAAAAGCTTTACACATCAGTAAAGAGTGAGGTCGTCGTGTAAGACATAAAGCTTATTGAGGTAAATCCACCAAATTTAATGGATTCATATGGATCTTAATATTCTATATTCGATATGTACCTTTAACATATTTCGAGTATGTCTATACCGTGACGACAGCAGATCTGTTTCTATTTTGGCGATATTTTATCAGATTGAGGGAAACGACCTAATTATTTGAACTAAGTGACGACCTAGTAAGGCTATGTCATACTTGTCGGAAGTGGCTAATACAATCATCACTGCCGGACTGATATGATGCACTTTTCGGGCGATTATAGAAAAAGAGAAAACATGATTCCCATGGTAACAATATACCTCACTGTTCTGCATCATTATGATTAAAGTAGTTAATGCAAATATCTCTACAATAAATCGCCAATATAGAACTTTACCAATTTGTTGATACGATCTAATACGAATTTCACAACCTTCTTTTTCTCCATTCTATAAGCAACCCACCTGAATATCGGTTTTATGCGATTTTAACGAATGATATAATTTCAACAAAATATGACGGCCCCAAAATGAATGAAGGGGCGAACGAAGTAAATGAAATGATCAAATGAAAGTATTTAGGAAAAGAATTTTCATTAATCCACACTCTCCTTTGCTTTATAGATGTTATTAAAATTTTCATTCAGATCTTTAAAGTTCT
Source organism: Holothuria leucospilota (assembly GCA_029531755.1). Taxonomy (NCBI): domain Eukaryota; kingdom Metazoa; phylum Echinodermata; class Holothuroidea; order Aspidochirotida; family Holothuriidae; genus Holothuria; species Holothuria leucospilota. Next base: position 13,387,225 of record CM055974.1, on the reverse strand, counting down.
TTTAATTTATATTAAGATAAAAACAGTTGGCAAACAAGTTTTGGAATCAAATTGTAGAAATCCATGCACAATATAGCTCCAATACGAAGCTGCAACGAATACAGCTGTATTTCATGTAAAACACCCCTATAGCATCTAACTAGACCATCCATCCAACCAGGAATCAAGCTGTCATTGTTTGTGTCTGCCAATTTTTGCCTTTGTAGCAAAGCATACAAATGCAGAATCATCCCTAATTATGATAAAGATCATGCTATGTAATGTCGGGTGGATGTTTCATGGGAGTCATCTTCAATACTTTCGTTGTCTTCTATACATGGTTCAAAAGTATTACTCTGTTGATTAAATACGCCAATTTGACCACACTCCAAGGAATCCCTATTCAAGTGTTCCTCACAGCTCTCCCCTGTGTCAGCAGGAGCGTACCCCGTGTCTGGCCGTCTGATACAAGTTCCCTCCTTTCCTTCTCCGATTGTGGCATATAAGTCACTTGCTTCAGAGAGAAATTCACTTGATGCCCGTAAAATACAGTTTTCTGGCACAGATTCATAGATATTGTCAGAATCTAAGCAATGTGCACTGTATCTTGAGATCTGTGACGTCAGTGAACTATGCTTGGATACATTCTCGTAGAAGTTTATTATGTCACTGTTAATACTCAGAGTTATTTGACGTTGGCTTTGCTTTTTTCTTCTTTTATTCGGTTTCGCGTAAAGAGGAAACTTTTTCACTTCTTCATTTTTGGGATGAGGCTGATCATGATCGGACAGATTAGTCGAAGTCTCTCCCAAGGGAACACCGCCAGGGTTGTCAATGTTTATTGTCCATTCTTGGTTCACATTTTCGGTACCATCTCTTGGCGCTCCTGAGATCGAATGATAGAACACCTCAGAATCAACCCGAACGCTCCCTCTAAGAACTTCTCTCTGCCTTGATAACTGTGCATCATTTACTCTCGACACCTTTCGTCGATTTCCGTAAATCTCTCGTATCACTAAAGCTATTATAAGTAATAATGTAACTGCCAAGGTAACAGAAATACCAACGACTGTATAAAATTTTATATCAGCTGAAGGTGGGGCAACAGCAAATGCTATTGTGACTGGTGAAACACTGGTTGATTCTGACTCGTTTGTATATGTCGAAACGTAAAGAACACCATTTGCAGTAGTACGTAACCCGCTGAAGGAGTTTACAACACAAGCTATCTTAGTACCGTTATCTTCTTCTCGGATATCCTTCAGCGTTAGAAATCGTTTTCCTTCGCTTAATTCGAAACGATTTGTGGTCAAAAACCTTGCAGCTGAGATAGCATCTAATGACCACGAAAATGAATTTGCACCATCCGAAAGACATTTAAATGTAACATTGTCCCCTACTTTCCCTTCCAACACTGATGGTTCTAGACGCACGGTCAAGCCTTTATTACGTAATGGAACAACGGTACATGATTTATTCCAAGAACTAGAATAAGGGCTTGTTATGACACAGGTAAAATTTACGTTCGTGTCCATTTCAGTCACCATTCGCTGATGGGAGGCTGAAGATGAAAAGGTGAACTGTGATTTAACGGGCACACCATCTCGATACCATGTCCCTCTAAAATCAGTAGTCTCTGGAACTTGCCATGTGCATAATAAATCGACGTACCTTACTGTTTTGTTGTTTTTTGCCTTGACATTCACAAATTCACATACAGGGGATGTCTCCTCTGGTAAAGAATGAACAGTCAGGATCCCGGAGCTCAAATATGTTAAGTTACTGGTCCTCGTTAGATATGCGCAGCTGTAACTTCCCGCATCTCTTTTTTGGACGTTTCGTATTCGGAGATTAAAATTTTCGCTTCCCGGCGACCCCTCGATTGAGTACCTGCTTTTCCGGTCAGTATCCAGAGTCCCAGTCATTTCTCTCCCAACGCTGAGTAGAGTTCTCGATTCCGTGCCATAATACCATAGAATAATTTGGTCCCCAACGTCGTCCAAATGGCACGTTAACAGTGCTGTTTCGCTCTCCAAAACGTCAGCATCATTTCTGGTTTGCTCAACGGACACAGCGAGGGACACGTCTAGGACGATGGCAGATAAAACTAAGGTGGCTAAGGACACCATGTTGCTGCTCTAATGCAAGTACTGTATAGAGTAAGGTAATACCCTGAAATTAATTATATATATCCAGTGTTGTGAAGTAGATTCACTGTCGGTTTAGTCGAAATAGTAATGACTTATGAATCAGCTAGCGCAAAGACAAAGTTCTTTCTGTCCGTAATTGTTTACTAGATGATTCACATTCACCGGTTTGACAAAGTCGACCGAGACTAATGGGTATTTTTATATTTGTATACAGCTCTCTGTCATTCCAATGAGATAGTAAACGGATAGACCTCAAGTATCAGTCATTCCTTTTACAGTATTGTTAAGTTTAACCATCAGCCGGATATGAAGCGACTCATGCATTCCGGTTATCGCCAAGTGACGCAGCTTTTCTAGAGACTGATAACACTTGCTGACAAATATCAAATCCTGAGGTAACAATTACGACTTGGCCAGTAGAGAGGTTAATTGTAGTGCAAAATTCTGGGGTAGAGGTAACCTTCGCGAGTTCAATAATCCACTTGCTCCATCGAGATATTGCAACACTACACCCACAAATAAAGTGCCTGATGTTTTGGTAAGGAGGAGGGGGGTGGTTCATTGTAGACCATGATGGTGAAGGGATGTGCTCCATTTGTGATGTTAATATTGTGCCAAATGAAGTAAAACACTCATTTGTAAAGAATTCTGAAGGTATTTGAGCTTATAAACTTTTTGCAGTACCTTGCAAGCCTGCGCTGTACAAACTCGCATCTACTACTGAGGACCCCTAACTTAAAGTCAACGTTCATAATACATAAATTGGAAACCAATGTGAATTGTCTTTTTATGAGCCATCAGCTGTCGTATGAGAAGTAATTTGCACTTTTTCTAAACAGCTAAGAGATCACAGGACGGATCTAGTTAAGTACATAAGTCAATAACAAAATAGCTTGTGGTACATTACCTTAAACATGCATGCAGCTGAAGTTGTAACTGATTGGAGAAAAGATTGCTTCTCACTCTTCTTGAAAGCAAGAGTTGAGAGAAGGAGGGAAGATATAAACACATGAAATAAAATAGTTCGTAATTTCATCACCCCTACTCTTCAAAGAATCTTTATTTCGAGAAGATGGTTACCATGATGGCCATTGTTTTAACCATTGTTGACAGATAACTATGGTGGTACGGAGAACTTTTGGTAAAGTTGTTTGATGTTTCTAAATTATATGGAAAGAGCTTGTTCTTTTGAAGGAAATGTTCAAAGGAAATGTTGACCTGTGTTGATATGTACCATTGTTGTAATTTTGTCATACATTTAATTATTTGAGACTCGTGAACTTTGAAAGGACAGAGAACTCAGTATGGGGGACGTGCCAACTGATAGAAAGAAGCAAGAATGAAGAGAATCAGGACGAAATTTATATTAAAAAGAGCAACACAGGACCATCATACAGGTTTGGACTTGTGGGTTGAACAGACGCTTTACATATTAAAATTCATCTGTCAGAATTTTGATCGAACAAAAATGTTTACTAGACCGGCCGAAAATGAAGTGGATGCAGTCGGATGAGGGCCCCATCCACTTTGAGCTACAAGAACAGTCATTTGAGCTACAAGAACAGTCAAATGAATTGCAGGTGCAGTTATGACCATTAATTAGCTTTACCCTAGCTTTTCTTGGTCAATTGCCATCAACGCTATGACATGTGAAACTACTAGTGACAAACCATCAGAGGTAGAAATAATGCATACACTAGGCCGCTATAGGGGAGTTTTGGTATAATTATTATTTTTTTTTCGTTTAAAGTGCTTTTACGTATATTTCGCCTCAGACAAGTTTCTACAATGAATATATGGTATCTGAAATCACATAAAGAAATGTGAACTATTTGAACTAAGTGAGTCTAACTTTTGTGCCTTGCATGAATTAAACTCACTCACAGCTCAAAAAGTGCAATATCATCACCAAATCCAGGGGCTTAGCTAGAATGAAATTTTTAGGGGGGCCTAGGTAACAAATAGGGGGCACCGCCGAGGGTCAGGCTTATCAAGACTATCTAAGCGGAGCGCCACCATCAGTTGGCGCGGAGCGTGCAAGAAAATTTTTGGCTTTACAAACCCTCCAGATGGCCGGAAAAGGCACTTCCCACGTGTTTCAAGCTGCATGCACCCAGCCTTGAAATTCGAATCTCATGTCTGCCATTTCTCAAATAATGGGAAAAAATCAGTCCATGAAAAATGGTAATACACAAGGCCGCACGTACACTTTTTGCTAGTGGGCAAAAGTGGGCATTACTGATCTATGGCCTGGGGGAGGGGACTAAAGGGAACGGGTGTCTCCCTCCCCCTTTGGCGAAAATTTGTAATTTCAGGAGGACGTATAGATAGCAAATGGTGCAATATTTGAGGGATTTCAGCTTAAAAGGAAAACGAAAAGTAGTTGTGACTAAGTGCTACAAAAGTCATTTTTTAGAGCGTGGTGGATATGATGTGAAGCATGACCTCAGCCATTGAATTCCGTTGTGGGGAGGGTTTAAGGGAGGGGAGGGAGTGTTGTTGGTTATAAAACGTTTTTATGAATAAACTGGCACGGGTTAAAAACGTTTTTAAGCCATTGATGGTTGAAGCGACCTATAGCAACAACAACAACATTGTAGCTATGCATAATCGCGTGTAGCGCGAGAATTTTAGAAAAGTAGGCTAGAAATACATCCTAATAGAGCTGTGAATGATTGGTAATGTGTACAGATATAGGCATGAAAATATTGATCTGCCTATTTGATTGTTTAGGTTCTATCATTACGATCACACCTATTTCTTATATTTTTACTGCATTTTCTCTGTTTATTCTCAACGTTGGAAACAGTGCACTTTGAAAATTTCTGGGGGTAATTGTCCGCCCCCTCCGCTGTATACGGCCGTGGATATCATATGAGCGGAGATAATACAAGAATCATACTGAATTATGCATCCCTTTTCATTTATTCTTCCTGCAATTCTCCCATATTCACCTTCTAGTATATCTCTGTTACATTTGTCCGTCACCCTATCCATAAGCTACATGTCCACTACTCAATTACATATCCCCTAGATCATACCATTCGTCTCCAACCTAGGGTTACCATATTTATTTTCTAGCAAGGAGGACATAGATCACTGTCCTGATGTAGGTCTAAGGGTTTCCCCTTCCCTTTGGAAATTTTTCCGGTTTTCAATGGTGTCTAGATGCAAAATGGTACTGAATTTGTTCACAGACTCAAGTCATCGGTATATTACTTGGTCAGACCTGTAATACCACCAGTAAATCTTTCAAACTATTTAATAAAGCAGAAGTAGGGATCATGTGGGAAACACATGATATCCGGACCTTGTTGGCAATTTTACAAATCCGTCCGGACCGTGACGCCTATGGTGCTCCTAGCTTGCCATAAGTCTCGAAATCGACATATGTCGAATTAAATTGACATATGTCAGTTTCTCCTAATCTGATTGGATAAAACTGTCATATGTAAGAGAAACTGTCAGATGTCGAATTAAATTGACATATGTCTAGTTTCTCGTGCTCTTATTGGCCAAACACCGTCACCTGGTCTTTTCCAGAGCTCTGATTGGACAAAACTGTCAGATGTAAGCTGGAATTGAACATATGTCGAATTAAATCGACATATGTCTAGTTTCTCGTACCCTGATTGGCCAAACAACGTCACCAGGTCTTGTCCAGAGCTCTGATTGGACAAAACTGTCAGATGTGAGCTGAAATTGAACATATGTCGAATTAAATCGACATATGTCTAGTTTCTCGTACCCTGATTGGCTGAACAACGTCACATGGTCTTTTCTAGAGCTCTGCTTGGACAAAACTGTCAGATGTGAGCTGAAATTGAACATATGTCGAATTAAATCGACATATGTCTAGTTTCTCGTACTCTGATTGGCCAAACAACATCACCTGGTCTTTTCCAGAACTCTGATTGGACAAAACTGTCAGATGTGAGCTGAAATTGAACATATCTCGAATTAAATTGACATATGTCTAGTTTCTCGTACCCTGATTGGCTGAACAACGTCACCTGGTCTTTTCCAGAACTCTGATTGGACGAAAGTGTCAGATGTGAGCTGAAATTGAACATATGTCGAATTAAATCGACATATGTCTAGTTTCTCGTACCCTGATTGGCCAAACAACGTTACCAGGTCTTTTCCAGAGCTCTGATTGGACAAAACTGTCAGATGTGAGCTGAATTTGAACATATGTCGAATTAAATCGACATATGTCTAGTTTCTCGTACCCTGATTGGCTGAACAACGTCACATGGTCTTGTCTAGAGCTCTGATTGGACAAAACTGTCAGATGTGAGCTAAAATTGAACATATGTCGAATTAAATCGACATATGTCTAGTTTCTCGTACTCCCATTGGCCAAACAACGTCACCTGGTCTTTTCCAGAACTCTGATTGGACAAAACTGTCAGATGTGAGCTGAAATTTAACATATGTCGAATTAAATCGACATATGTCTTGTTTCTCGTACTCTGATTGGCCAAACAACATCACCTGGTCTTTTCCAGAGCTCTGATTGGACAAAACTGTCAGATGTGAGCTGAAAGTGAACATATGTCGACTTAAATCGACATATGTCTAGTTTCTCGTACTCCCATTGGCCAAACAACATCACCTGGTCTTTTCCAGAGCTCTGATTGGACAAAACTGTCAGATGTGAGCTGAAATTGAACATATCTCGAATTAAATCGACATATGTCTAGTTTCTCGTACTCTTATTGGCCAAAAAAAACGTCACCTGGTCTTTTTCAGAACTCTAATTGGACAAAACTGTCAGATGTGAGCTGAAATTGTACATATTTTCAATTATACGAATATTTATCCGTTTTCTCGTGCTTTTATTGAACAAACTTCAGTCACCTGTTGTTTACATGTGCTTTGAAGGAAAGACCCAAAGTTGAGCAAGGTGGTGGTATTTGGAGGTTTGAGGTGGTGGGGAAGTGTGTCAAGGCATGGCCGTACGGGACTGTTTTTCTCAGAAAGGGCTGAGATACTTTACCCGACTCCATACCAGTGGCGGTGCCTGGATTTCAAAAGTGGGGGACCGGATAGGGGGCAAATTGAGGGCAAAAGAAAATGTTGGGGGAAAAATTGCAAGTAGCGTAAAATCAGGCGCAATGGGCGAGCTTTTGCAGTTGGGGTCCAGGGGTCCGCCTTAAGGCCTGGTGGGGTCCATTGGCAAAGCCCCCGTAGGGGTCCCGGGATCGAAGCCACAGGAAGCTTGGATGTTTTAACATATCTCTGGGTGAAAAATTGAGTCTCATGATAGGTACGTTTTGATTTAGTGGATAGGTCCCGTTGCAGGTCCCCTAGTAGATTCCATGGGACAAAGCCCCGATGGGGATACAGGGAAAAAAGCCCTCGGAAGCCTGGCGGTGTCACTCTCTTGCGACAAAACATTTTTGCAGACGGGGATTATAAAGACTGAAATACTTGCTTTAATCCTAAAGACTGAATATGGACAACACAATCATTGTCACCATACAGTATTTAGCAAGAAATTTCCATTGGCCTACAACAATCTATTGACTCGAAGACCTCTAGTGCCGGATCTGGATGGGCGCTAATAATACAAAAGCTTTCATTTTACTTTTCCTTTTCTTTCCATTTTTCTCATCCTTTGCCTTCCGATCTTTTTCTCTTTTTTTCTTTTTTTTTCGTGTACCTTCATTTTGCGCCCCGTGGCCCGTTTAGGGAAGTCAGCTACCCCTCCCTGTCCCCCTTTGTTGCGCCACTGATCGGTCCTTCATGTTCCCAGGGCTTCCATATAGTAGAATGTTGTATCCCCTCCGCGCCTCCACCCATGGGCGTCCGCAGAAAATAATTCCGGGGGCAAATTCTTTTTAGGGTGCAAAACTTTTTGCAAGGGAAATATTTTACTCACAGAAAAGTGTTTAGATGCTACTTCAAACAAATTGTTGGCAGGGGCGTAGCCAGGAACTTGTCAATGTGGGGGGGGGGGGGCGAGCGCAAGAAAATTTTGGCCCAAAATGCTTCCCAGATCGCTGGAGATGGTACTTTCAAGGCCTATTTACCGCATATAAAAAGGGGAAACACTAGCAATATAGTAAATATAAACTTTAAAAAATACCACAGATATGCTCGGGGAAGGGGGGGGGGGGCTGCTGTGGCCTCAATGTTGATATTTTTATTCAATTCCTGTTTTGAGAGTAGAAATTCACACTGGTTGAACTGTTAAGGAATGTTGATGTTATATTTTTGTTGTTCAATTTTAGCTCACATCTGACAGTTTTGTCCAATTAGAGCTCTGCAAAAGACCAGGTGACGTTGTTTAGCCAATGAGAGTACGAGAAACTAGACATATGTTGATTTAATTCGACATATGTTCGATTTCAGCTCACATCTGACAGTTTTGTCCAATCAGAGCTCTGGAAAAGACCAGGTGACGTTGTTTAGCCAATCAGAGTACGAGAAACTAGACATATGTCAATTTAATTCGACATATGTTCGATTTCAGCTCACATCTGACAGTTTTGTCCAATCAGAGCTCTGGAAAAGACCAGGTGACGTTGTTTAGCCAATGGGAGTACGAGAAACTAGACATATGTCAATTTAATTCGACATATGTTCGATTTCAGCTCACATCTGACAGTTTTGTCCAATCAGAGCTCTGGACAAGACCAGGTGACGTTGTTTGGCCAATGGGAGTACGAGAAACTAGACATATGTCGATTTAATTCGACATATGTTCGATTTCAGCTCACATCTGACAGTTTTGTCCAATCAGAGCTCTAGACAAGACCAGGTGACGTTGTTCAGCCAATCAGGGTACGAGAAACTCGACATATGTGGATTTAATTCGACATCTGACAGTTTCTCTTACATCTGACAGTTTTGTCCAATCAGATAACGAGAAACTGACATATGTCAATTTAATTCGACATATGTCGATTTCAAGACTTATGGCACGCTAGGCGCACCATAGACGCCAGTGCGAACTACTAAAAAGAGGACTTGTCGAAACAATAGTTCTACAGTGCACTTGTCATGGGCAAGGAGAGAGACACGACATCGAACGCAGTGCCTTACCGTACGGCATATTTTGTGTATGATACCGTATAGGAATGGTCGTGTAAGAATGGTCTTCAGTGCATGGTTGCCATGTTTTCATTAAATAAACCAGCCATCCGAAAGGCAGAAAGGGTCTAAACCTGACAATGTCATATCCGAATTAGTCGTCGGGACGTTCGTTTCATCGTCCAAGTGAATTATATGCGAATTAAACGACAGTGCAGATTATATACCTAATTTAGTGAAAGTAGGCATTTTAAAGTTATAAGTTGATTTCATACGTGCGCAAAATGTGTTTTTCACACATTTACATTTTCTTAATTCTTACACATTTAATTATTTATTTTTTGAAGGAATACTTCAAAGTTTATTTCCGTTCAAACATTTATTTTTTCTTAATTCTTACACATTTTCTTAGGACACAAAAATCGGGGGGGGGGGGCTGACGAATATCTGGGGGGCTACGCCCCCAGGCCTCCCCGTAACTACGCCGCTGACCAAATCTTATCTTTTCATTCTTTTCAATAATTGAATTTTTATTTGAATTTCTCTTAAAAAATATCAAAACTTGCTTACTGTACCAGATCTACCTTGAGCTAACGTGACCGGAAAAGTGTTACGCAAAAGTAACGAGCTCATACGCTACTAGATCCTGTCGTTACACCGTTCTAGCAAGGACACTATGAATGGACTGCTTACGTTATATTCTATTTTAAGAGTTCTACAAGCACACCCGGGGAATTTCGAACTAACACGAACTCACCCGAACCATCTTTACTGTAGAACCTGTTTTATACGAAGAGTTTTTTGATTTTCCCAACGCTAAGAGACAAGCGGAGCTTCCATCTTGTTTTATTGTTGTCTCATTATTACATGTCAGCTTGAAGCAGAATATTTTTTTCAAAGCCCCATGCAGCCAGGGAAGCTGGAAGACTTCCAGCTCCCTGTGCTGCCTAAATGCCAGGGAAAGCCCGTGGCGGAAAGATAGCTCCAATTACAGACTGTTGAAGAGGCAAAGCAGTGGCGCCGCCATGGTTTGGTGATGGGGGGGGGCAGAACAGATGATGCCACCTCAGTTTTCCCCCAAGTCTGCTTAAATTGTACCATTTTTGTGCGCCCCTGCGATTGTGCACAGCAGTGTGGAATCCTTTTTGTCACTACATAAAGGTACCGTCCTGGGGAGGGGTCTAAAGGGAGGGGTTCACCCTCCCCTTAGAGGAATTTTTTGTTAATTTAAGGTTGCCTAGATGCAAAATGGTGCTATCTTTGGGATATTTTTGGAACTGATCATATATGACTGGAAAATATCCTTATTTAGTAAATTCTAATTTTTGGTTAGAAGAAAGAGGGGAGTGTGCATCCCTGCGATGGTATACAGCAGAGAGGAATCCTTTTAGTCACTACATAAAGGTGCCGTCCTGGGTGAGGGGTCTAAGGGGAGGATTCCCCCTCTCCTTTGAGAACTTTGTTGTTAATTTAAGGTTGTCTAGATGCAAAATGGTGCTATCTTTGGGATATTTAAGGAACGTATATGACTGGAAAATATCCTTATTTAGTAAATTCTAATTTTTGGTTAGAAGAAAGAGGAGAGTGTGCATCCCTGCGATGGTATACAGCAGTGTGGAATCTTTTTCGTTAGTTCATAAAGGTGCCGTCCTGGGTGAGGGGTCTAAGGGGAGGGGGTTTAAGGGGAGAGGGTGCCCCCCTCCCCTTTTGGAACTTTTTGTTAATTTAAGTTGCTTAGATGCAAAATGGTGCTATCTTTGTGGGATATTTTTTTAAAACTGATCATATACGGCTGGGAAATATCCATAATTTAGTTAATTCTAATTATTGGTTAGGTGAAAGAGGAGAGTGTGTTGTCTAAGAGAAGGGTATGTTGTCAACAAACCTCCCCAAGTCCCCCCCTTTTGGCTCGGCTTTAATGCCTTCTATTCGAGGAAAAATTTTACGAAAGAATACGTGGGTGGAGTCCACATAAACATTCTTGGACTATTACGAAAATTTTTCTTTGTCTCATTGTGCATGATAAAAGGGTATCTAATACTGAAAGACACCGGTATAGTGCCTCCTGGAAGCTCTCAATTAATTATATAAAATCGGGCACTGATATGGTGATTATTACCTGACATCCAAATGATACTATAGAGTATGATGCCGAGCACGTTACAACCATGGTATTTTTACTAAGTCTGAACTAAAAACCAGACGAACATCTTCCATCAATGGGGAATGAAAGGGAGAGTATAGGTTCAGAGAAGTGATATTAGACCCCCCCCCCCCATAGGTAAAAGCAAAAGGAGTTAAGGACTAAAAGGCGCGTTTCAGAATGTTTTTTCGTCGTAAGTGTATTAACAATCACCATCTATACCGGTAGAGGCTGCGCGCGAAGGTCGGTAAGAATTTTTGAAAAATATATAACGGCAAATATACGCACTTTCAACCTTTCACATTATGCTAAAATAAAAAATACTGAACACCAAATTAGGCCGATTACTTCACAGAAATCGGCAAACCTGACGTGGAAGAGCGGAAGGAGAGGAAGGAGAGGCAGGAGAGGTGGGAATTGGAGAGTTTTAACGTGAGGGTTGGTTATAGCTACGTGGGCCGGGTTTTGCTTTTCGTACTTATATAGAGTATTTTCTTGTTTGGTTTGGAAGATAGGTTGTCTGGTCCGTTAGCTGTGTAAGTGCAAAACCCTTTAGGCACTGCGTCATCCCTTACACAGTGCGTCACCCTTTACGCAGTGCGTCACCCTTTACTCAGTTCATCGTTTGTATTTATAGTGTAAAATGTTGAAACTAGTATACGCCCTTGTTATGTAAATTATAGCTAGTGTAAACTTTCCAAATCCTGTTTGTTGATTTTTCTTGTCCTCTTATATTGCTTTGAGGCCGGTTGTCTTTTATTTTCAAGTAATTCCTACACCAGCAGCACTGGGCTGGACGTTTATATACTATCACATTGCCTGATGATGAGTCCTGGTGAATTCGAAATATTGCAACATGTCATCCCTAATCAGGATATTCACTTGTGTTATATTAATTTGACCTGTACCGTATGGACCCAAACCATATTTGAATATATATATATATATATATATACATACATATATATATATATATATATATATATATATATATATATATATATATATGTATATAGAAAAACTGTGACACTGGAAAATCTGGCTGAGGTGAAAAGAAGTTGACTCCACCGGGGTTCGAACTCGGGACCTCCCGCTTGCTAGTGCCGACGCTCTAACCACTAAGCTACGAAGCCAAGTTGGTTTGACCTTTGTTCAAACACCATATGAAGCACTCACAATTCACCTCCTGAGCAGGCACCTATTTTTGGAACAGCACTAGTTCTTCATTGATGCAAGCCCAACCAGAGATCACGAATGATGCAATCCAGCTGAACACAATTGTCAATCCGCCAGCGGATCTCCGAAGAGATGCAGAAACGTGTGAGAGCACAAAGGTGACGGTGAATAAACGCTGACGGCAATTGTGATGTATATAGTGGAAAACTGTGACACTGGAAAATCTGGCTGAGGTGAAAAGAAGTTGACTCCACCGGGGTTCGAACTCGGGACCTCCCGCTTGCTAGTGCGGACGCTCTAACCACTGAGCTATGAAGCCAAGTTGGTTTGGCCTTTGTTCAAACACCATATGAAGCACTCACAATTCACCTCCTATTATATATATATATATATGTATATATATATGTATATACATACGTATGTTGGGTTTTTGTGAATTATTTATATGTATATATATATATATGTATATATATATATATATATATATCTATATATATATATATATATATATATATATATATGCACTGCAGTAAGCTTTAACTTGTGCAGGCATTTATAATATTAAACTATAAGGAGTCAAAATATTATGTTTAACTTCACAAACACCATATACTGATATACTTAACACGTTAAGTTTTCTTTTCAAATTTGTGGGGTCTGGTTATAAACCACTGACATTGTTAACTTAGCTCAGGCTGACATTTATTGCTTGTGTAGTAGTTTCTGATATCCCAAGATATAACTTTTGTCCGATCGGTGTCGTAAAATTATCACTGATGTACTGATAGTACACTGTTATTTTTTTGTAGAATTACAGAACAAACAAATGAAGAAAAACATAAAAAACCCAGAAAACGTGAGGTCAATTTGTTTAAAAAATTGACAGTACTTTTTCTGTTTCCTCTTTGTTTTTCTTTATTTTTGCTCTGTAAATCTACAACGTTTTACAGACATTTTTAACAGTGTAGAAATAAAATTGGATGGTATAGTCGAAAGAGCGTTGAAAACGTATTTAAAACCATTTTTACTGTGCTTTAATGAGAGTTGGATGGTTAAACATACTGAAACGAACTTTGTGATGAACAAGTTTATATAGAATGACTTTCCTGTGGATTATCTTTTTCTTTAATCCAATTGTACTTAGCTCGGCTACAAAGAATTGTTTTCCCTCGGGGTGGACTCTTTTTGTTTCAGCCCCTCTTTAAGGATTCCCAAATAGGGATGAAACTAAACAAGAAGTATGCCGTGCATCCTGCTACGTAGCCCCTCCCCCCCCCCAAAAAAAAAATTGCAAAAAATTTGCGGCTTTGTAGCACACAATGTGTTCAGTGCCTTCAGTGTATAATCATTCTCGCTACGATCTCAGAATTCGAAACCAAAACATCCCATAACATTCACAAAGGGGGCATGGAAAACTTTTTTTGACGAAAGTTTGTCGGCTGTAGGTGGAAAGCTCATTTTCTAGTGTGACTGCAAGCCCGATGAACTCCCGTCCATTCCTCGGTGAGTTTGTAACGCTCTTTCTTGGCCTCCGTGTTAATTTTTCAGAAGTTGATACATTTTTTGGTAGCCAGAAGAAATAGGTCACCCTTGTAACTTTTTTATTCTTCATCTTAAGTATTTTATTTTCAATATTAAGCGTCAAGAGATAAAGCTAAATTGTACTGAATCTTTCTATCAGTTTAAGTTTGCACTTCGAGTGGAAAAGTATGTACATATATCCATGGTCAGACCTGAAATATGTATCTTCATTTTGCGACCAAATAATTAGTTCTCATTATTGTGAGCAGTCTTCACTTGAAAGGCTTTATTGCTTCACTTCATTATTATTATTTATCATGTTCCTGTGCTTCTTGATCCACTCAGCCAATCTACCCTTACCTCATCTAGGGTCTTTTATTTCCTTGGCCTTGTTAATAGCTCATTAGGATGGGCTGAAGTCATCTTCTTTGCGTTTTTCTCTCTAAAATGTCTTACGTTTAAATAGGATACATTATGGTCTTTTCTCGACATTTGCTTATCGTAATTAACTCCTGATATGAGTCATTACATGGACGCTGCACTTGTAAATACTTGATTGTTCATTGAATAAATCGACAAAAAAGTTATAGACCAACTTATGAAATAACCTCAGAAGCTGCTAGTATTTTCTTATTGTGATCGATGCGCATGGCAGAATACACAACCGGCATGTATAGTGTGTTGACCGTCGAATGCGCACTTAAGGAACCCCAGCATTGCAAGTTTTTTGTATGGTATTTATGCTAGATGCGCACTCGACGGGCCAGCGCAGTCCAGGTCACCCCATTATACCAGACAACACAACTGTATATAATCGAGGCGCGACTGAAATCAGAACCTTCCGATCGAGACTAAGTCTGACTTGACAAATTCTAGATATTTATCCTTTCTGAAAAAACGTAGTGACCTGAATCATGACTTGAATCCAACCACTTAAATAGTTGTTGTTGTTGTTGAGTGACATTTTTACCTGAGCTTTGCCCCGGGATTTTCACTGTTTTAAACGGAGAATCCCAGACATTTCCAGTTCTCCCAACTAGGTTAGTTTTAGTCCCGCCAATAACGTCTTTAGCTTCCCCTTGTGCAAACACATAGTTGATTGCTTAAATCCGTATATCCCGGTGAGCAAAATTGGCTCTAATGTGTAATCAGAACACTCTATGTACATGCTGTGTAATATGAGCTACTCTGCATCTTTTGAATTTTGCAACTCTGATGTCATTTAAAGAGTGGTCACAATTGAGACTTTTTCTTACCCCCAAGTAACAACGAGATGACGAGTATCTGTCTTTAAAGATAATGGTCAAATTGTTATAGTTGTGATCATCTGTTAGTGCGCTTGATGCAATTAAGAGGTAATTATATGTTTCCAGTTGAACATTAAAAGTTTTTTATGCACCCCAGAGCTTCTGGGGTTTTGTCCCCGTTGTTCCACCCCGGGCGTTGCCCTGGATCCAACCAAGGGCCCTTCTATGGGCGTCTCAACACCTCGCTGTCGAGGTCAATTCGTGTTTCCAAGTGGTGGATTAGTTATTTCAAAATGATATCCAAAGGACAAAATTACGATCCTGTCTGTAGCCCGCGAGATGTTTCTGATGAAAAATGTGGCCCGCCAACAAGAATAATTACGAACCTCTGGCTTATGGCATCTTTCTAAAGAAGCATTAAATAAAATAAATAAGAAAAACTAGCATGCACCAGTCATACCGTTTCGTGTCTTTGAGTGGGTTCACTAATGTACAGCTTGTACCTGTAATCCCGTAAATTTGCTTGTTATTTGATTAAACCACGAAACACAGGATTTAGTACGTAAAATAATTAAAGGCTCTCTAATCTTACCTCAGATAGTTACAGTTCTCCCCACTGAGTTAACTTCTAGCCCCTCCTCTAATTTTAACCAAACCTCCTTTCTAGTACACCTCTGAAACAGAGCCACAATAGCCAGCACTGAACGTAAATTGCTCGAGGCAATATTGCCAAACACCGTGGGCACAACTCACTTTACAAGTCATTGTTGACCAACCCGGAGTGCCAAACTGTATTGTTTGAATGGATGTCAAAGTGCAGTTATGAACTGTACTTAAATCTCAAGGGCTATTTCTGAACATATCTGGGCAGAGAGTTGCTAGCAATTCCCTGATTTTGGGGATGCCATATCCCCTTTAACTGTACAACGGAAATTGGTCTGTAATTCTTCTGTTTACAGGATTCAGATTGTACAATACTACCTTCATCAACTGAGACCTTTAAAAGGTGTCACCGTTTCAAAAAATGTTTGCTTAACATTTGTATCAGACAACGTAAAAGTTGTCAAAGCAAAACATAACCGTCCAAACATAATAGCCGAAAGACATGATCCGTTTAACGTCATGACAGGGCTTGTTAGGACACGACATTTTTCACTTCTCGTCAAGTTTACTGACGTAGGTTAGAAAACCTAAAGTGACGGAAGGAAACGTGACAGCTAGCGAATGATTAGAATCAACGAAGTCACGTTCCTTGGGAAGTCCATAACCAGCCACTATTGTTTGAATAAGGGGTAAGATAAAGTTTAAAGTTAGGATCTTCGATCTAGTGGACCTTCGATCTAGCGAACAGTTGATCTAATGAACCCTGCCCCTGTTTAGTAAGTTGAAGCTTAGGCGGTAAAACAGCGACCACTGAGCAATAAGGTATACAACAAACATTGCCTAGAAATAAAACAAATAAACTCTTCATTTACACATAGAACGACTTCGTTAAAACTGCAATCATTTTAATGTAGGCTGTTTTAAATTCAAGTGTTAAATGATATTTCGAAGTCCGTTTTGAAGGGGCAAATTGTGAAGACTTTACACTGACATGGCAAAAACAGTAAAATCAAGTTGTATCATCATTAAACTATTCTGTTCCATCGATATATATATATATATATATATATATATATATATATATATATATATATATATATATATATATATATATATATATATATACTGATAATAGCTTAACTTCAAAATATATTACACATTAGGGCCTACAAAAGGTACTAATGTTCATCATTTGAAACTGAAAATTTTGGGGGAACAAATATTCGTGAACTACAAAGCAATAAATATTTCCTTTGAGAGTCTTCTTCCTTGAAATAAAACTACCTGCTAACCACGCTTTAATTGTCTATCTTCTAAACAAACAAATACTTTTGAGGGTTTCGAATTTTTTGTAGCATAAGCACAGCAATTCCCTTGAAGCAGAGAATCACAACGCAGACTGAACTGTACAGAGCACGTGTTGTAAATTCAAAACTAGTTAGATAAGGATCCTGTTCACTGTTTTAGTCAACCTTCTTTTTTGGTCTTGGCTAAATTCTTGCTATGCGAAGTACTAATTACAAACAAGTAAAGATTCTTCAATGGTCTGAAGCAGGCCAGCTATTTTACTGCAGCACCCAAGTGACAGTTCTGTATGGTCGACATTATGGGACAACCACGCCGAACGTAGCACGCAGCGAACTTTTAGTGGCAACTGAGATGTAGACGCACTATAGCTTACGGGCTCGTTACTGTACGATTTCAATCAGGCCCTCATGATGGACCCTTGATAGTCCCCTGCAGAAGTTAACCTCGCCTCTTCTCACATGTGAGCAGCCAGTCACGTGTTCGACTACGACGATACACATGACAGGATAAGCTTTGTTCATAACAGACAGCATCGTGTCACCATGGAAGAACTACCTCCGAGGTAGCACTTCCATGGTGTCACAAGAGCGTATGACGGTCTACCCCGAGGTATGGATGATTGGTTCAGGCTGTTGCAACTCCCTGATTAGTTAAAAGGAAGAGTACCCGAAATCTTTCTGCAATTACCTCCATATTAATCTTACTTAGTTACGAGATGAAAGTATCTTTTAATGAGATGTTAATTTAAAAGTGAAACTCAAGTAGTTTGGGGTCTTTTATATTCGATCATTTTCACAAGAGTGAAAACATTAAACGTACTCTTTCTTCATATCCCATATCTTTCCTCACAAGAGTACATGGGTCTTTGATTCCCCCACCGCAGTCACATATCTTTCGTACGCCTGTGACAAATGAAAATGGATTGTACCTTAGTAACCTGTAATATTAAAAGGTTGTTACAAAATATATAACTTGCGTAATATCCACCCTCACCCAACTTTACATTGGACCATTGGAAGGACAATGACTAAAAGACCACATGCGTAGAAAAAACTGATTGATAATCGCAGCGACGGAGATTATAATGCATGTCAAACCAATGCCCCTCCATAAGGCCAGTTATAATGCCCCTTCTGCGTGTTTATTGATCAAAACAACTTATTTTTGCCTAATTGACATTTCGTTTTAAACTTCTCACACTCCTATAAAATGTCTGAATTTTGACGTCAGCGGGAGAAAGTTTCTCCCGACAAGCTCAATTTGTACGTTGCCGAAAGCGAGATAGAGGATTGAATGGAATGCCGTGAATTTTGTTTTAACCGGGAGATTTCGCCGGAGAAACATATCTTAGCATAAAGGTGGGTGTAATGATCGTTAACCCGCGAAAATTTCTTTTGGAATGAAAATAAGAAACCAACAAGTAAGGAGTGAAAGTAACATAGTTACCTTTCACAAGATAGCGAGCACGCTTACCTGACATGTGTGTCAGAACAGTTGACTCATGGACAATATTGTGGAATTCAAAAGTAAGCAGATCTTTAGTGATGATATTGAATAGCTAGAGCAAAAAAAAAAAAAAATTCTACCATTTCTTTGGTGAAAATGAAGAATATCAGGAAATTAAAGAAGAAATGAAATGGCAAACTTGTATTAAAACGACTGAAATATAAATTACATAGCAAGCTGTAGTGCAAAAAATCTTCAAGAAAATAGAGGGAAGTTGACCAAGAGTTGAAGTAGCCTGTCTCGTTCACTTCACATACTAGCTTTCTGACAAGAAATGCAAACTTAAAAATATACACTGTAATACAAACCGAAAATGCTGTAAAAACACACCAGAAAGCCAGAAGGCTTAGTGATTCCTTACCTCGAGGATTCAGTATTAGAATAGTACAGGGTTTCAAATTGGCACAGTTTCATTATGGAGTTATAAAATTACTGTGTTGACATTTACGAGCAAAAAATAAGATCGATGGACAGATACCAAAGTGAATGATATCATGAAAGTCTGTCTCAGATTCACCAAGGTGACCAAGCTCAAGTGAGATATGTTTACATCGCATTGACCTTTTGACCTCTGGTGACTCAAATGACATTTGGGGACCATCCACTCCACATGGTTCATCCATACACTAAATATGAATTGTTAGCCTTCTTGAGATATCGTGCTTAGCCCCTTACAAGCTTTTCCTACTTTGACTTCCGTTGACCCCCAAATGACAGTTAAACACCACCGAAAACAAAACAAAAGTAACCTATTATTCAATACAAGTAGTGCACAAGCTAATCCATCAAGGCGACCCTTCTTGATGTACTGTGTTTTCAAAGATTTGACCTTTTGACCACTGCTAACCCCAAATAACTTTTGATCTCCTCAAAAAAGGTTCAAAAGGACAATCTACTCCACATGGGTCATACACATACCAAGTATGAAATCCCTCGTGGTTATCTTTCTGAAGATATCGTGTTTATAAGTATTTTTCAAGGTTTCACTGCTTGACCTCTGTGACTTCAATTGACCTTTGACCTCTACAAACAACACTAGGGATGTAGTACCGAATCATACCAAGTATGATATCCATCAAGGTTACCCTTCTTGAGATATCACATTTATAAAATGTTCACCTTTAGACCTCTGATGACCTTTGACCTTCATTAATAACAACAGAGATCATCTAATCAATGTGGATCTTCCACAAGCTAAGTATGAGATCCCTCAATATTACTCTTTCTTGAGATATCATGTTTCCGAGCACTTCTCGCTGTTTGACCTCCGCTGAACCCAAATGACCTTTGACCTTTACAAAATACAATAAGGACGTAGAATTTAATATGGGACATCTACGTGTCAGGTTATAACTTTATTGAGGTTACCCTTCCTGAGATATGTTTTCAAGATTTTCACCTTTTGACCTCTGGTGACCCTAAATGACCTTTGACTTCCCCTCAAAACAATCAGGTTTCCTTACTTAATATGGTGCGCCCCCTTACTTCGTATGACAATTTCCTTCATAAGATATCGTGTTAACAAGGTTTTCAGTGTTTGACCTCTAATGACATGATTTTACTTTTTTGACCTTAACCCTCACTTGTAAAGTACTTCTACTTAATACTGTTCATTCACATATAAAGTTTGAGACCTGCTTGACTTTGATCTATTGAGATATGGTAGTTACAAGGTTTTCAGTATTTGACAAAAACAATAGAGTTCTTTTTCTTAATATGATGCACCAACATACCAAGTACAACTTTAATATGAGTTTGCTTTCTTGAGATATCGTGTTAACGAGCTTAAGTGTCACAAACACACACACACGCACACATACACGAAAATGCCTGAATAGATTCTTTACCTCACGACAAGGAATCAAAAACGATAGCACTTCCATCTAAAACTGAAATATACGGTAACTCTCTGACAAGTAAATGGCTCGCAAAGAATATGACCTCCTCATACCCCAACTTATAACAATAGTCCATTCTCCCACTTATGTAACTGTACGAATTATCACAAAATGTTTTTATATGCATTTCATTAAAGAAGGTACGGAAACTTCTGAGGCGTTTTACTCTAGGACGTAAATCTCACACCTTGCAGGGGCGGAATTTGATGTCTGGAAATGGAGGGGGAACCAAGGCGGAATACTAACAGGCCCCCTGAGATAAGGGTCAATGGTAGTACTAAATTTACGTCATTAGACGCACCATGGTCTTTGCATACACAATTCAGAAACCTAATCGTGTGTAGGAAATCGGAATCCTCATTAAAATTTTTCGGCATACTTCGCGTGAGCTCAGTATAAGAATGTGTCTCGTAAGTACTGCTGTCTGCTCGGAAACTTCTTTCTAATGGTTTCAATTATTTTAATACCTTAGGGCTTCTGGGGGCGTTGCCTCTTGTGCCCCCACCAGGACGTTGCTCTTGTTCCCCCATCAGGGGCCCTACGGCAGGCCCTTGGACCCCACGCCTGCGGGGGGGGGGGCTTTTCGAATCTGCAGCGCCTTTGGTGCTTCACGTCACAAGAGTGTGTCGGGGAGCCAACGCCAATGCTTTGAAAGAAATTTTAGTACTGAACAAAATAATTGTCCGTTGCCTCCCCACTTTTGAGTTCAGCCGATTTATTAGTCTTCATTGCAGGTTCTGTGATTTTTATGGAACTTGATATCAATGTGTCCCGGCATTTTACACAGCAAAGTTTACCAAAATATTAAAAATTTCTTCATAATTTCAATGTTCTTGCTTCCTTTTGTTCATTTTTTAATGTTCTTCTTTTTTAAGGTCTGGCAAAAAGTGTGGGGGAGGAGAAGGGGGCCCTTTCCCCTCTCGTAATCCCGCCTCACAAGTTAAAATATTTAGTCTGAGTAATCTTAATGCTTTTTCAAAAGTCCTTACGGTTGGATGGCGAAGGGGGATAACCAAATGTCACCCCCGAATGGGTTCTGCACACCAAAGGAGGTAGGCCCCCAGAATGAAACTTCGCTTTAATTAAATGAAAGCAGAAATTTTTAAATCATTGACTGCATTATTTTGAATGAAATAACTGAAAAAAACTTTAGGTACAGGAGATACAAGAGAATGTCGACAAGGGAGCCTATACTTATAGTACCGTAATGAAAATAAAGAAGGATCTCATGCACGCTAGACAGTGAGAAGATGGCAATACAAGTGTCGTGAATACTCTTCAATCAGTAAGTTCCTATCAAGTGTATCTGACCTTATAAATTTGTGCATGTATGAAATAGCCTGAACATATGGATATTTTTTGGGTTGGTTATTATCTGCTTGTCAGAGTTTTTGGAAAGATGCATTTAATCACACGATATGTTGAAAAGATCAGTAAAGCTGTTTTGAAAGACAGTGCTCTGTAGTCTCTAGGGATCGGACCAAGTATAGATCAAAGGTCGAATTGGAGCAAAGTTTGACGAAAGGTGTATCACGACCTCCTAATACTAAGTTCGATAAAGTACAAACTTGATGCGTATATAGCTGACCATGTTAACTTGTGCATGCGCAATTTTATGACGTCACAGGTTACGACCAGCAGTCAAATAACTTATATGTTGGTTTAACCAACATTCCTTCAATTTTAAACCAATTCCAGTCAAACACATGACAAGATTCCTGTAAGGTAACTCTCGGAACTCGGTATGGGTTCAGATTTGAACCAACCGTTTGTAGAGTGTATTTGTTACAAGTAGTTTGCCACGTTACCATATTAGTAAAGTAGTAACCAACCGATGAGTATTTATGGAACATGTCATTTTTAAATTGTTAAATTGACTTAGACGCTAATTCGTTAACCCAGTCATCTGCCTACCTGCAACATGACAGGACTGACTTCTTCGGACATAAAAGGCGTGTTGTATTAAGTTACGGCTTCATCAAGTGGGAAAGATAATGAGCTAAATCAGGATAAACTTCGTGTACAGGCCTATATAAAGTTGAGCAGTTTTTCTTAACTTTAAAGATGACTAGGGCATGCTTACTTAATTTAACTATTCCAGAAGCAAAAGAAATGTGTTCATGAACATTAGCACAACAGCATACAGTTAGAAGCGATACTGACAAAAATGGACTAGAATGATGTAATGACCTAACAATAAGATTTTCTTTACAATGACGAGAGCGAAAAGCTGTTTCCATTCGTAATGCTTTCACTCATGCATTGTGCGGATTATGTTCAAAATAGAATTAGTGACATCAACAACGAATTGAATGAAAATCCTTATCAACTCCTCTTTTTCAATAATGCAGACTTGCCAACCTCAAAAATGGCAAAACCTTGTGCTTCTCGCGAGAAAACCTGGAAATCACATTTCAAACCTGGAGATATTTGAATAAGTCTCATACGTTATTATGAAAAGCGTTTTCCAAACTAGGAAGATTTTAGATTTTTTTGTTTCACCCTCTCAATAAAGTTAAGATGTCACCTACAAAGATAACTCTTTGAAAAAAAAATCAATTTCATTCTGCCAACAAAGACACATCTCCGATTCAATAACAACTTAAACTATTGAAAGCACTGCATAATCTTGGTCTAAATAAGCAAACTTATCTGGCGTTGCCCAGTCAAGGAGATTTTCACCCTGTGATCTGGCATTTTCACCTTGAGACGATGCCCGAAACCGTGAGACTCACGGTAAAACCGTGAAAGTTGACAAGTCTGCTAATGAAATAGTTCGTACAGAAAATTTCATTAGCACGTTTATTTTGATGTGGGATTACTTTTTTTAAAGCAACTATTTAATCATTGAAGACGGAATGAAATTCTTGGAATTAACTGATGAACTTCATTCGACTTTATCTCTAAGGGAAATTATGACGAAATGCAAACAGATCTGTATGACTTTGGCTGCAACATTTACTTTGTTAATTATTGAAAAGTATGACATTTTGGTTGCAGATGTACGTTTGAACCATTACACCGATTTCTATATTCAAATGATACTTACGTTAATCTGAGAGACTTTTAATTTGCTGTCGTATGCAGTGACGTCACACAGATGCTGTAAGCGACTGGCTACGATAACACCATACTGCATTCAGACATTGGCCCCAATATATGTCTAGTCTAACATAATCAGCTATGTTCGTTCAAACAATTGTGAGTATTTAACCTATCCAAGGTATTGCTTTCACGTTGAAACACTCGTATTTAGCTCCCACTAGTAAGGTTAAAAATGTTCTGCAAAAGTCCCATGTCATGAAATTTTAATCTATTCACTTAGAATCATGAAAAAACGAAAAAGAAAAAATAGTAGAAAGAATTCGTCGCCATGGTTTTCTACATAATGCCGGGGCACGAGACTAACCTCGATTAGAAGCAAATTCAAAATGTTCCCTTATTGTCGTGATTGTCAGTACATTTTAAATGAAAAAGGACTTGAGCAAGTCTATTAAGTCATCATAAACCGTCAACTGAAAGAGATTGACACATGATTTTTATATTTCTTCTTTCTTTGGTATTCTCTTTACCGATGAGATAAGTTGTTAACGTCTTTGCATCATTTGACATGACTACTATTAATAACCAGTAGTGTGAACTTGAAAATCTGGTGGCTGCTGTAAATGAGTGAACATTGAGAAAGTTATGTAAAATTTAGGTCCACTTTTGTGAATATGTAATATAGGCTAAGGTGACACGGTTTGAAAGGGCATAACGTTTCTATGAAGATAGCAATACAAAAATAAATTATATACTACCTCGAAAGTAAACAGAGATTATCTGATTCTTTGTTATGACTATTATTTCTGTATTTACATATGGCATTTGTTTTCTATTCACTGGTATTAGCCTCACCCCAGGCTATGCCGGAATACTTTTCTTTCACATAAGCTCACCATGGAAAAGTGATCAGGACAACTACCGGTACCCCCACCTCTGTCCCCCACCCCCGATGCTATAAATTTTCGAAAAGGCAATGTTTTTATCATCAATTTTGTTTTTGTCTCAGCTTCAAGATTTTTCCTTGCATAGGCCTAATATAACTACTATTGAAAGTAACATATTTATTTCGAGATCTTGCCATGCATTCCCGAAAAGATTTTGCATATGAAACACTGGAAAAACAAACAAGCGCATACACAAAATAGGTATAAGCCAAAAGCAGATTAGAGCTATTTATGTCGAAATATTAAAAAGTTAACAAACATACTGAATATTTTCGAACGCAACGAGCTTTATATTTACACCATTTGTGTCATTTTACATGTAAACTTATTTCCTTCATCGTATCTAGAAAACACATACGTCAGCTACAAAACTTGAAACCGGCAGAAACCAAGAAGCTCACAGGAATTCCGATTCTGAGAATCAGACGTGTCATGATACAAAATTTTAATTTTCAAATCAGGGAGTTACCACATAACGTGTTGGGACGCACAATCCCACACATCTCATTCCATTACTAATCCTCTTAGCGTTACTTACTCGGTTAATTATTCTTCCCTAAAGTTACGTTCATTGACGCGAACGACTCTTTCTTGGACGTGCGGCTGTAAGGAAGTATAGTCTAGGCCGTCACACCTTCAAAAGGTAAAGTGTAAAAACTCCCTACTTCAGATGATACGATCTAACGGAGACCATATAATCATGCCGACACGGTCCTTACTTCGCGTCAAGTGAGTCGGACACTACCTCACTAAACCAGTATCAACTGACATTTCAAGAAATGAGAGTTGATAGTGTCGCGATTTACACATTTCGGATCAAATTCCAAGTTTACAGTCAAGAGTGTATCTTATACACGTGAAATGCTCTCCAGGCATATCTGATTGCTCCGTGCCATCTTCTTTAAAGAATTAAAGAGGTTCCTTGAAAAATATTCTACATAGTCAGAGACGTCAGCTTATACCTGCTGTGACCTACTGTTGCCATAAGGGTACGAGACTGCGACTTAGTTTAACCGTAGGTCAAGGCAGTGCCCAAAATGTTATTGTATAGTGGTACAAATATAGCATACATTTTGCCAGCGAAAACAAATATTTTGTTTGAATTGGTGATGTTGGGGGCGTAGCCTCCTCAGCTCCTATTTCGCACGCCTTTGATTGTGGTGTTATCAAAAGTATGCCCCTTTTTCTAGCGACCTGAGTGAACACTTGGTAATATGGCAGCTCACGTATTTATATTTCTCCATGCTCCTTCCGGCGAAATGGGTTTCGTGTATATTAACTACGCATACCCGTATGTGAAAACATTTCACAAGGGGGAAAGGTGGTTGCCTTGATATTTCTCTTAATTTGCAAGCAATTATGCCCTAAATTTTGCCCCAAAGAGGATTTTTTGCTCGAAAATCGACAACTTTTTAGTACCGACCCACAGACTCCTACCTCACGCCCAAATGAACGTTTCTTTTCTTATCTGAAAACTCTCGAGTTCTGTATCAGACCACTTATCCCCAACCCCCCCTCCTACCCCTCAGATCATTATAAATTAAAGTTTCGGTTCAAACTTGAAAGTAATGATATCCTTGTTATTACAACTTTCATTGCAACTGACAATAATTGCTTGATCAATTGGACTTTGCTTTTTTCATATCTTTGTTCACGAACAGCTGCTGCGTCGTATCACGGAGCTACTACTTAGACCAAGTAGTAGCTCCATGGTCGTATCCATCCGCAAGACATATGTGGTCAGACAAGGTGCGGGTGGGGACACCTTATCTACTACCGTATTGTTTGGGAAAATCTTTGAAAAAGGGGGTATTCCGTTTAAGATGCCAACGATTAATATGGCAAACACTTATCCGTAAAACCACATTGCTTGCCCTAGTATATAAATTACATAAGGATGTTAGATACTATTGCAATCTTCATATTTATGAAGAATAATAACGAATTATTAAAGCGGCACATTGAGTTGGTTCATGAAATTCACCAAATTTTGCCAAACCTGTTAAGTTTTCTTCACATACTAATGGCAAATGATCAAACTTAAACAATCCCCACCTCTTGAATACAAATAAATGTTTTCATAAGTGAGTAATAAACTATTCAATCAGGTTTTCAAAAATTCGTGACCAGGCACTTTTTTCAAATCATGCACACAACCGTTACAAGCCAGGATACCAAAAAATTCAAAATTTTAACTTTACGCATAAATATTGGATGTGAAACTTGATTAATTATGCTAGTTATAATCATTGTCACGTGGTAGTACCCTTCAACACCCTCGTTAAGTTATCGATAACAACTCAATATGCCCCTTTAAGTAGTTGCCATGCATGAGGCCTACCAACAATGGAAACCGATAACAAAATTAAAAGAGGTCAGGGTCATCCTCTCGCAGTATTAGTTATGTATCGATTAAGATTTGATTACAAACTATCGTCAATTCTCATAAAGCGTACCTCTTTAAAGTTTCTGAGAATTTAGTTGCACCTGGAGAAAGCTTTACCTCGGATTTACTATTGCAGACGTGTGCATGGATTCCCATGACGTAAGTGAATTTGAATATAAAGAGTTCAATGATCACGAAACAAGAAAGGCAAAACAAAAAACTTCGGAAGACAGTACAATAAATTAGCTTACAAAGAGGACATCCACAAGAGCTCATCTGAATCTCGTGAATACCTCATATTTTTGCACGCTTTTATCGAAAACAAATGTGGTGTGAAGTTTGATAAGTTACGAAGAGAAGCAACAGAAGTAGACCTAATCAATAAGGACACGTTTGAACGCATATTTTGTTGGCCTTATTTTTTAGAAGGCTTAACCAGGGAGTTATTCTCCCTGCTTAAACGTGTAACTGATTGGATGATGCACGGAGCTTTTGGTGCCCACCCAGTGGCTGCAATGAGTTGGTGTTGGGGGGCAGAGGTGATATGGTAAACAAATCTCAGAAAAACGTCCATATTTGTACTCTCCTTACTAGCAATTTCCTTGCTAAAACACAGGAGTAAAACGTCCCCACACATAAGTGAAAAGTCCAAATGTAAACAAGTTCCCTCGCGGCAGGGTGACCCTGACTACTACGTTCCCAGCATGTACTTGCTTCCTGCGATCGGGACCTGTATTGTACTTTGTATGTGGGAAATTGCCCCGTTTGGATAAAATAAAAAATCTCGGAAACGGGGGTAAACTTATACAACACATTGTGTAGGTTTGCTAGCCTAACAAAGACAAAGTTAGCAAGAACGAAGACCACTCGTTTTCCTCAAAAAACAAACAAACAAACAAACAAACAAACAAACAAACAAAAAAAAAACAAAAAACAAAAAACAAAAAAAAAAAACGGCGTGGTGAACCACCGATTAGGACTTTGCTTTTTGGTAGCTATGAAATTATACCTACCGAAAATACATTTAATCCCATTACATTAGACTGACAAATTCTGCACGTGAGTTCCGAAACACATTCCCAATGACAATGGTCAATGTACACAAGAACGCTTGGAATTGTGGGAAAAGGAGTCAATATGTGGCGCCAATGACCAATTTTTCTCCCGAACCCGGGAAAAACTAGATTCTTCCAAAAGGGGGAATTTCCCGAACTGATTACGTTAGCTACTAGAACTACTTCAAAAACTCAAAACGTTCCTCTCTGGTGTACAAAGGTTACATTCACATGCAGTTTTAGTTAACGAAACTCACATAGCCAAATGAAAAAAAAAAAATCGGTCAACCTAAAATGATACAACGTAACTTCTAAGTAATGGTATGCTGTACCTGTTTACCGTACATCGTAAATGCGTTAACTGTACATATCCGCAGTGTCCCCCAACACAGCCGAGTACTAAGCTAGCATGGTACGTTTATAGGCATTTCCTTATAGAAGTTGGCAAAACATATCGGCCTTATTTTTTTGGGTTCACAAATACAGCC
This sequence comes from Holothuria leucospilota, assembly GCA_029531755.1. Lineage (NCBI taxonomy): Eukaryota > Metazoa > Echinodermata > Holothuroidea > Aspidochirotida > Holothuriidae > Holothuria > Holothuria leucospilota. The sequence continues at coordinate 13,358,735 of CM055974.1, read as the reverse complement.
AGTACTCCTAGACATCTTATGATCGTCGAAATGTATCGGTTTTGCTTGGTTAAACAGTAACGCATTATTGTACTTGTTCCACCTTTTCTAAATTTTGGCAATATTAATGTAAAAATGATAAAGATGAGCAAGTTATCACAATTTTACAGATGTTAAAATAAGCACAAACCACATTAAGTTGGTAGGGCTATAGCTGTCTCACAAACAGTCACTGAATTACAAAATTGGCCAAATAACGGACTCGGTTTTTGCCATTACTTTGCTTATCAGTATCTCAGAAAAAGTCATTAAACCATATGATATTTAAATAATGATGAGACAGATTTAAGAATAGTGCTTTTTAGTTTCTAAGGCGCGAGATCAAAATTGAAATGTAGGTCAAATGTCAAATTCGCATAAATGTTGCGAAAAGCCTTGTATGCCTTGTACCGTGAACTCCTCCTAACCCTGAAGTCCGATAAAGTTCAGACTTGGTAGTAAAGTAGCCTACTTGTGTGTGGTTACTTGTTGACGTCTTTGGGGAAAGTTCAGTGGCCAAAGATTAGGGTCAAAATGGCTAAACATTAGCTTTTTCTTATTATGCAGTATTTGCTTATAAAGACATGAAACCACATGATACTTACAAAACGATGTGACAAGTGTATAAATAGTGTTTTGGTTGCTAAGGGGTGAAGAAGAACTTCAAAGGTAGGTCAAAGGCCTTAATAGTGTGAAAAGTGCGTCATTCAATTGCTGCATCTGTTCAAACTTGGTTGGTAGGTACCGTACATGAAAAGTTGTGCATTTGTAATTACTTACATAGGTCAGAGGTCAAAAGTAAAGGTAGAAAAACCTAACAAAGGTTTTAGCTTATATCTGCTTGTAAGTGGGCTGAAAGTTTAATTTACAAAATATGAAGAGGAATTGAAGGAGATGAGAGCTGCAATTCCAAGGATGGCCTTCTTGTTTTCCTTTTTTGTTCAAGTTCCTCTTCGCAATATCACCAAAGCAATTGTCTCCCTTAAAGATTTTTTTTGAAAACGTGACGAGTTCCAACATCGTAATTAAAATATATAATCCATCTACTTCCATCACGTACACATCTTTTGTACAGGTTTCTTACGTTTCTTAATTTAAATGGTATATTCGCCTCAAATATTTTTGGAAATACTACGTGAACGACTCTATGAAAGTCGTTCTGTACTTTGGCCAAAATTTCCCTTGACCCCAAGATTATTCAAATTAGATACATCCAATAAACATCGCAAAACTTTATGGGGGATTAGGAAGCTTTAGCAGTTTGAAGAGATGTGTCTCTTTCAAGTTAAAATGGTTACATGGACCCTTTAAACCCCATTATTCAGGACTGCGATTTCAAAACGAATAATCCTCCTTGATCCACCTAGTAATCACCTTGGAACTGTAGTTCAAGTTCAATTTATTTCTTTCTGCCTTCCGGAAAGGTATCAGAAGTGAGTGGGAAATGTACATACATGTCAAAAAATTATAGCACAACAAAAAAGAAAGAAAGAAAGAAAGAAAGAAAGAAAGAAAGAAAGAAAGAAAGAAAGAAAGAAAGAAAGAAAGAAAGAAAGAAAGAAAGAAAGAAAGAAAGAAAGAAAGAAAGAAAGAAAGAAAGAAAGAAAGACAGACAGACAGAAAGAAAGAAAGAAAGAAAGAAAGAAAGAAAGAAAGAAAGAAAGAAAGAAAGAAAGAAAGAAAGAAAGAAAGAAAGAAAGAAAGAAAGAAAGAAAGAAAGAAAGAAAGAAAGAAAGAAAGAAAGAAAGAAAGAAAGAAAGAAAGAAAGAAAGAAAGAAAGAAAGAAAGAAAGAAAGAAAGAAAGAAAGAAAGAAAGAAAGAAAGAAAAACATTTTAATACAATAACGTAATTAACTGTCCAGTGACTAAAATACTGGCACCAGTCTTTTAAAGAAAGAAAATAAGCAATGCACTGTTTGCATCTAACGAAACTTTTCCATAATTTTCCAACAGAAATTTCTAAGGCAACTCTATTTCTAGACTGAAAAAGGAATTCCATTCTGATGGCACTTGCCCTGGTTCTTAAATATTTTTTCGAATACCTAAATACGCTCAGTAGAAAAGAAGAGGCACACAAAAATATAGCGAAATTCATCTCTGATTTGGTTCTTAGGACACGGAATATAAACTGTTTCATGTAAATCAAGACTTTGGTATCTACCAGAAATGGAAGAAATGTCGGTATTACTACATCGATATTTGCAAAGATTTACAGATTCAGGAGGACTTAGGCTTACTAAATAATTTTCGAAATTAGGTCTTTGTTTAAACATCCTATATGTTTTACAATTTGAATGATTATTGACCTCGGCTATCAATTCTTGTTCACAAATGTCGCTCAATCTTCTACTTATTGTATTATTTAACTGAACCAGGATTGTCGAAAAGAGACTTGCATACTGTCTAATTGGCCTATCATACGCCTAAGTGTTCTGGTAAATTTCAGACAAAGACATTTAAGAATTCTTTGGAATGTTCTTGACCTTAACCACCCAAGGGGAACTGTAAGTGTCATTATCATCAAGAGCTCTTAAGAATTGATACATCACATGCACCAGCTCATGTTCACTGCCAATAATAATTAGATACCAAAAATTAATCATCCTTACTTCCAGTGGCGGCACCAGGATTTCACAAGTGGGGGGGGGGGCAAATGGAGGGCAAAAGGAAATGTTGACCGGGCAAAAACTTTTCGCGTGTAGCGCGAAGCCGAGCGCAAAGGGTGAGCTTATGCGGGTGGGGTCCAGAGGCACGCCTTAGGGCCCCTGGTGGGGGTCCAGGGGGCGAAGCCCCCGGAAGCTCAGAGGTTTTAGCATATTTCTGGGTGAAAAATGAAGTCTCAGGATAGGTATATTTTGGTTCATAATGCATCTTCCAATGCACTATATTTCAGCTGAGTGGGGGACAACTGGGGGGCAAGGACAAAATCTGAGGGGCAAATGCCCCCTCATGCCCCCCCGTAGCGCCGCCACTGCTTACTTCAATTGTTTTGAGTAATTTGTGACGCCCAAGTTCACCATACTCCATACAATTCTGGGTATTCTTACTAAGCTTTAGGGCATACTTACAAAATTTGATATGAAAAGCCTCCAGTTGTTTTAGGTCCGCAAAGCCCCAGACTTAACAGCCATACAGTAAGACGGGTATAACTAATTGGTCAAATAACCCAAGTTTTAAATCCAAAGGGAGCAAAAATCTAGAATTTTAGTTTAACATACCATACATAGCACGCCTTGCCTGGTCCACTTGCTTATTAGCAGCTAGAGAAAATCTATTATTGAAATTAAAAAACGGTTCCTAGGTAAGCGTAACTATCAACAATTTGTGGCTTTTCCACAACTAGAACTTAAACTTGTCAAAAGTCTCCATTGCCCGGTAGGGTAAGTAAATGTACCCAGAGAATACATTGATAGGTTATGCTCTTTGTCGTAGAGATAGTAGGCGAATCTGAGTTTATCATAATGTCACTGGAATGATTTCACACAGGTTTGTGAGAAAGATCATTACAAAATACATTACATACTGGCACAATGATAAGAAATGGAAAATTCAGAATTACACAAACTTGTTGATTCACATTTAGAATAAACATTTATATAACATTTCAAAGTTTTGTTGGTAATAAAACATGGCATACTAATGGTGTGCTGGTACCGAGATACAGCTTCATTAAAGTTAGTATATAGATAGTTCTCAGTGACGTCACAACTGGGGGTTGGCAACCGCCATGTCATAGGGCAAGCTTGTATGTACATGCCGGGGTTGCCCTATGAGATGGCTGACATACTACACGTGAAAAGCTCCTATCACGTCATGTGAGAACTATCTATACAACATCGTCTGGCACTTGGCTGATTAGTTGAATGTTGGTCAGCTCGTTGATTGGTTGTTACTTACGTATAGTTTCTGTCTTACTTATTAATTTACTTCTTTACTCAGTTTCGTAGATAAATAATCGAGTACTATGTTACCCACTGCTCAGTTACTCAGTTACTCAGTTACTCAATTACTCAACGACATTGTAACTTAGTCACTGAATTACTCGTTTTCTTGTCTGCTTGTTTGTATACATGCTTGAATGAAATTCTACGGGACTTGGCAACAATATGTGTATTGTCATTTATTTATTAAAAACCTAGATCCTTCGTAATTCTTACTTGTTATATATTTACCTAGCTATGTCCTTATCTTGTTTCTTAATTACTTCGCGAGTTACTTATTAAACTACTTAATACTCAGTTACAGCTATTTAGTTATTTTTTAAATTAGTCAGTGTAACATGAAGCAGTCACACTCAGGAGTTAAATCTTAAAAAAAAAATAATTTCCATTTGTCATGCAGCCAGCCAGTACGACGCGCGCCATCTGAAATGGTGCCGCGCGCCACCTTGCCCTAAAGTCATCTGTGGCCTACACCACAATAATGACTAAATTTTTTCTTACTCTTTTTTTACTCTGACTGAATTATTGGGGGAGAGGGGGTAAAACGATATGTTTGCCTCCCCAATATTTTCTTTGGAGGGGCAATTGCCCCCTGGTTATGAGACACGACATGTTTTTTAGCCAGTATGCTGGCTCATCGAATGTGTTTGATGATTGACTCAACACATATCCCCAACGGGGCGGTCTAAGCTATCGGCTTCGTTTATTTCTCCAGTGACTAGTGGCAACTCCCTAGTTTCTCCCGGTCAGTGAGTATCCTAATTTTTTAACCCAATTTCTGACGACTTTCTATTTCTGTTAAAATCAGGCTATTTCGAGTAACGTATTAAATCATCACCCGCGGGTACAACTACGGGAGTTTAAACATATTCTTGTTTGTACACTGATCCTATATCTAGTTTCTTTCACATAGCTTTAAAGGTGAGGCAAGCCAAAAATAACCTTCTTTAAATTTTTCTTCAAGCTTTCTTTTGATTTTCGTGCGTTATTTTTGGAAATAAGCTTGGTATTTTTATCGCCTGTTGTGCAAAACATTTCGAAGAGTCATAATAGGCTATCGTCTGGCTAATAACCACATCATGAGATAACGCTCACGAGAAAATTCATTGACTAATTTGTGCACAGTTGACTGCGTAGCTGATTTTATCCTCTTCATTAGTACAAGTCTCTGTGAATTTGTGTCTTGTACTCCATCAGTTTGATCGATGACTCAGACATACAGCCCTTCTTTTTCATTTAAAATTTGTAATCCCTACCGTCCATTCAAGTTGTAAAATAAATGTAAGAAGGTAAGAGGCGAAAAAAGAGACAAATAAAACAATAAACGCTAAAAGGATAAAGTAATGGAGACATTCCTGTTCTTGTGCTTCTGTTCGAAACTTAGATATCGAATCATAAATTCCAGTTCCCGCGTAGGCTAACTAAGGGCATAATCCCTAAGGTCTCATCAAAACTTGTCTTATTAAATATTAAGACACGCTACAAATCGTCGACATCAAAGTCGTAAGTCTGAGATGACACAAGGAGGTAGCCAGCGGGGAAGGGGTCAGGGGCGGCTCCCTGAGAAAAATTTTCTCCCCTAAAAGATTCAAAATTACTGCTACCTGAATGCATTTCAGTATGTCTGCCTTCTGCAAATATTTTCCCCCGAAGCGATTTCGCCCCTCTTGAGTAACTTGACTGGCTACTGGTCTGAGTTGAAATTCTGTTTTTCCTCTGTTGGAGAACTGCTTACAATATGTAAGTGGCAAACGTTCCAAATAAAGTGTTACTGGTGAGTACTTGTAACAGCGTGTATGAGAATAGGGCAGTATGATGCAGAAGACGAACCTACAAGAGTACACTGTGGTAACAATTGAGCCAAGAAACGTGATATTTAAGCTGTTTTTTTAAATGATATTAACTATCTACGTAATTACGCATCTATTTGCTATTACTTCATTCCAACTACACATCATAATACTTATATAGCCTATATTAACCGATTCACTGGCTGAAGCCTATGACTGTTATCATATATGTCATAATCAAGGCTCACGCAGTGTTGTTATGTAAACAATCAGAACCTTTGTTTGAATGTTTAAGTATCAATTTGGGACAGGACTGAAATCATTTTTTCTGGAATAACTTTACACCGACACGATGTCTCGTTAATACACGCAACTCCCATAGCTCTGAGGGTTTTCTTCATGACATTCGCGTAAGTCTGCTTTCACGTTTATCGTGAATACGCCGTAAATTCTTCTTTGCATATATATTCCTCTTCCTCACAAGTTCTCTTCTTGATACGCCACCGACTATACCTAGAAAATTTTGTTACGACGATCGCGACCACACTACTCTGCCAGTTTCTTTTCCATTTTTGCGATGGAGCATTTTTGAACCTTTTTGACATAAATACTAGTCATAAACAGATAAGGGCACGGTACTACTGTCAGGTGGGACTGAGCACTTTTCCCTCTCATTTAATTTAATCACTTCCATGATAAAATCACCTGCCACTAGTACCAGTAAGAGGTACCTCCGAGGTAGCCCTTCCATGCATGGTACCACATGTGATCCGTCTATGAGCCAGCCTATGCCTTTCACAAAAATGAAAGCTGGACTACATATAATAGTACGGAAGCTGCAACGGGTGATTCAGCGAAGATGTGTTTAATAGCTAATGAAAGGGACACTGTCTCATAATTTAGCTAACTCACGACAAAAGTAACTTTTAGACGATAAGTGTATTCCTATTAGACCTGCTGTAGCCTGCATGGTGATGAGAAATTAAAGCTTATGCGGCGGACGGATGGAAAGCCGGGCAATTACCCCTGCATGAAAATGGTTTACAACTCAACAACGAGGGTAAAAGTACAGAATACCCATTAAAATGGAAGATTAACAAAACATTGTTGCTGTAAAGAGGATTTGCTGTATTCAATTTTAGCACTTACACAAGATTGTGGGAGACAATTTTGGTGTGCATTGTGTTTTGCCTCAGTAAAATGCCATTAACAAAAACGACGCGTGCCAAAATTCTATCCCACAATTCTTTGTAACTTGCTATAGACTTTAATCACTGACGTCACGCGACGTCAGTTTAGAGGAAAACAATGGAGCACACGTGCACGAACGGCGTAGATTTCGCACGCACGTGCAGTAGACTTACGCGCGTATACGATTGGTTGACAAATCAGCTATCTGCATTTGTTGGTGATACGCGCTTTTCCGCAAAAACGAGCGAGCGAGCGGTCTTTGAACTTGATAAAGTCTATTTCTGTTTTTGCTGTCATAATTTATGTAGAGTTAAAACTGATCATGGTTTAATCTATGCTATCAACCATAAGTTTTGTACAGTTAAATCTGATAATGGTTCTTAAACCATTATCAGTTTTAACTGTACAGGCTATGAGGGTGCACTATGTTTAAAGTATAGCTGTTTCGCGTGCACTAAGTTTTATGTCCAAAAAGGCTGGTCCAGCTAAAACCGGGACCATAATGACGTCATGTGAAAAACCTCTATTGGTTAAGAAGTTGATTCTAAACTTTATTCAACTCAAGATGGTTTTACACTGACACAAGAACAATTTCCTCATCTCCTGACCACTACCAAGAATAAATGTTTCATTCTTTCAGTTTTTTAATCCCAACTCCAGGGTAGGATGGCGAAAGATCAATTTTCACTTCATTATCACTGTTATTTGAGTTCCAATCATGAAATCTAGCTAGATTCCTTTTCTTTCTTTTGTAAATTACTAGTCATGCTAACCACCTATCAAACATTTATAGGTCAATTAATCCTTCCAAATCCTATCCATCTAGTGTAAGTCTAATTGCACATCGATTTCTTTGTGAGGGGCTCTCTAAAACTCCACCATATCAAGCAATACAGACATATGCAACAGACATGTTTCATTTTTTTTTGTATTCGTTTTTTGTATAGTTAATAATTATACTCAACTCGCCCTTCATTTCCACCGTGTCAACTGTGTACGCCATAAACGACGTTGACGTTATGAAATCGAGTATTTCATTGCAGATGCTGTAACACCAGTTGATTAACACGGATACTTTGATTTTGGTGGACCCAATGACCTGCGTCCTCCATTCGTTCAATTTTCAAGTCCTTGACGACATCTTCGAGACCATCCAGAAGAAGAGAAGAGAGAAATTTGTCTTTCATACCCCAGATGACAAAGGTAGGGCAAGTTATCACTTTGCGATTAAGCATCGGGGCTACATTCAGGCCATTGGCGCGATAGTAGTTGAGTGACGCCGTAGGGGTACCTGTCACGTGCAAATAAAAGGAAACAAATCCAGAAGTCATTCTTGGTAACATCTGTCGACATATTCATTACCTAATCCTTTTTAAGTAGCCCCCCCCCCCTTTAAGCTTAGCCTTTTATTCCTTTGAATGACTGCTTTTATTCTTCTTGTCTATTTTATTGTTATAGTGCAAGGTGTAGATCATGTTTTGTTCCACAGTTGTACTTTGTATTTTTGAAACTTTAACCTTTAAATACCTCTTTTATTCTTGCTCTCTTTGAGGGTTTTAAGCTTCGTTCATTTTAAAGCTGAGGAAGGTTAATTAAAGCACGGAAAGCTTCCTACATTTTTCCATCTTATATACCGATAGTTGACTCCCACCTTTTTCTTTCTAGTATAAATATATATATATATATAAATATATATATCAGTATAGGAGTTTTTGTCGCAAAAATGTCCGTTTGACGTTCTTTCACGTGACCTTTTACCTTAGTTGCCATTTTGATGGAGCTGGTCATCCCTGTTACACGTGTGAAGTTTCATGTCAGTACAATGTTTTCTGTTGGAATTAAGGACCAAAACAATTTTAACACAATTTGACCTTTGACCTACCTTTGGTCTTAACTTCCGGGGTCTGCGAGACACAATTTTGCACCCTGGGATACCTTTCCACCAAGTTGGAAGAAATCGGTCCAACCGCCAAGTAACAGTTTTTGGAACAAAAATTGTGCATTTGATCGACTGTCACGTGACCTTTGACCTCGGTTGCCATGACAATCACATATTGGGCAGAACTTGACATACCTATTTTAAATGTAAAGTTTCAGTCAAAGCAATTGTTTCATCTTTGAAATTTAGCCAAATAGCCGCGCGATTTTAACACAATTTACCCTTTGACTTTTGAATTTTGACCATTTACTTCCGGAGGTCTACGAGACACAATTCCCTACCCTACTTCCCACCAAGCACCGAGGAGTTCGTGACACAAAAGTTTGCTTAAAAATAAACATTTTCCTTTTAATCATGCGACCTTTGACCTCAGTTGCCATGGCAACCACATGTTGTGAAAGTACTAGGTATTTTCATGATATGTGTGAAGTTTCATGTCAGTGGGATGTTTCCTCTTGAAAATACAGTAAAAAAGGATTTCACAAAATTTGACCTTTGACAAATTTGAAGAAAATGGGGGGCCTTGAAATTTTCGACCCCCCGTTCCACTTTGTACAAGTTGACGACCTTACTCCGTTTTCTAACAAATCCTTCTCATAATGCTAGATGTTGCTTTTATGTACACTATAGTGATTCCAAATTGGGGAGGGGGGGGGGGTTAGGGTTAAAAAATGTCTGTAAAGCTTCATGACAATGCGAGCAAAGCATCTGTGAAATTTCCAAAGTCTCAATGGCCTATATAAGAACCCTTCTAAAACAGGACATTGATTTGATAACCGCGCCTGATTTTATTTAAAGAATATCTTTTGCAATATAAAATCAGATCTTATTGTGGATATAGGGTATTTCCCTGTCCTTAGTTGAAAACAACATTGACTAATCCAAGAACCATTCCCACTTACCAATAATAACCGCCCCTAAAAATTCTACGACCACTGCACAACGAAGTCTGCGCATTGTCAACAAGCTTAGGCATAATCCATCAATACCTTGACAGAACCTCTGCCTCACACTGGCAATTTTGAAAGGCTTTTTGATACCTTAGGAGAGGTTCCCAGATATGCGCATTGTCAACTAACGGGAAAGAACGATCCGATCTCCTATAGCTCAGAGAAAGCTTTGCCATAAATATATGCCCCCTAGCTTTTAAAATAGCGTGCACATAAGAATGTCAAAGGGCTCAAATACCCACGTAAAATATTAATATTTACAATATCAAATCGCTGTAAGTTCTCCCAAACCAATTTACCACGACAAATCTAGATTTCGAAATGACAGTGAATGGAAACAATGCTGTAACCTTATATGGAAGAGTTCACACACCCCTAAGATGAACAAAACTAAAAGACACTATTTAAATTCCACCCTAAAATCCGTAAATGCCGAGTTAAACAATTAAATTCAACTTGTAATACTATAAATGTACTACTCAATGCATTTTAGAGCAAAAGCGCTCCCTGCCTTAAAATTTGGGTTTCTTATTCAAGAAACTTTAAAAACTTTTGGTTTTTATTGAAGAAATAGTTAAATTTCAGGGTTTTTGTTGAAGAAAATGCAAAAAGTTTGGGTTTGTATGGAATAAAATTTGAAAACGTGTGATTTTTAAAGGAGTTGCCTTATCTGAGAGCAAACTCACCTAAACTGTCGGGACGACCAGTTGCCGTCGGGGAATACATACTTTATCGCGCCCAGTGCGGCTCTCTAACGAAATTAGAAAATGACCTATGCGGGGGCGTCATCCTACCAATACGGGGCCATGAACCCCTTCCCCCAACTAGCACCACCTCTGCTAAATTTGATAGCTCCAAAAGATATGAATAAACTCTGTTTGAAATCACATGATTTTGTGAGGGTTCTTACGGAAAGAAAAACTTAAAAATGCAGATCAATTTTGAAGATTCGAACTTTAATGACCTTTGACCTTAAAACTTTGCATGTTCGGAAACGTTTGGAAAAATTACATTACATTTTAAATATCACACTCCATGTTTTACAGAATGTTACTGTAGGTGATCATTTTTGGACCCTTTTCTTCTATTTATCACTAGTCTTGAACTGAACGTTGTTGAAACCAGACCTTTCAACTTGTTGAAGTCCGTATAAGCCTGAATTTGTCAAACGATGATACCTTTTCAGGTATTTTTCCTGCTCTACCCCACCGGTCATTTTCAATTTTTCTCCATGGGGGAGGGGGGTACGGTAACATTGATGCGTTTACAAGATTTTCAGAGCAGTCATACGAATGATTTCATACAGTTTTGGCTACATGGTCTAGTATCGATTTACCACAAAACAACTGATGGACTCAAATATTTGGATGACATGGATAACAAATTGTTAGTATGCATTTTCATCAATCTGAGATGTGGAAGGGGGGTGTCTGTGAACAGTAAATTCATGGTTACACTCTAAATAAAGAGAATTGGGTGATCGGTCAAAGGGCAACTTAATCAAATTTGGGGTTATTTTAACCAAATCGAGTCGAATTGAATCGAATCTGAGTAAATTGACTCAAATTTCGGTAATAATCCCGATCAAAATTTGAGTAAGTTTTCGGTGACCCGGATCAAATTGACCTCAGTGTTTCTAGAATGCAGTTTTATGTATCAGCTTCTTAAAAACTTATCTCCGATGACCATTAGTATGTGAGAAGACACTTCCCAATTAAGGTGGCCTCAAAGGAATTTGCCTTAAAATTTTTCCTAGTTGGCAAACAGTCATGACATACATTTTGCCTTAGAAAAAGGTTTTCTTGACCTGAAATGAACGTTTTTGTTTGGGGAGGAGGGCTGCCGCCAAGATCCTCCGCCTCATGATAGGCACGTTCTGATAACTTTCAAAACTCACTTAATCGGCTCGCTATGAAGAGTTTAGGCCGGCCAAATTTTCACGCGCTCTAAAGCTATAAGACACATGCAAAGGCATCCCTTGCTTTTCCGCGCCAGTCAGAGACATAGCTCTGAGATGAACAGCGTTCAAACGGCTTTAAAGCGCTATACTTAAGTATGAATCGACCTCTACCCCTTGAGGGCAGGGAGTTTGTAATAGAAACTCCCTGTTGAGAGTAGCTGGAGTGATATTATGAACGTATTGTTTTGTACCCCACAGAGAGGACTCGGCTAGCTCAACTGATCTCCTTTAGCTGTTCAGGCTTCCCATATCAAGGAATTTTCCACCCAGTCTGTAACGTAGGGCTTTTCTTGTCAAAGGCGGCTGATATAGTTAAGTATTTTCTTCCTCAGAATCAACCACGAGTGATCTTACCAGGCCTACTGAGAGAGTACTTTACAGCTTCGACCTGTTCCTGGTAATCGAAAGAGGCCTTGTGTCCCTTGTCCGGTCGAAGAAACATGGAGTAATCATTCCATCTTAAGGCAAACTCTGGGATCCAAGGGACTTGAAAGAAAAATGCGTACCTGAAAATAATACAATACTTTAAATATACAAAGTGTTTACACAAGATCGTTTTGACTAGATGGTAAAATTTTGCTGAATTATCACATACCTGTACTTTATAAACGATAAATGGAACCATCTGGGGTAGCCAGAGGGTTTTTATTGGGGAGGGGGCTTTAGTGGGGCTCCACCATTTCAATGTTGGCATCAAATGTGGAACCAGTGTATTGTTTTCACTCTTGAAGCTTCCTGTGGGGATTTGGGGGGCGAGACTTCTGTGAACTAACGCCCTTCAGGAGCCCCTCCCTTAGCTACACCACTGCATAGCAAAAATCGAATGATGTTAAGTGAGAGAAAGTAAATGTGAGGGCGTCTTTCCCTGTTAAAGGAATGAAGGCAAGTAATTCTAGAAGGGACCTTTTGATGTACAAAGAGATTGAAACAAAGGCAAACAAAGGAAACATACAGGGATTTTGTTCTTTGTGTCCAAGAGTCCAATATCGTATTCGAGAATACGTATGGATGCGGTGCGTTCATGATGATCAACTTGTCAACCATTTCGGGGAACAGGTACCCAAACTCCCAGCAGATCATTCCGCCCCAGTCATGGCCCACGAGTATGCACGAGCTGCGCCCTAGCTTCGTCACCATGTTCTTAAGATCTCCTATGACAAAAAAAAAAAAATAATAAATTATAAATTGAAGAAACCCAATTGAGCCATGCAATGTGGGCAAATTGTTGTTGAAAATATTGTTAATGAAGATTATTTGCCTTTCCTATGCCCAATGTCGTAATGTTGTACTCACGTCTCATTACATATATTTATGGTGGTAAGGTACTGTATTGATTGCCATTAATGGCTGCTTTCCGACCCCACGATTCTATTGCCCGAGTGGGGTTTGTCATATTACCATTCCTGCACCCTTAGGCAGTTGCATATGCAAGGAGCTCTTAAATTCACATCTGTGGAAGATGTTTGAATCATTTGGGTTTGTCGTCGAGCTCATTGTTTCACGTGAACTGTATACCTACAGGTAAAACTATAGGAGACTACCAGGAAACTAGAAATGTTCCTGTAGCAAAGTGTACCCCGATGTCCGGATGTTTTATAGAGAGTGCCAAAGTTGTTTTGTTCTTCTAACATGTAAGGTTAACTCATGGTCATCAGTCAGGCTCTTAAGGGTAATGCGCAGAAAAGTTTTTTGAAGTATTTTTGACCATTAATGACGTACCCTCCACTTCCTTAAGAAACTAAGTCACACTAAACTAACTCCGTTCTTTTCCTTTTCTCGGGTAAGATTCGATCCACCAGACACACCCAGTGGAAGGTAAGCCTACTAGGACTAATTTCTTTCCTGGTACCCCTCTGTCGTCAATCAAGTTAACCAAGTAATCAAGTCAATATAATTCATTGAATCATCACAAAGTCAACAAGGTAAGGTAACCCATGGTGCATTTAGGGACCTGCTATACTCGGAATTGCAACTCCCTGCCCATTGTTTTTGGTAAAAAAAGTTAAAAATACAATCCACAATATGCCACCAGTTCAGATTGAGGCCATGGTGCCTGTTCTTACCACGCTTGTAGTTTTAACATACAATAGGTTAGGCCTAATTATTTTCCTAATTATTTTACAATAGAATATTTTCACGGTAATATTTTAACAAATGCCTAGCTAAGACGTGACTACGTAAACTACAACTAAAATGAAAGTAAAAGGTTATAAATAGATCCTGACAGTGTTATATTTGCATTTATAGTCACAATAATGTTTCCTTTCCTTGTTGTCACATGACTAACTTACTGTTATCCCTCACCTGCGAGCTTGTCAGTGGTATAATCGGATTTTCTTGGTAGTTTGTCCGATTCGCCGCAACCGCGAGTGTCTACGGCAATGACCCTAATGAAAAAGAACCATAGACACATCAGCAGATCAGGGAGGTGTTACAACTCCCTGGATACATTAAGTAGTTGGTTACTCTGTCTAAACATAATCTCACAAGAGAATGTACTGTTATATATGGTCAAACGATCCCATTGAACCAACTCACTCATCTAACCATGGATCGAAGATACTCATCATTTTCAGAAGTGTCATTATTTACGTACGTAATACAATGTCATCATATTGAAACAGGGAGTGCCAGTAAGAAACATTTTTTTCATTAAATTAAAAAAAAAGTACAACCCATTATGAAAACGCTGAAAATCCCATTGTCCTGATTATAAGATTGTAAACCTGTGAAATCGGATGAAAGTGTTTTTTTTTTTTGGCGCAAATTTCCTCGGGAAGTTTCCCGGATCCGCCGCAGACGCATCTGCAGTAATCTTATGTCTGTATGCCGGTATGTGAGGCATCGAAAGAACGACCGAGGTTTACATTTCAAAATGGATAAATTATGATTTTACTGTTTCTTAAAATGCATATCTAAAGTCATTTGAAGATAGCTATATGCTCCATTCTTAATTCTTGTACTTACAACTTTGTAAAATACCGTGAGCTTCCGTGAGCATCTCCACCTGGTTCCCCACCGGGCCGGGGTGTTTCCACGGACCCCACACCCTAAGAGAGCACTTCTTACGTCAATATTTACCATCAAAGCGGGAATTCCAACAAAATTCAGTACTAGACATAGATCTCTGTACGAAAGTTTAATTGTATCCGGTTGACTAGAGGGCCAAATATGAAATTCATGACCATACATCTCCTTGGCCTTTTTTATAATTTGGGTAAATGCAAATTTTTATTTCGGGGAGGGGGAGGGGGGATTGGGAGGACCTGAGTCTAGTTTTTGCTCTGGGGCCCGTGCCCACCTGCAGTACCCCACTAAGACTGAAATATTACGGAGAACCAAGGTAACGGAGCATGACTTGAAACTGATTGCAAAAAAAAATGATACATTAATAAATGAAATGAACCCGGCTCATTGACTTTACAAACAAATACATAAAAAATGAAAATATATTGAGACATAAACGATTTCATGTTGCGTTTATATGTTGCGGACTGGCGGTTCCATTTACTGTATTTCTGGTGTTTTCTGGTGTTTTCAATTCTCATCCCTCTCTTATTCAATCAATTTTGTTTGCTCTGAAGATTTCATGTTCTGAAATGTTTATGAAATGTGCTTATATAAAGGGGATTACTTTTCCTACTTGTGTGTGTATGTGTGTGTGCTTTGACGATACCCTTTTGATGGACATGAGTTATCCGAGGGTGAAAAAAAGTTTGATCTTTTCGAGCATTCAGCAAAACCCCATTTCCAGCACTCTCAGACCAATAGTTATGACAAAAGGATTCGAAGCATGCATGGTTGTCATTTGTAATTTTGTTTCATCGTTTTTGGTTTATTTGTCAAAACTGCAATTTTGTAAGATATTTCCTGACATAACCAGGATATTCAAGTTAACTTCTTTCTAGTCATATTTCAGATATCCGACGAAAATAATTTTCTGGGTTCTTTGGCTTGTAGGGATCTTCAAAATCGGGAATTTACGTATCCCAGCCAAGGTCGAGTAGGGGATTCAGGATTCTCGAGCAAAGTTGTGATAATTCCGAGAAAATCGGAATGGATGGAACATATTAATACCGTCGGGTTTAATTTACTAGTCGAATTCCAACTCCATCGCCTGCTGTGAGAAATTGTCACAATGCATCCGCGAACAGAGCGCAAGTAGCCTATGACTATTGGAACAGTCAACATGACACCCTTGTATTTCATCTTTAGTATATAATCCGGGCCAAGCAAAGAATATAGTGCGCATGGTCAGGATCTATTCCTTTTTTCTTCGTATGCCTCTCAATTTATTGAATAACATATAGCTTGTCATTCTGTAACGGAGCACACATTACTTTGGGAACACATTCCTGGTTTGGGATGACCGCACTATCAGCTGCACAAGAAAACTTATTGAGAAGCTGGAAAGACTGTTTAATTGAAATGCTCAGCGTTTAGCATTGTTTACGCCCACGTTTTTGCCCTGTCCTTCACTTTAATAAGTTGATTATGGTTCTAAGTTATAGATTACAATAGATACGGTAGTGAGCAACATGTACTATGTACTATGTATTATTTTGCAGTAATTTTCCTTAAAATTTAAAAAATATGTTGCTTCAAATTGCATCTAAGGACCCTCAAATATTCAAAAATTTTCCAATGGGGGAGGGGACTAGGGGACCTCCTCAGCTTAGACTCCCCAGGACGGCGGTCCGAAACAACGTTCAGCCCCCCAGTCTTGAACAGATTTCTACGCCTATGGGCTAACATTTCGTTAATTGTAACGGAGATGTTCTAGATGGCTGCTTAAAAACGGGTTTTGATATCCGCACCGTACAGTTACCAGTCCATGTAATAAAGTTTTGTGTTACAGATAGCTATATAGATACTGTTTCGGTCTGCAGGGCTGTGACGCCCGAGTCCGGTTTCGGGACTTAATTCCGGACTCGTTTCCGTTTTTACTGAACTCGGAATTGGCCCGGAAAGGAAGGTGTCGGGCGGAATTGGCCCGGAGTTGTTTACACTTTGACTCGAACTTGGAACTTATTCCAGTCGAGTCAACAAACATGAAAATGACACGGTGATAAGTTAAGGATCCAATTTGTTGGTGCATAGAGTGGCCACGATGTGAATAGTCATACACATTCAAGATTACTGAATGGGACAAACTATAAACTTGACTCCTGAATATGATCCAAATAAGGCAACGCGTACTCCACACGTAAAAGAGCACTAAAGCATTGGGTTCATTTGATATGCTTACATATCAATAGACTACACGTAGGCTGGACTAGGAATTGACCAGGAATTGGGGCCGATGAAATTGGAATTCGCTCGGACTTGTTTATGGTAGACTTGGACTCAATGTGTTTGCAAGTAGGAAGATGACAACGTCAAATGTATTAAATGATGATAATGATCATAGGTAGAGCGTACCTGGGAAGGCTGTTAACTCCCTCCTACCATAGCTTCAAGATGACTTTTATCTCACTCTTCGTTTGTCTCCTTGACAGTGAGATGAAAACATCTACCTCTCAAAGTAATGTCCGTGTTAGATAGCAAAAATCAAATCAAGATACATAACAAACGACTGACCATTTCTGCTATAAGTGTACGAAGAGGGGTCGGGGTAGCAGCCCTTCAAGAAAAAAATGTCGATGCCAGGGAAATAACTGCGTTTTCAGGGAAAACTCATGTTATGGTTGTTTGCCATTAGGAAATAAGTCGGGACAAGAATCTTTCGCGTCCCTAATGATCTGTCTTCCCATACCGTTCCTGCATTGCATTTTAACTACACGTAGTGACGTAACAAGACTTACCAATAGTGCTTCTGAAATGCGATTATTTGTTCCTTCCAAGTGAACCAACAATCCGGAAAACCGTGTACTAAAAGCATAAGCGGTTTGGTCTGATCACCGGATTCCACATAATGTAACTTAACACCTTCCTGAAAGAGAGTAGAAACGTTGAAACCTTGTTTGCGAACGGTTAAATTATATGATATTCTCTTCTAGATTTCTGTGAGTGATATAGTCACAATTCAATGATTTAGTTTTGAATTTCTGACTTAAATAATTAAAATAATATGAAATAGAAGAAATATATTTGCAATGCATTACCAAACAGACGACTAAATCGACTTGAAACCATCCTATTACCCCATAGGATTTAAACCAAAGAGCCACTTTAAATTATCTGAAGCTGCCCCTTTCATGGCAGCCTTACCAATGGTGCCGAGCGTCCATATAGTCAGGGGGCGTTCACCCCGGCGGACTAAATCGCTCATCGGCTACTTTTTTAGGTTTTTACCATACTTGCGCCATTATTGGCATTGATTCAAAATAAAATGATCTAATAGTGTTATTTGAGGCCCAGATAACAAAATGCCCAAACAGCGGCTATTATCTGTACTATATTCTAACGAGAAGGGTCATCTTTTGTGATCAAGGAGGTAGATTCAGCGCAAACTTGTCTACACGCTGTATACGCACTAATGTATGGTGGAGCTTTGCTAAGGTAATTGCTTCCCCACCGGGCGTGATAATAAGCTTACAAAATACAGGGAGTGACCTTTAGTTTACCCTCGCAGTCCCAAGAAAGATGTTGAGGGGGGTGCAAAAGTAATTGCTGCGAAAATAACCCTGCTCCCGTCCGGGATAATCATCAACTGAACAATAAAAGTAGTCCATGCAGATCCCAAAATATCTCCCACAAACTTTTTCCCAGTAAAATAAGACTGTTGTCCTAAGTGGGAATGGCTTTAGAGTACTGGTCTCATAATATCTGATGAGCAGCTTCCTTTTCGCTTTCCTGCAAGTGACATTTTCAAGGGTACATTGACATGATAACTGGCTCGCTTACTCCGTAAATGCAGTGGTCATCTGACACTGCATGATAATGCCATATAAATTCTTCTTTCTGTACTTTCTGGATTCTCAAAAGTCACATCTACTAAAGTTTACTTCCATTTTTCATGAAGGTACTCTAAACGGCCAGGCAGACCTTCCGTCTTTGCCATTTCCAGTAATGTACTTAACTACTGGCTATTGCAAAGTGGTCACATGCACATAAGAATGATATACTATATCAGAAAACTTGTGGTCCATTGTGTTCTTACCTTGATTTCCAGATGCATGCTTAATATGTACATCTAACAGTGATCAAATTCCCAAATTTTGTTCACCCATTAAGGTTTCTTGCCTTTGACTCTTGTAGATTTAATCTTTATCCTCAAAAGGTAAGTCCCCTTTTACATAAAATCTTGAATCTGGAACATGGGCGTAGGAACCCAAGTTGATTGGGGTGGGGGGGGGGGGTGTAACAACTTGCCCGAAAAATGTAACCATAATTTTCGCGCGCTCCACGCTGTTCGACATGTTAATGTACATATCATATAGGCATGCATCGGTTATCACACCGCATGACAATTACATACAATAATTTACCTTGTTACAACCTTATATATATTGGTTTTAATTTTGGCGGAAGTCGTTACAATAAAGTGATAATAATCAGTGGTGTAACCAGGATTTCTCTCATGGGGTGGGGCATGCATTATGTTGTGTGGCCGCAGGCCTGGGGAAGGGTCTTTTGCAAATTTTTGAAAAATTAGGTGTCCTTACATGCAGTCTGGTGCCATATATGCTACCTTTGAAGTAAAATTTGTGTTAAAACATTAACGTATTTTAGGTACTTAAAAAAATCGCCATCAACCCCTTCTCTTTGAAAATTTTTGAAACACTGGTGTCTTTATGTAATCTGGTGCCACATATCCTACCTTTGAAATAAAGTTTATGTTAAAAAATTTACGTATTTTAGGTAGAACAAAATTGGGCATCAGTGAGGGTGGGGCATGGCCCCAATGGCCGCTCAAATACACCACTGATAATCATAATATAAGTTTAACCATTAAATACACACTGGTGAATTAATACCGAATGTATAGGTACTGGTGGAATTCAAATCAGAACTTTATTTTTATTACCAAGGAAGTTTTTTAAACTATTGATTACGTTCTTCTACATCATTGCATTATTTTTCTCTCGGTAGGTGCCCGAAAATTCTCAGCATATTGCCCGATTTTTTACAAAAATTTTTGGTTGGGGGCTGCAGCCCCCGCCTCCTACGTCTATGATCTGGACCTGACAAGAACATGATCATTAACAGGCGCGGATCCAGGTGGGGTCGCACCCGGCGCACGCCCCCCTTTTTTCGATGACCAACGATTTTTTGACCAATAATTTTATTTTGCCGAAAAAATGGGCAAATAGATATGGAAAATATGCTTCCCAGATGCTGGGAAATCGCATCTAAGCGCATCTAGAATTCAAATTTTCTTGGGGGAGGACCCCCAAAACCCCCGCCGTGGCGTCGTGCCTTCGAAGCTCGCTCGTCGGCCTTTGGCCGACGGTGGGTGCGCCCCCTCTTTCCCAAAATCCTGAATCCGCGCCTGATTAAGTGAATTATAATGGTTGCCTTTATACTAGTATGTGAAAGGAAGGAATTGAAAATGGAAGCATGTTTTAATAGAAATACTTGGGGAGGAGGAATGGGAGAGCAGTTTTGGGGAAATTTAAAAAAAAAGGTTGAAAAGCCACATAATAACTCGTGTGAGGCATAGGGTACTACCTACTTCAAAACGCCCCTACAGGCCATTCTCGCCACCTCTGACCGAATTGACTAGCTCCGCTACTGAACCTTACCCTTTAAAACTTTTTGCCCTTACTTAATAACATTCCTCGGGTGCTTTTCCTAAACGTGTCAACGTCCACCTACACACGTATGTAAATCGTTAAAATTGGATTTCATGATGTATAAATAGACATAGGTAGTGTCAATAAACTAAGAACAGAAAAAGTGGTGAGACCTAATAATGGTTCTCTAAAATAGCCCAAATTATATCTTTTAATACCCTTTCTATTTTCTCCACCTTTTCCCTTCGCAAATACCTCCCTAGAAGAGTTATTTCAGCCTTTTTAGTGGTGGCACATCTGAGGCAGTTTCGTAAGCCCAGGTCTTCTTCTTTCTCAATGGTAATCCACTAAGACTAAGGACGTACTATTGGAGATGTCATACATTGAAATGTAAGAACTTTAAATTTACTAAATTTAGTATGGTAATTCTTTTCCATTCCATGACAACACCGGTAAGTTCAAAGAATTAGATTAACCCATTTCTTTGTCAGATACCCTTATACTTATTTTTGCAAAGTAGCCTCATTTATGCCCACTAAAATGCTAGACTAACAAATGGATTAAGCTTGAGGGCTGTTTTACGTTGTTTTCAACAAATTACAGATGTCAAACGAAATCTTTTCTAACAATCGTCAGCTTCAACTTCATAACACGATCAATAACTGCATTTCGCTTCTTTTTCAAATGATATGTCAACGTGAAAGTGTTTTTCAAAATTTAGCGGATTACATTAGCGTTGTGAAATTGTGCTCTTTTTACAAAATACCTTGCAAGAAAAAATATTGAAGAGACTATAAATGGCACCATAAATAGGTCTCAATGAAAAGTGCCCCCGTCAGTATCTTCCCTCGTACATGTAGCATTCGGGTGTTAAAGTATTACCACAAACTCAATGCATTATAAAGAGTAATATTAAATCACATACAAAAAACAAAATCTTCAATTAGTTTACCATTCATTTGGAGATAGCTTTAGGCTAAAATTTAGCTTTGAAAGGTTAGAGGTTACCTAGTCTGCGATGTGGGTACTGGCATGAGGGAGTTTCAGGACATGCCCTATAAAATGATGTACAGATTACAACGTTCTTTCCCCGTTGCATGGGCAAGCGAGGCGACGGAGGATTAGGGGGAAGGCAAAAATACCCCGAAATATTGGGGAAAATGGTTGATTCCAATGGGCAAAATAAGTAACGATCAAAATAATAAATTCTGCTCTTTTACCAAATTAAAAAAAATTGTTTCTTGCCTCATGGTGTCTTTCTTTATTTTCCAGTTTGCAAATGACTCATTAAACATTTTGGTTTTTTTAGATTTATCTTTAACACACAAAAGTATCGAACACATACATATATTTGGGAATGAAAATACTAGCACCTTTTTGCGTCTCATTTCAGAAGCATATGTATTTTCTCTTCAAAAGAGGAGTAAGTCAAACCTCTGTGCAGAACAAAAATGTGCCACTTATACAAATAGAGAAGATCGGGGGACCATTGTGGACGGGGACCAGAACCTGAGGGCTACGAATAATTTTTCAATTTGATGCCGGTTTTTTCTTAAAACGCCCAAAATTGTCTTACAAATTCGAACACTCTGGAGTTGAGCTCAGCCCCCAATCTCAGAATCCTTTCATCAGCATTTGATAAAACAGAAGTCTCGTCATGGCTTCATCAACTATTTTCTTTAAATGATTATTCTACAACCGATACTCCAGTCTGAAAAGTCAGATAGTTTGGTTCAAAATTGATTGTCTGTCCAAATTGCCATTTCCCAGAAGCATGGACTCCCTCGTCAATTCGTGAAAAGTGTCATTACGGTATTAATAAAAGCAATTCTTCTTTTGTCAACACTTACCGCTGTTTTTATGAATGTATGTGTTCCTAATTTGGGATTCATCACACAGTTTGGTTTTGCGTTCCTCTTTTTAACTCGAAAGAAACTCTTGGGTCCATGTGTGATGGCTAATCGCCCCATGATGACAAGAAAAAGAATTGTCCCGAACACGATGTGGGTCCAGTAGATGAGGTACAATTTTATGGCACGAAAAGCCGACATTTTCAGACTTCTGCAAGAGAAGATAAAATATTCCTCGAGTGCCTGGTGTATACTAGGGGTACAAATGTCAAGGAATGGTCGAAAAAGCGGTCGTTTCTGAAATATGAGAAGTATGAGATCTTTGTTTCTGCTTTTCCTTTTTCTGCGTTATGTTATTAGATGTTTATTTTAGGGAGTGCTCTCTCGACAAGCCCTTTGGCTTTTAGTAGCACTTCCTTTCACTTCTCATTATTTTGTAAATATGTCAACTTGAAATTGTCAATGTACTTGAAGTGGAAAAACAAATAAATGAAATGAAATGATAGTGTTAAAAATAAGTTGGAGAAATTTTCCAGGGGGTAGCATGGGTCTCTGACAGCTAACGGTTCCAAACAAGTTGTAAGAAGCTACATGACCAATGAGTAATTTTATCTTTTTTCTGTCCTCGTTTTGAAAAAAGTACATGCGCAAGATAATTGTACACCAAACTTTTGTTTCAAAAGCAAAGAAATCCGAACAGACCTGTGTAACCTTGAAACGAAATGTATTTTTACCGTGCCTGATTTATGATATGAAAAGTGTGTTTCGCCGTTTCGTTTTTATAAAGTACTCACATTTACTAGGCCCCATGTATTTTTATTTTGTACTCTAGGTTATAAAGCACAACTCCAATGAAACGGCAGGCTAAAAGTCATTGTAATTTTCTGTATTTCAAAATTCTATACAAATCTGAACTTTCTGAAAACATTTCTACAGAATTTCATTTTTGTAGAATATCTTCACCAATTTTTAAACATCTCGAACGAATATGTGAAACATTTATTCAAATCTATAAAGAATCTCTAAGAGTTTTTACACAATTTGTGTAGGATTCGAATATTCAAATGTAAAAATAAAAAAATTCTATTGATAAATTGAAACTATAAATTACAGAGGTTTTTTGAGATCTTATTGTGGATCCTGTAAATGTACCAGAAAAGTCTATAGAAATTTGATAGAAAATCTGTCGATTTTTGTGGAATTTCTGTAAAACTGTAAAACCCTCTGAGGAAATTTGGAGAAATATTAAGAACGTTTCTTCAACAGAGTTTTAGAGAACCTTTTGTAAGGTTGCATGATAACTTGTTTATTTTTTACTGTTAGCAGTCAATGTCTGTTGACGTTTATTCATTGAGATGTTTTTCATCAAGTCTTTGATTGTAATATATATGCATACTACCTCGTCGCTTCCCAAACTTAGTATTTGGTGTATTTTTCCAAGTTGCTAATTGTTTTTGTGTACTCAGCTACTTGACTTGATCTGGGTATTTTGTAAATGTCTGTATGAAGGTCTTATTCATTAAGTAAATTAACTTTTCATTAGTGTTTTGAAAACAAACTGACAAAACCAAGTTAACGACCATACGACAGAGAAAAACGTCTTCTCGTGACCGCTGTTTCATGTAGATTGGACTTCACATCGTGAGGTCGCAAGTCTATGGTAACATGATATACCAATAAAATGGTGGGTTTTGAAAAACAGCCATTTCAGCTCTGTCAACTCAACATTCGAGATACTGTTGCCCAGACACAGTAAAGGAAAGGTTTAAGCAAAAAATTAATTTTCATATGTGAAAGGGGAACTAAATATGCGCAATGTGGTGAATTTTCATTCAAATCGGACAGATAGTACTCGAGATATCAGCAAATGAAGTTATTACATTTGCCACCGAAAGTGAGCTTGAGGCAAGCATGGGTTATTTCACTTCCACACATTGATGAGAAATGCTTTCCTCTGTTTTTTCAGTCTGTTGTGCTCACCTTGAAGTAAGTAGGGAAAGGACCTCCCCGTGGGGAATGTAAAGTTTGTAAAATTTCCATGCGGCCCATGCAATCACATTCCGATAACATGGGATTGTGGAGGAAAAAACTGTAAAGTTTAAAGGAAAACAAAAGACTGTTCATTAATGTGAGACTATGATGTCATATGTGCTTGCTTCAAGTTCACTTTGCGTTGCAAATGTTACAACTTTAACTGCTAATATCTTGAAAGCCACACATCAAATTTCACCAGAATGCTTAGAATAAGTGCCCTTCTAACATGTCAAATTTTGATTTGTGCTTATACCCTTCTTTTAAGGTCCAAATCATTATGTGGAAGAAGAAAAAAGGTGTAATTTCGACTAATTTTGAAAAAAGCGATAAAATTTACCGAAACGTGCTCACCTCAGATCTTACTTGCACCAAGAAGCTCTCTGCTTAAACCTACAGACCGAAACAATTTCTTTCCTCAATCGCTAAAATTCCGTGAGACAAAATAAAATTATTTTAGTTCATATCTTGTGCATGTGTTGCGAACCAAAATGAAACTATGCCACAAATTTTCATGGAAATGTTTGTCTAGGACACGAGCCGGTGTTGTAGAAAGCATTCTCTCAGTGGGAAAGGCACGACATATTAACGTTTGCATGGTTTTAAGTGCTTATAATTTATGATGGTAGGCTATCCGCAGGCAGCACCTTTACAGCTTCCCGTTTGAGAGTGATTAAAGTATAAGTTCAAGGTAGCTCACCATTAATTTAAAATTGTTTTTCAGCTGAAAATGTTTATAGCAAAATACAACACAGTCCCCATTAATTTCTGGGGTTTTCTGATGTCAAGTTATGAAAAGTGATTGTTATTTGATGAATATGTTGTAAGAAGTGAGTTGAAATACAGACTGGGAAAAACTCGACCATTATTAATGTAATGTTTGGTTGCACTGGTTGCATTTTACGGTATTTGGACTACCGCCGTTAATTAGTAATTAGGATGAACAGAACACCTATTATTCGAGTCATAGTGTTTTATAATATCTACGGTCATTATAGAAAAACCCGGAAATGCCGTGAAAGCCCACACTGTGAAGTTTACGCAGAGGGGTAGCATGTCAAGGGTTGAAAACATCTACAAGGACCTGGGGACGGAGAACTATATTAATTTATTTTGCAAATCAAAGTGGTGGTACTGGTGGGGGTAGTTGGTGCTGAGCTCCCTGAAAGGGCAATTATTCGTTGAAGTACTAACAGATCAAAACTGAGGGCAACATTAACTATGGACTTTAAGGCAAATACGATTGAATAAAGAAAATGAAGACAGACACGACAAAATATCTTGTTTACAGTTTTTTGTTTCCACTTTCTGTTATTCGTTCATCATCCAAGACCTTTACCATCTCCGCACCCTGATCTGCAGCCACGCAACCTCATTAATGTTGTCTGGGTATGGATAGACCCCTCATATATGTAATCTGCACTTGACGCTAAGGACTGCTCCCGGATAAGGGTCAGATCCAAAACAACCTGAGGCGCGACGGGACAGAAATTAATAGCTCTTACTTCAATATTTTCCTAAGGTTAACGAATAATAGGCCTACTATAGTTCTTTGTTTTTATAAACAAGTAGGTCACACTCAATAATTAGCGGCAAAGAAAACTTCAATTGTCTTTACAAGTTGCCATGGTAAAAAAACTTAAAGACGCCACGGAACGGAATGATAAAATGATGACGCATTCACACTTTAGACAAAGTACTGATTTTATCACATTTAATGGGAGCTAAATGCAGCTTTCACTATTACCACAAAGTACAACTAAGCTTCTTACTACAATAATCATATTTAGTCATCTCAATTTCGTATTTGTTTTAATAATAAAATAATTAAACACCTTTTGGGCTCATTTAAAAAATCATCGAAAATTTTCGAAATGAGATTAGTGGGGGATACATCCATAGTCTATAAAAGCGAAATGCCAACAACATACAAGGAACTTAGAGGTCGTCCATTTTCATCCTTTTCACGCAAGGGTACAAAACGTCAGCCTACTTCTTCAGACCAGATCTTTCCCTCTCCGAAACACTTTCCAAAAGATCGAGTGAAAATTTTTCGGTGAAATAGTCATTTGTACACCTCGAATAAGCGCACATGGGTATTTGACACCCTCCCACAATCCACGGTACGTTTTGTGAGCTTATGAATGCATGATGCAAACCAGAAAGCAAAAAGGCTTAGTGATTCCTTGCCATATCGATATATTGTAACAAATATGAATCACCTACATGACAAGCATGAGATTCCTCACAGTTATCCTACTTGAGATATCATGTTAATAAGGTTTTGAACTTTTGAAATCTTGTGACCCAAAAGGACCTATCGCCTTCACTTAACACAACAGGGATCACTCATCCTATTTGACCATCTACATGCCAAGTACGAACAATATATAAACAATCCACAGGCCAAGTATGAGATCGCTAACAGTAATCCTCCTTAAAATATCGTGTTTACAAGGTTTTGACCTTTTGTGACACCAAATGACCTTTTCCCGCCATGAAAAATGATAGGGATCATCTACTCAGTATTAGCAATCCACACGATTAGTATGAGATCCCTCACAGTTATCCTTCCTGAGATATTGTGCCGACAATATTTTGACCTTTTGACCTCTTGTGACCCCAAATGACCTTTGACTTCCACCAAAACTAATAAGAAGTATCTCCTCAACGTGAACAATCCATATGTCAAGTGTGAGATCCCTCACAGTTATCCCTCTTGAGATATCTTGGTTAACAAGGTTTTGACCTTTTGACCTCTGGTGATCCCAAATGGCATTTGACCTCCACCAAAAACAATAGGTATCACATTCTCAATATGGTCAAGCGACATATTAAGTATGAGATCTCTCACAGATTTCCCTCTGGTGTTATAGTGTTAACAAGATTTTGACTTTTTGACCTCTGGTGACCCCAAATAACCTTTGACCGCCACCAAAAACAATGGGGATCACCTACTCAATATGGGCAGTCCACATGATAAGTATGAGATCCCTACAGTAATCCTTCTTGAGATATAGTGTTTACAAGCTTTTAACCTTTTGACTTCTGATAACCCCAAATGTCCTTTGACATACACCAAGAACAATTTAGCAATCGTCTACTCAATATGGGCATTGCACATGCTAAGTATGCGATCCCCAAAGTTACCCTTCTGGAGATATAGTGTTTATAAGGTTTTGACTTTTGACCTCTGATGACCCTTAATGACCTTTGACCTTCACCAAAAGCCGTTGGGGTCATCTACTCAATTTGGGCACTCCACACGGCTAGCTAAGTATGAGATTCCTTACAGGTGCCGTTCTTGAGATATCATGTTTACAACGTTTTGACCTTTTGACCTCTAGTGACCCCAAAAGACCTTTGACCTACACCAAAAACAATACGGATCATTTACTGAATATGGGCAACTGACATGAGATCCCTCACCGTTACCCTTCTTGAGAACATTATGTTTACAAGGTTTTAACCATTTGCCCCTGGTGACCCCAAATGGCCTTTGACCTCCACCAAAAACAATAGCAATCATTTACTCAATATGCGCAATTGACATGCTACGTATGAGATTCTCACATTTACCCTTCGTGAGATATAGTGTTTACAATGTTTTGATCTTTTGACCTCTAGTGACCCTAAATGACCTTTGACCTTCACCAAAAACAATAGGGATCATCTAATCAATATGTGCAATTCACATGCTAAGTATGAGATCCATTAAGGTTACCTTTCCTGGGATACGGTGTTGACAAGTTTTTGACCATTTGACCTCTGGTGACCCCAAATGGCCTTTGACCTCCACCAAAAACGATAGGGATTATCTACTCAATAAGAGGTATCTACGTGCTAAGTATGGGATCCATTGAGGCTTCCCTCCTTGAGTTATCGTGTTGACAAGCTTCTAACCTTTGACGACCAAAAACGTTCTTTGACCTCCACTAAGAACAAGATATCATCTGCTCAATATGGGTATTGCGCATGTTAAAGACAGACAGTCATCGCCCCAAAGTATATTTTTAGTATATGTATATCAAAATTCTCAGTTGGTGACTGCTATTTGACTGACATCAAAGTTTGAAAATTTGAAAGATGCAGAGTAGCTCACATTCCACACAAGGCAGAGAGAGTACTTTTATTACATTTTATAGCCTTGTATGCTTACCAGGACATGGCCTTAAGCAATAAAACAGGTTTATTCTTGCACAAGGAAGAGCCTCATACAGTTATGGGAGGAGCTAGAAAATGCATAGTTGGGAGAATTGGAACTGTCTGGGTTCATGAAAATTCCCCTTTAAGTATGAGATCCCTCACAGTTACCCATCTGGAGATAAAGTGTTTGCAACGTTTTGACCTTTTGACCTCTGGTTACCCCAAATGACATTTGACCTCCATCAAGAACAGTAGGGATCATCTACTCAATATGGACAATCCACGTGGTAAGTATGAGATCCCTCACAGTTACCGTTCTTGAGATATCATGTTTACAACGTTTAACCTTATGAACTCTGGTGACCCCCAAAAAACCTCTGACCGCCACCACAAAAAATACGATCATCTATCTTATATTGGCAATCCACATGGTAAATATGAGATCCCTCACATTTATCCTTCTTGAGATACCGTGTTTACAAGCAATTTCCAAGGTATTTACCATTTGACCTCTGGTGACCCCAAATAACCTTTGACCTCCACCAAAAACAATAGGGATCATCTAATCAATAAGAGGTATCTACATGACAAGTATGAGATCCATTGAGGTTTCCCTTCTTGAGATATCATGTTTACAAACAGGCGACAAATACACACCTACATACGCACGTACACACACACACGACATCACCATCGCATAGATTCCTTGCCTGCCTTCGGGCAAGGAATCAAAAGGAATAGGCTATTCCAAGTAGTCTTGTACTAAACACAAGTTCATACCACTTGTGGTAAGTGCTAGCAGTGCCCAAATTCAAAACACTTGTTTGCGACAACAAGGCTATTTAAGGCCTTGAAATAAATTAACCTTCTGAAGTGCTATAGTCACCTGCGATTACGTTTTTCTGCTCCCGTCCCGCAATATTCTTTATTCAAATTTTCAACTGGAAGAAGTGTGGCGTCATGGCTTCACAGTTTTGTCCCATACACCAACTACAACACTATCCGTGTGGAGCACGTTCTCTGTACTTTGTACCCAGCTGATGACTTCGCATATTTGATTTAAACCCTAGGCTGTACGTGGTGTATTTGTAAAGTGCTACAGAGATTTTACTCAGTTGACTGTTCGTTTACAATGTGTCTAAGAGGCGCTTGAATGAAATGCAACTGAAACTTATAAAATAAACTCTTTCAGATCCACCCCCGCGTAATTGTGTCTGGAGAGCTTTCAATTCTTTCAATAGGCCACTTGGAATGCATAGTCACTAGCCAGGCAACTTAATTCAGCGGTTCAGTTTGCAAATATGTCAGAAATTTTCATGTGATAAGACTTCCGAAACAGGGTGGGGAAAATCCCACTTCCCCCGACTAGTGACCCCGTTTAACCCAGGGTTCTCACTATTTCGTAATCCCGGTTGAGCACCAGGGTGAGGACATAGCCCAAACGCTTGGTGCACGACTGCCAATAATGCCAAAAGGCTTACCGAAACCACGAGTTGCCACTAGAGGCATCTCACTGCCGTAGCTGCAGTATCACGGTATTGTAATGGCTTGACGTCTAACAGCCTTAAAAGTGCCCGTTTTAAATTTCATATTTATGTTCATCGCGGCCAAAAAACAGTCACTGGTACTGAATTGCCTTTAAAACTAGAAATGTAGTTACAGGAACCGTAACTACTGTTTATGGAAGCGATTCGTACTTATAGGCCTACTGGCTATTTTCAAGATTACATAAAGGCCTCTTCCGCCTTTATTGAAACTGAAGCATGTGAAATCGTTGGTAAAAATACGTTAAGCTAAGCTGCACGAGTAAACTGATCACAACATACATCAGTTCAGCAGTGGCGAATGCTACCTTAGTACAGTGGTTTTTCCCCTTCATAAGCGAGTGATTTGTGTACCCGACAGCTTTGCATTGGCACAGCAGTATGAACTGAAATATTCTCCGATTTCTAGTCAACTTTCAAGTTTCAAGAACTTTGTCAATTAATGTATTAATCCTATTAGTGTTACATACGTGCACCGCACTCACAGTGTCAGACTGTGATTGTTCCATAGAGCAGGATATAGTTCCTATATCCTGCTTTATGGACTGTTTTCACTTCAGTTAAAGTTTTCATGACCTAGGTCATGCAAATACCCGGATGTTGGACCGACAGAATACATATGTATCACCTATTTGACCGAAGAGGCCAGGCCTCACGTTAATATTCTACTTCGTTTACTTCTGTGTCAGTCACTGACATAAACAATGGCTCTAAAGATGGCCTACTGTTTTCGATAAACACGGCTGTAATACGATAGTATGACATAGGCCTAGGGTGGGAACAATCTCGACCGAACGAGTGGCCGGGCCGCGAGTTCTTTTTTCGTAGGATGAAAATTGAAGAATCATGTCAACGGACGAATCACCTTCTTGGAAATTGGCTACACCCCTAATTCCAAAAATTCCAAAATAATAGCTTTTCGACTATTTTTTTGTAATTCTGACGCCGTATTATAAAAGAACAGGTCAAATTTCCCTTGTCTACAAAACCCTAACCTTAATTTTAAACCCAACCATGATTTTGAAAAAAATTCAAAAATTTTTGAAAACCGATTTTTCCATTTTCACTCCTACGAAAAAAAAAAAAAAAAACTAGCGGCCGGGCCGTCCCGAGCAGAGTATAAGAACTATATTCTGCATGCACTGTGCCACTTAACTATGGCCGTACTAACGGTACCATACTACTATGCACAAATTGGTTGTGTTTCGTGCTTCGCGGTTGGTCACAGCGACGCTGACTTCAGTGTTCTAGATCATCTGCACATATTCAAGAATGTCAAAAGGGTTACTACTACTCGGACTAACAACGTTTTATGTCATGATAACATATCCTACAAAAGTGAGGAAAGAGTAAATGTCACATCTTTCTATGATGACCAGTAAATGATACTTACAAAAAGTATTATAAACAAAGCTAGCTTTGAGAATTAAGTTTTTCATTATAATATTATCAATTTTAAACTTTGTATCAGTCGCACCTAGTGGAAATCATTTTAAGATACCTGACTTTGTGCACACTTATTTGCCTAAGTCATTCAGACGTTTGGGCATTGAAAAATCTTTATAGTCTTATTTTGCAATGAAAAGACCATTATTTTCTTAGTGACTGCTTGTACACGTGGTAAGAAATATACAGTACTTGCGGCAGTTCTGATGATGAACTGCTTCTTCAGATAACTTGTCACAAAGAAACTGTCACGTGACCTGATCCTGTGTTATCACAATAGGGTAAGGGTTCCTAATATGGCGCCTTAAGCACATAATACAATGTAAAAAAGCAAAAGAAAACAATATCAACACAAAATTTTGCAGGATGATAGAAGAGATTGTTACACAACATTTTGAATAACAAAGGTGTTTTCATATTCACTTTAATTAGCTTAATTAGGGATTAATAATTAGGTAAATAAACAGATAAATTTACTCAACGTGTTCCTAATATGGCCCTCCCATGTTTTAAGTGTATGAATTAATTTTCATATCTTATATTGACTGACTGTGAGTTTAAATGAAAAGCAAAACATGCAGAGAAGTTGGTAAAACAGTTAAAACCATATTCTACACACCAGTCCACGGTAAATAAATGAAGTCAGCACCAACGTAAATGACGTCCAGTTGACATGAATATGATAGTGTGCGCCTTGCCCCTAACACCGATATGGTTAGTTAGTTAGATGAGGTTTAACGTCCCAGTTTCCAACCAGTTGGTTCAAGTCGAGACGACCACGGCCTTTTTTCCAGTTGTGGCTCACTGGCTTGTTTCCCCTACTTCATTGCTTATGCTGAGCACCAAGCACAAAGGCAGTAGGTTCCATTTTTAAAGTCTTTGGTATGACCCGGCCAGGACGATATGGGTTTACACGAACTGAATTACGTAAGCAGCCCATGAACTAACATTGAGCACTCAGTACTTAAAATAGATAAATGCATGATGGGTGCTGTGTAAACAGAGTGCGTAATGCGGTAGTGTGTGTTACCGTCCACTTACATCTCAACGCTTGACTCGCACTATGTAGCCCACACTAATAGAATGCGCTTACTGCCTGGAAAGATGGGTACGCATTGAGTCTTTGGATATTACTCCTAGCTAAAGACTATGTCCAACACCAACATAACTAAATTAACCTATGCCAATCATTAACATTCATCCCCCCTCACTACGTGTAGTAAAGAAACTTGATTCTGTGACGTCTAGGGCTGCGAAGAAATGAGCGGTGGGGGGGGGGGGTAGAACTTCCTGTCTCAAACAGTCCTTTACTCGGTATATTCATGTTGAAATCCCTACAAATCATACATGCTTATCAATTTTAGTTCATATCAACCCCAATGTTTTCACAAAGTTAGCATATTCCATTAATGTGACACAAAAACCATGCCAACGGTTTGAAAATTTTCGTGGGGCCATATTAGGAACACTTTTCTGGCCAATACAGCTCAGGAACAATGACCTGTATAACATCCTGTTGACACCTTCTGGAAATTCTGAGACTACACTAATGTATAAGAAGCTAACAGACTTTACTTCGTCAAACTGTCTTATCACTTTTCATTTTTTTCTGGCATAATAAAATGTAAAATACAATAATTTACAACAGGGCCAAAATTAACGTCTCGAAAAATCCCTTTCTTTTTCATTTGGCCAGCAAATTGCTTCAACTTGACTCGATTCTGGCTGTACACCCCTTAAAATCCGTGTGTCGAGTTACTTTTCAAGTTAGATATACCAGTTTTGCTATACCTGGGGGTGTACGCATAAAATAAAGTATTACTGCACCAAGGGCCATATTAGGCACAGGGCCATGTTAGACACACTTACCCTATGTTTATGAGAAGCTGCGCTTCCATAAACATAATAAACAAAGGAGGTATTAAGACTAAGTGTTGAATTTAAATTACTTCCCCCATTCTTTCTCAAGTTGCAAAAGGCATATCCAAATTTAAAGTGCTACATGGAACCAAAGTAGTGGTAATTTCCTGCAAGGTTACCATTATTAAGGACAGATCTAGTGAAAATTATTTTCGGAAAACCAAATGCACCTCCGACCTCTAAATAGGCCGAGCGTGAAGACGGATCACCTAGCAATATAATAGGCATATCTTAAGTTGTTACAATATCCAGTTATTTTGTCATGGGAAAGCGAGAAGGGATGGGGCGCTGTGTGAGCCTAGATAGCTACTGAAACAGTATCGAGTAATGTTGGCGGGAGGTGAAAGGTAAGGGCCATGTCCCTGGCTTCTTTTTCCGCATCCACTGTCCCAGGAAGTTGCCGGGATGGGATACAATTTTCCACTCGGAAACCTACACTTCTGATTATGAGTGGTTCTTAGCGAAATGTTAATAACTAATCTCCTTTACTTTTGGTTATTGCTACTGCAAATTACGATATTTGTGAAGAGCTTTATGTGGGTCAAGTGCCATTTGAAAGATAGTTAAAAGTTTCATGCTACTGTCTGCACTTTATTATGCGGTTCCACGCACGGCGCCTGCAAAGCCGAAAAAAGATCGGTACACTTTCGGTCATCCCTGAAGACTTTCTGTACCCATGGATCGGGGAGGGGGTTGTTGGGGTCGTCTTCTAAGGAGTCGCAAATTCCCCCTCGCTTCGCATGCACAATTCATCAATTTTGTTGGGATATCTGACTCCCCCCACCCAATCACAAGTCCCTTCCTTGCTGCACCCCTGCCCTGGCACCCCGCCCTCTCTCTTTAGAAATCCTGGTCACACCGATGTAGTCGTGGTTTATCCCCTCAGTGAAAATGTGCGTTTTTCCTATCCTATTTGTATGGTAAGTTTTTCGGCGATGCTCCGCAAGAATCGGGAACTTACAATTCGAACACTGTTAGTGCCACAGAGCGGATGGGCACAAGTCACCTTCATTCAGGGGGGTTGTTGGAGGCCAAAATGGCCAAAAACTTGTGCAAATTAATTACAATAATAAGTCATTGTTTTGTAAAGGAATACCGTAAAGTGTATATTTTCTTGGGTATCAGGAATCATACTCGATCAAACTAGAAAAGGAAAGTCATAACCCTACTGTCCCTAAATCATTCAGCGCATCTAAACCAAAGCTGTAAGGAAACTTAGCTAGCTTTTTCTCTTATTTCAGAAATGACCTTGTGTAAGCTCAAATGAAGATAGAATTGATGAAACATGATTGCATCAATAAAGACAGACACTCATCACCCCAAGTACATTTTTGGTTGGGGCATATCAAAATTCTCAGTTTGTGAATGCCCATTTGCTTGGCACCAAAGTTTGAAACTTCCAAAGATGCAGAGTAGCGCACATTTTGCACAATGCAAAGAGACTTCCTATTACACATTATAGGGCCTTGTATGCTTACCAAGACATGACCTTAAGCAGTAAACTATATTATACAAAAAGGAGCTTAAGACACTTTGGGTTGAACTATCTAGTCTATCTCGGATGATGAGATTTGCTCTTTAAAACCCTTACTCCAACAACATGTCGGCCAAGTTTCAGCCAAATTAATGCACAAACGGCAAAATGCCAGAAGATGAAACACAATGACAGAAATTGACGTACGGGCGGTCGCACAAGTTTGCAAAAGAGCTCACTTATTTGAGCCAGGGAGCTAGTCAATGGCAGCTCCCTGTTTGAGCTAACGAGGTGTAAAATTGAGGAAGAAAAGAACTTGCAAGTTTGCTACAATGACGGAACTTTTGATCTAAGTAGGCAGAGTTGAGGCAGTATGACTTGTAAGTAGATATAAGTACAATTATTAAATTTAACAAAAGAAGAAATTTGAGTCTCTAGCTAGTCGAATCACGGTACCTATATATTAGCTATATTTATATCGGACATTCGGAGAGCAAAGATACAAAAATACGTTTTCGTAAAAGCTGCAATTGCGTTTCTGGTTTGACTGAGATGTTGTGAATATTGGAAGGACCAGGAACACGGGGACTGAATATTGTTTACCACATGAGGCTCTTTCCGTATTTTGAGTTTCTGAGCCGTCCCGCCCGCACGTCTGTGAAATCCTGGGGAAACATTAGCGGTAAACACCTAGGATCCCTTTATGTCCTTACAAAAACCACTGCACCCTGTGCCAAAATGTGATCACTGTCTTACTGTTATAGGTTGACTTGGGTATAAAAGCCCTCTTTGTATAACATGCCATGCTAAGGAACAGTAAATGTTTCAAGGTCTTATAAACATCTTAATTTCAAAAAGAAACAAAAGCAGGTAATGTGAGAGTACAAGAAGGACATCACAAATTATTGCGCGATCTACTATTTCAAATTAATGAAAAAATTTCAACATTTTATATCTCAAAAATGGAGTAAGCTATGAAAATTGGAGTTACATGAATGAAATCCATTTTCCAACCTCTAAAATATATATATTTTTGTAATTCTAGACTTAAGGACCACTTTAACATATCAAAGCTGAAACCCTTTTATAAAAGGTTATGTGAATATTATTCTCATATATACATGCAGGTTAGTTACGAGAATTCGTTTGGTGTCAATATAATGGGGTAGAAGCCTTTCGTTGTATAGCTCACTGTTCAACCCATTCTCGAATTCAACTGTCAGGCTGCTTTCCCTGGGTAGAAAATATGTACCTTTACGAATTGAACCTTTTTCCTTGCAGCAACAGTTGTAAATAGTTCTGATCGAAATACTGACAGGTAAAATTCACCCTAAAAGTTTCCCCTAAATAAGGATGTATTGACCTCAAGTAGATCAGTTAGGAGATCCTGGGATAATTATCACTGGGCTCATGAGAAAGAGAAATGTATTGATATTTCCGACGTGACATACTTACCTATAAAAGTAATGTACTGCCAATGTTTTACTTAAATCTTTGCGAAATGCATGAGCCGGTTGAGTACAAAATACCGACGACAGAATATTAGCCATGTCAAGTGCAACCTTGCCATTTATGTTCAAAATGAATTGTAAATATAATTTTTGATAAGTTTGAAATTAGAAGTAAATAAATGATACATTTGATCGCTTACTGTGGCTCTTGCAGCACCCAAAACATATTTCAGACCCTCGGGTATCTCTACTTAAAATTGGTTAACTGTACTTTGATTGATATCAATTCAAACAGTGGTTTCACTACGCTCCATCAATGATTTGTGCACATCAGTGAAACATGATGTAGTGGCTCTCATTGCAGCTGATAGTTGATTGCAGTTATATTTGAACCACACACAGCAGACTTGTGTACTCTGCAAAATATAGCCTTGGGCAATTCAAATTCAGTACAGGCAACTGTAAAATGTAGTAGATGATTTCCTTAAAATGTAGAAGGCACTAGAAGGGAACATGAAAGAACGAATGAGATAATTGGCTCTTTAAATACAGACAAGCTACGTGAGCGTCTTTCACTTCATGTTGTAAAAATCTTTATTTTATACAAGTAACAAAAATACCTTCACTCTGACACCATGCTTAAAACCTAGGCTACTTAAACCATTCGTTAATCACTAATTTACTTGTTATTCACACATGTCACCAGGAATATAAGAGAGACAAGGATCCAAAACGTTGTAGCTCCACTGTGAAAGGTGAAATACTTCCAACACCATTTAGACTATAAATCAGAATGCCCTCTTCCCAACATTAACGGTGGCAACCCGAGGATCACTTTGAAGACTGATGTCGAATAAATGGATTTTATATCAGCTTTTTCTCATAATTGGACAAGCACAGGGGCGTCTCTAAGGATCGATGACGAGTGAGGGGAGGGGGGTTGGTGGATATTTTCCCGAAAAACAAGGGTTTCATTTCCGACAAAATACACTTGTAAAGATCAGTTAACTCATAACCCGAATTTTTGCAAAAAGTTAAAGAACGAAAATTTAAGTATAACGGTAGGAAAAGATAAGCAAACCAAAAAAAAAAAAAAAAAAAAACTATCGGAAAATACAGTTTAACATTTGGAGATGTCAATTTGACCTTGACGCACCCGTTTTCATTTAGGCTATCTTTGCAACACCAAGGTCGATTTGGTCATGGTAGGGACATGAGATCGTCTTGGGCATGGGGCTTAGTTACCCACGGAAGCTCTGAAGCATTTGCACTATTTTGGCACTAGAATAAAGCATTTTACTGTCTACAAATGGCATTAATACGTACATATAAAATCGCAGTCTGTCCAGTGTTCAAAATGGCGTAATTTGGACTAACCGCCGGTCGATTTCTTCAAGGATGCACCAGGATTGATGGTGGGGTGGGTGGAGGGCCATAGAGTTTATACGGAGTGTGCAATAATTATCCTCATTTTGTTCTATGGGAAGTTATGATAGGTAAGTGACTGCGCACGAAGCGCGCCAAAAAATGACACTTTTGCGGACATCTTAGTAATGCTTGCCTTCCGAGTTTACACAGCAAGTGCCTATCTACAAATACAGCTGAATACACAGACCTAAACTGCAATCTGCTCTTTTGTTTCATCACAGCCAGGACTAACGGCCGTTCGATTTCTTTATGATGCAGCAGGTTTGGGGATTGGGAGCTAGGATGGGACAATCACGAAGATGGAACAGACTTTTGCCATAATCCACGCACGCTCTGTCCTTCTTGAATTATTAATTGGACAATTAGCGCATATGAAGGATATGCGCAAAGCGCGCCGAAAAATAGGCTTTTAAGGCATTTCACAGTAACGTTTTTAGGTACTGCATCTGCAGGATTCAGAATACGAGCCTCCTTCACAAACACCGCAATACAAAGTACACACACTTTTATGTCGATGCAGTAAACAAAGCGCTCCGACTTCACGAACGAAGTGAAAAGCCAGCCGACACCGCACCGACCCGACTACAACCCGACGGCGAAAACCAGCCGCGTGGCAGACGTGTCGGTTTAAGTGTGTTCCAAATTTTGTTCTCTACCCGACTTTCGGTTTCGATTGCGATCTGTCTGACAGTCTACATCGGAAATATCGAACTGTTTGATATTCATAGTGGTATACCCTGACAGATGGGGGGAAAGGAGGTAAGATCCATCAAGGTTACCCTCTGTGAGATACCGTATTTACAAAGTTTTTACCGTTTGAACTCTGGTGACCCCAAATGACCTTTGACCTCTACCAAAAACAATAGGATTTCTTTACTCAATATGGGGGCATTCATATGCTAAGTAGGCCTATGTGTTCCATTAATGTTACCCCTCTTGACATGTCATTTTTGTAAGAGGTTTACAATATTTACCACTTTACCTCCAATAACCTCAGATAACCTTTGATCTCTACCAAAAACAATAGTGTTACCTACTACTGACTGCCAACTTTATGAAAAATATCTATGGTTCTTATCTCAAGATATCACATTCTCAA
Organism: Holothuria leucospilota; assembly: GCA_029531755.1. Taxonomy (NCBI): domain Eukaryota; kingdom Metazoa; phylum Echinodermata; class Holothuroidea; order Aspidochirotida; family Holothuriidae; genus Holothuria; species Holothuria leucospilota. The sequence goes on along the minus strand of CM055974.1, from coordinate 13,319,879 downwards.
GGTTTTCAGTTTCTTACCTCTAGTGACCTCAGATGACCTCTGACCTCCTCCAATTTTGAAAAACAATAGGATTCTTTCTCTCAATATGACAACCTTTTTACCAAGCATATCCATCATTCCTATCTTGAGATAACCATTTCGAAGCAAATTTCAAGATTTTATAGTTTCACCTTCGGTGACCTCAGGCAACCTTTGACCTATAATAAAATATTGGGTCCATCATCTGACAATAACACACCCACATGCCAAGTGTATGAACTATCCATCTTTCCTAACTTAGGCAATCGTGTTTATAAAGCTTCCGACTTTTGACCTCTGGTAACCTCAAATGACCTCTAACCTCCACACAAAACAATACGGCTATTCTGTTTGACAAGATAAAGACATAAACTGAGTATTAAGGGTATCCACCCTTCCTTCATTGACATATCATGTTTTCAAGATTTTTGGTTTTTTATCTCTGCTGACCTCACGTGACCTCTGACTTCCAAAAACTACAGGGTCCTCCATATACCAAATATGAAAAGTGTCCATCATTCCTACCTTTATAGGATACAGTGTTTACAAGCAATTTCCAAGGTTTTTGTAGTACCCTCCAGACACCTCTACCAAAATCTATTTGGTTCATGTTCTGACTAAAGTGCATCCACATACCAAATATGAAAAGTATCCTTCCTACCTTCAGATATCGTGTTTACAAGGTTTTTGGTTACTGATTTCTGGTGACCTCACATGACCTCTGGCCTCCACAAAAAATATACTTCTTCCTCTCAAGATAAATCCATACATCAAGTATGAAAAGTATCCATCATTTCTATCTTGAGATATTGTGGGTACAAGGTTTTCAGTTCTTAACCTCTGGTGACCTCAAATGACCTCTGACCTCTACAAAAAAATAGCGTTCTTTCCCTCAATGTGATAAATCCATTACGAAAAATGAAAAGTAAACCTCACTGCTATCTTAAAATTTCATGCTTACAAGGTTTTCAGTCTTTGACCTGTGGTGACTTAAATGACCTTTGACCTCCATCAAAACCAAAGGACACTTCCTCTCAATATGGAAATTTACATATCAAGTATGAAAAGTACCTGTCATGTTAACTTGAGATATCGTGTTTACATGCTACGCATCACAAACAAACACACACACTTGCCAGCGTGATTGAGTGTGATTGCATAGCTTCCTGCCTTTGTCAAGGAATCAATAAAATTGACATATGCAGAATTAAATGAACATGTGTCAAGTTTCATCCAATTAGAGTACTAGAAAGGAACAGGTGACCGTCTGCTCAATGAGAGTACCAGAAACCCTGCATATATGCCAAACTGTACATTTGTCAAGTTTTGTAGCACTAAAAGGAACTAGTGATCATCTTATACCAATGAGAGTACTAGAAACCTGACATATATCCATTTACTTGTACAGTTAAATTATACTTATGTCGAGTTTTGTCCAATCAGAGTACTAGAAAGGAACAGGTGACCGTTTTTGTCCAATGTGATTGCGAGAAACCCGACATGTCAATTTAAGTGAACAAATGTACAATTTAATCACACATATGTCAAGTTTAGTCCAACTGGAGTAGTAGAAAGGTACAGGCAACTACCTTTGTCCAGTGAGGGCACATGAAACCTTATATACATCCATTTAATTCGACATATGCTAATTTCTCACTTATATGTTGATTTTATCCAATCACATCACGAGAAACTGACTTATGTCAGTTTAATTTGACATAAGTCAATTTCAGGGCTTCAGGCATGCTAGGAACACCAAACCTGTTAATCAATTAAAGCCTCTCCTCATTTAAAAGATAAGTGCATATTTTCTGGTACACAAAAATGCCTCATCTCCTTCCAAAACAGCTTCCTGGGGCATCTTCATAATCATTGAGAAATCCTTACAGACTTTAGATCTGGTCAATGTCATACGTCAAACTCACACTCAATGAATTATCTTAATTCAAAGGCCACTACCTTGTCACTTTCATTGAATTATTTTAATTCAAAGGTCACTACCTTGAGGATCTAAAATTCAATCTTGCTCTGAACAATTTTGGCATTTCATTAACATCCTATTAATATTAACATAGTGAATCCAAACAGATCTGCACTTTCAGGATCCTTAATTGGACTTGAACTCAGGATACTGCGGAAGTTGGGGGTTTCTGTCATTTTACAATGAGCAGGGGGAAGCCTTAAAACACCTTGACAAGATAGTGCCAAGCAAAAGCCTTCCGTAATTACTGAGAGCTGGGGGCAAGAACTTTATAACATAGGTCAAGGCTGATTATCAGTATACGACATCAGTGGCATCTGCTAATTCTTGTGGTTAGTACTACATCAGTGAGTTAATTTACTCAAAGTTTCAACACTACCCAACTGATAAAACCAATACTGTTGTTCCTATAAAGGTTACATTATGTTCTGTCTGAAAGTGTGAATAGTTTACTTAATGGAATTGAAATAACACTGTGGTACCACCAGCTGTTAACTACAAGTTTATGCCTATTGACAGTGTGACCCTCAAACAACCAGCTTTGCTTCAGTTCTTAACTTATAGTTTATGACATAGAGATGAGATAAATAGCACACAATAGCCTATTTTGTGCATGGTACACTCATTTCTAGAAGTATCAGTGTAGGTCCCATTCCTCTGCATTCCTTCCACTTGAGTTATATCACAGAGCACTTTAGCTTTCTTCATTCCTACACACTGAAGTCCTTGATGAGACTGTATCTGAGACCCCTCTTTTGGTTTTGTGCACAACTGCTGGTACCTAATTGATCAAACTACCTCAACCTTACAACTGTAAAAACATCATCGTTTTTCTCATTTGAATGTGACATTACTTAAAACTTGTTAAAACTGCCCCAATGTGGTGAATCCTTATCCACTACGTGACTATTGGCAAAGTGACGGTGAAGTTGAGTTGCATCACTCCAGCTGCATAGTGTGTGGCTAGCTTAAAGGCCCTACAATCTGATCCCAAACAGTAAAAAATCTTCTTACTTTACTTCTAATTGCTTCTCCAATTTAAACAAAAAACACCAGTCTAATACGCTTCCCACACCATGCTACAGTAGCTTGTACTGAGTTAAAAGTGCTGCCATACCCACACAGTACTGTATTTGAACAACTGGCAACACAACTGAGTTCCACAAGTCATCATTGACCAACCAGAGCAAAGTTATTACTTTTGAATTCAAGGTCAATCAAAGTGCAGCCACCAATTGTATTAAGAAAAATGATCATATTCTTAAATATGAGGAAAGATTTTAGGGCCTATTGAAATGTTTGGTTTCTTCACTTCAAGTCAAGTCCTCTTCAGTATAATTTTTGCAAGCACAAAAATATCTGGCTTGCATTCTACTTCCCAGGATGACCACAACATCTCTCCTTTACATTATGAAGATCAGTAATTACAAAATTCCTGAAGAAAGAGTTAATTAATCCCTCATGAAGAATCACAAGGGATTTACTTTTACCCATTATTATTTCAAATACAAGTAAGTAAAGAATTTCCGGTAAACAGTTCAAACATTATGTACATCATTATGAGCTGAAGGCCTTCTGTAAATCCCCATCTTTCAAAACTTAACCTTCAACATTCAACTCATCATTTTCTATCTTGCAATGATCTAGATCATCCATATATAAGGTCAGATGACTGGTTCATTGAATTCGACTATAGTTATTAAAATTTATATGAAGACATGGACTGGCAAATACAGGATAAAAAAGGGCCTTCAAATGGGGTGAACTTCAAACCAGAAAGCCAAAGGGCCTTGTGATTCCTTGCATCTGACTTTTTTAAAGTAGTTTCACTTTGTAGGTTTCAAATTGGCATAGACTGACCACCAAGTGCTTCTTAAGAAAAGTCTTGCTAGCTACTTTCCACTGCAGGCAAAAACTTGAACATGATCCCAAAAATGTCCTTAACTGACACAAGACATACACGAAGCCATTGTAGAGCCTTGCAATAGTGAGGACAAGAACTGACTTTGCTTCAGCAGAGTGTTACCAAGACTTGTCTTGAACAAAAGCAGGTAAAGTCAGCTCTAGCTTACAACACAAAAAAGTTTCAGACCAGAAGTGTAACAACTTCATCCACTGTGTAACTTATTTTGATGGTATACCCGCACAGATGAGAGAAAAGCCATGACACACAGATGAGAGAAAAGCCATGGCACACTGGGGGACACTCAACTTCATCTATGAGTGAAAGGGGATTTTGGTACGTCAAATCTTCTAATCTTGCTTACCTAAATCTACCTAATAATGCCCAGGCTATTTGATAATACCACTGACTTGTGGGTGGGGAGGATGCATCTTGGTTGGGGTTGCATATGGCTTTTGAAACAGGGCTGTCATTTTGGCGTTTTTTTTTTTGCCAAATACTACTAATTTGATCATATTTGGTCATTAAAAAATGGTCATTTTGGTATGAAAAATGGTTATTTAGCCATGAAAAATTCTTTTCTGTAGTGATGAAGGTATAGCAGATCTTGAATTTGGCCAAATGTTGGGAGGAAAGTTTAGCTGTAAAGTGAGAATTTCATCTGGCAGCCCTGCTCTGAAATACTGATTGCAATCAAGCGATCTTACAGGAAGTAAGGGTGGGTACCAATTACGAAAGTTGCATGTAAAATCCCTAAAAATAGTAATTACAAGTTTGAGAGTTATTCACTGGTAGATACTAATATGTGTGCTATGAGGCATTATACGTAATTCGTTCACAATCTATTCATTCAAAACATCCAACTGATGTAGCCATTTAGGCCCTCAATGTTTTCAACCAACAATGTATTCCAAATCTCTGCTCCAAACTTTAACGTCTTAAGTTTGCTATGAAACCACTAGAATTTGATCACAAGCCTTGCAGCTGAGTAGATGCTTAATCCACTTAGCCAAACAGTCAACATTTATCTTTCAGCATGTTGCAGATACGCAAGTTATCCTTTCATGATTGCGTAGGATCCTTGTACAAAAATATAAAGTTGTTAATTATTCAAACAAGTTTTCTTCAGATAAAATATCACTAGCACAAATGAGATGAATTCAGATTACTGTGACATCACATCACCATAGCAACATCTTTCAGGTAGGCTCCATTTTCATCCTGCAGCAGCAATGATGAAATTTCTTGAAAGCCAAACTCAGTTGCTATCCTATATTTGGCCACAATATCAGGACATAACATAAGAAACTGCTTCATATTGTTCATGACAGTTGAATCCTTCACATTTTCTTTACCGTACCTGTGAAATAAAGGCAAAAATTATAAGACTTGCAGTAAAAGTACTCCTATGATATTTGATGCACCCTATTTGACTGCATGCTGTCTGCACAAGTTTGAGATGGAGTATAAACTACAAATGAAGAGTGAGGTGTTATGTATTGTGCAGACAAGAAGAACAAAATTACAAAGGGAAATCAAGATTTGAGGGCACCTCTGCCCTTGAAAGCATTTATATAAATCTATAAGAAACACTTTTAGTGTAACACTTTACCAGGTTAAAAACTAAAACTGAAAATGATAAGGCCAAATAGTGTTGTGACAGGTAACATGGACTAAGACAAAAAGCGAGGGGAAATTTAAGCAAATATTTGGAAAATAAAGGCTGGTAAATAGAAATGATGTATAAGGGCTTTGAGGCCCTTTTGTCATTGTATTTTGATGACAATTTGTGATGGGAATAAAGGCAAGTGAAGAGGGCTCTGAAGGCCATGGCCCATTGAATGGAGCCACAGCTGTGTGCAAGACAAAAACAAAGATTAATGGATCAAAACCAAATGTTGAAGAATATGTAAGGGGGGACTTACAACTGGGAGACTTCTATAAAGAGACTCTCTGTGACATGCACTGCAGACCTAAAATCATGGAAGTAGGTGAAATCTCCTCTCTTGACAACATGGTGAAAAATGGCATTGCTCCAATCAAACTGCTTGTTATATGCATCATGTACAATGACAGCCTTGAAGAAAAACATATAATAAAGTATTCATGAATTTCTACCAAAATGGATTTTAATGAACAGTACAATTCTACTGTATGTATACATATACAGTTCAGACATGATTTCAATATTTATATTTCAACACTTGACTTTTCATGTTTGAATCATGTTTACTATTTTCTAAGATTTAAAGGGATTTGCCAGTGACAAAAATCAATACCTTCAAAAAATGCAGAAAATTTTTCTCACCTAGGAGGTGAAAATCGCATCTCAATAGCTTGTAGCGTTTGGAAGATATACATTTTCAAAGAAATGCAATTTTTTCTCAAGACGAAGTGCATCATGGGAAACTGTGATGTCATCGCGGCACATTAATTTGACAAAGCCTTGAATTTCTTTATGATATTGACACCGCTGTAGGAAATATTTATCAACTTTGTTTACTTTGCCCTACATATGTTGTAGATTTATGCTAAATCTACATGGAATGATATTCAAACATTCCAGCAGTATCAAATTTCAAGGACAACAGGACATTCAATTATAAAGAAAAACAAAAGAAATATGAGGCAATGTGCCCACTTTAAATAACATTCTGTGACCTTGATGAGAAGTGGAGGTATTTTTGGACAAAAATAAGCAGTCTTTAACGTGAGATATCTCGAGTTAGGAAAAGAGTGTTGCTACAGGGTTTGAAGGGCATGAACTGGAATATTTTTGTCTTTCACATAGGATCCTAATGAAAAGCCACTGGAAAATGCCTTTAACAAAGAGCACCACATTTAATATAGTAAAGTTGTAAACTTAACTCTGAGTTCAGAAGATGTATGTACCATGTATACAAGGAATTTGCATCAAATGTACTGGGTCATGAAGTGATTTGGTACAAATTCAGGGGATGTGACCATAAATTCAGCAATAATTGGCTCTCCATGGGAGTAACATAAACATATATTAATAGGTGTTTGCACTTGAGGTTTCTCTTGTTGTCCCTTTGTTGCTTCATTGTAAACACTGCCCTCAATTACTCAAACTGTGGATGTGTACACGTCTTTACTCACCTGATGAAAGTTGCTGTGTCTTGACAGGAAGGCTACGAGGGCTTCATCAGAGAGATTGACAACATTTATTCCCGGTGAAAGTAAATGGAGCTGAAGCGCCACCAATCTAGCCTGTTGTACACATCGTTCTGCATGTCTCAAGCAGTCTGCCTGTAGTGCGTTAATGAGAAAACACGTTTTTGCTGTTATACCCATCAATAAAAAGGAAATAAACCTTCCTTCAGCAAAAAGTGTAATGCAAAATATTTACTCCAGAAATAGAAATATACCTAACCTGCACACCAACAATTTGGAAAATAAAAATATGTTGAAGCAATAAACTACAAATCTAAAATGTAATGTTCACAATAAAATTACAATACAACACTAACAGACTATTGCCATCACATATACATTTAATACTACACAACAGGAATACTTTGTAGCCAGCACAAAGTAATACATATTTACCTTTGCATAATTCTGGGCTGCATTTTTGAAATCTTGCAGAATTTCTTCCAAACTGTTTTGAACTTCAAGGTTTGTATCTAGAACGTTATGACGAGAAAAAAGTATATATTAATACAGAAAGAAGGATTGGCTGAGGAACCAAACAAACAACTTATACACATATGCTAATGTTACTACATCAGGGAATTTAATGAACAGGCAACTGCCTGGCTGCTACCATAATCATCACTAGAAAAACAAGGGAGGGTGAAAGAGATGCCAAATGTTACAAAAAGCACCTTCCTCCTCTCTTTAATAATACTCCTAAAGAACAACACAAAAGCATCCCTTCTACACCCCACTGACCCCCCAGCAACCCTAGAAAAAAAAAAAACATTTTAGCACCCACTGTTCTCCAAAACATCAGAAAAGAGCCCCCTAAAGAAATAACACTTGAACCAGGGCACACAATGCACAAAACTGATCAGATTAAAATAATCCAGAGTAAGAAAGTTAATGCATTTATTTATAGACCTTATGCATATGATGTCATAGAGCAGAAGTTGCACCCTCAGTCAGAGGTAAGCACATTTCATTGCAACTTACACCAACAAATGATATAATAATAAGAAAGATTTCTTACGCCCACGAATCCACCCAGAAGTACACTCAAGGTGCAGGAGAGGGGAAAAATTTTCCTCATACTTACCAGAAAACCCCTATTAAGTCCTGACATTCCCTTTTTATGTTTGACCAAAGACCAAATTTCCCACCCATTCTTGCTTCTTGCCATTTGACCACTGCATGCATAAACTGTGGTCATACTTGAAATCACCCTTTGACAATATTTCTCCCCTTTTGTCAATAAATTCTCTCAATTTCTTTGAATTTTTTTTGTATAAGACTGTTACAAATATGTCAAGCCTTAGTTTGAAAACACAAATTTCATACCTTTTAACTTATACCGACATTTTCACCTCAACCGGGTATCTTCACAAACGCTGATATAATAACTTTAATATACTTACCCATCTTTCTGTTGGCAACAGATTTTAATTTTTTGACCCCTTCTTTTTCTAAAAGTGTTGCAATCTCTCTGACCATTCCAAACTTCACTGCTACCATATTGTAAGTGTCAGGGTCTGGTGGTTCACAGCGTTTAAGATAGTCCAACAAAGACACCTTCAGACTATTATCCTGGAAAAAGTGAAACAAGAATGCCAAGAGGCATAGTGATTCCTTGCTAAGTTGAGAGATGGAGTAGGTATGAGAGCATAAGTTTAAATCTTTCTCGCAATCAAAATCAATAAGGACATCATGGTAGGCTTATGTTATCAACAGAAGTAAATGTATGACAAAGTTTCTTCATGTATCCATTATTGAGATAATGTGGTTACAAAAGAGTTATATTTTGACAGCTGGTGACCTCAAATGACCTTTGACCTCTGTTAAAAGCAATCCCAATGGAGATCTTTACACACTGAACTTACACATCAACTTTGAAGTGTGCCACTCTTATCCTTCACAAAAACCAGAATGCCAAAACATATTGAGGTTTCGATATGCTTCCAGGAGAGTCAAAAAGAACCACTGTCAAAGAAAAGATTCATTGACAGAACTATGATTTTAGGAGGTAAAGTGTCAGGGAAATGGAATGTGTACTGTATTCCCTAAAGAACAATTACCACCATTAGCAATTACAGTAAGTACACATCTAACCCTGAAAAGGTGGGTCCAGGTAACTGACGCTGGCATAGTGACAGCAGGGATTCACACACATCAAGGGATTGCTTGATTTATATTTACAATTGCTACAGTTGCATCCATATCCTCCTTCCACAAACTAGGCCATTATACTACATTAATCTAAAACACTTAAGGGCTGTCAACACTGCACTGGACAAATTGTCGAAATTTTTTTCTCTTGTGTGGTCCATAGGCAATAACATGTCAATCTGGTGTTGACTCTGACAGCTACACCACCAACAAGATAAGTGTCAGAGGCTAGCAGGTAAAGGTAATTTGTCTTTGTGAGTTGTGACAGTTTTATCCTCAGTGGACATACAGAGGGGAATTGTTATTACCTCTGGTTCTTAATGTGGAATATAATGTATCAATAGCAACATCTCAACTTCTCAAACCAAGTGGGAGGCACAAATAAAGAAGGGCTTAAAACCTGTAAAATCATAATATGAACCAAGTAAATGCAAATGGATCTGTTTCAAATGATTATATTAAAAGCAATAAAATGATAAGGATAAGTGAAAGGCAGAAAATATATAGTGTTTGAATTAAACATAACACGTGTAACCTACTATGTGCAAATCATCACTGACCCACACAAAAAAACAACCCCAGCTGCAAAGTATCTCATATATTCCATGTAAAAAATTAGTGTTACCAAGCTTTTTAATCTCTGACCATGCATGAACCCATGTGACCTCTAGGGGAGAATAAAAATATTACTAAACATTAAAGCAGTAACTATCAACCAAGTTTTCATGAGTTCACCAAACTTTTCTCTCTGTGACTGCTCCTGACCCCATGTGACCTCCAAGAAATAATGAAAAAATTAGTAAACTTTAATGCAGTAACTTCCAAGTTTGGATTTCATGCAACATGTAGTGCCTGAGATATATGCAGCACTGTGCTTTTCTAGTTTCTGCTCCACAGTGACCTCAAATGACCTTTGACCCATGCCAACAACAATCCCAAAGGAGATCTTTGCATAATACACCAATGTGCCAAGTTTGAAGTATCCTGCATGTTTCCTTCAAAAATTAGAGTGCTAACAAACTTTTCACTCCATGACCTGTCATGACCCGGTATGACCTTTGACCTCCAATAAATATCTGGAAATTTCATAACTCAAGAGGTACTACTTACTCTACCCACCATGTCTGAAGTTCAGGCAACATATAGCTGACGATATACTGCAAACATGGTTTGTCCATATTTCACCTGCTGATGACCTCAGATGACCTTTGAACCACACCAAAACCAATCCCAGCTGTGATTTTTATATGCTTTACCCACAAACCAACTTTGAAGTGTTTCTCCCTTTCTCTTCAAAAACTAGAGCGCTAATGAGATTGTTGTTACACACATACACACAGGGTTATAGCTAGCATTTGTGAGTAAATTAAGGTTACATTTTCTGAAGTGGTGGTTGTTTAAATTGCACGTCATAGGAGAGGGGTGTAAGGGGAGGGGTTTCCCTCCCCTTTTGAAAATTTTTGCATAAGTAGTAGTGCATAGATGCAAAATGGTACTATATTTATCAATATTTTGATAAATATGTATTGAACGTTCGGGAAAAGTCACAACAGCTTGTAGTAAAATCAGAGATTTTTAATATCATTTTACTTTTAGTTTGGACTAGAGTACTGGTTGCACAGGTGCACAAATTAATGGTGGTCAGAAATATGTATTTTTTCTCTAGTAGTGGTTGGCAATTGTGAGTGCTGGCTAGAGCCGCCCACCGCCGACCATCGTAGCTACATCCCTGCATACAGACACACACAAATACGCACACACATACACCGGCATCACCATCGCATAGATTCCTTGCCTGCCTTAGGCTAGGAATCAACCAGAATGCAAAAATGCATTGAGGTTTCGATGATATATGTTCTATTCCAAATAATGCCATGATGTCCCATATCTTTCAGTCATTGGTCAAAATTTCCCAAGAATTCCCAAGATCATCATCTGGGGTTACGAGAGGTCAAAAAGCAAAATTTCCCAAGAATTCCCAAGATAGTCATCAGGGTCACCAAAGGACAAAATGCAAAATATCCCAAGTATTCCCAAGGCCTAACGTTACAGTATAGCCTAGAGGCTATGCTAAATACTTGGCAAGGCCCTAAGTAACATTAGCCTAGGCCTAGCTATAAGTATAAACCTAGCCTAGGCCTATGCACAGCTGGTCACAGAAATCTCTCTGTAAATACTACAAACTTAGATGATGGGTACCAACATTTGGCAGGCAATAACTGCTTTGACTAGCCCTAGCCTAGGCCATAGCTATTACAGTAACCTAGGCCTACCTCTAATAAGTAATATCAGCCCATACATACTGTACTACAATTAGGCTAGCCTGTACTGTGGCAGTTAGGCTAGGACTTAGTCACAGGACTAGGACTTTGTCTAGGCCTAGCCCATAAACCTGGAACTCTGCATTAGATTTATGTACTGAGTCTAACGTTATTGTGTGTGTAGGCTAATGTTTGTTGTTGGTTCTGTAACAACACTTAGGCCTAGGCTAGGCCCTAACTGTGTTAGGCCTAGGCCTACGTTAAAACTTGATCTGCCTGGTAAATTTTCCACTAAAGTTACTCATACTACTCTGCTACTCTGAAGAGGAGCCATATTACAACATACTGTGATATTCCTGCTGTAATTTTTGTTATTCGATTTCTTGGTGCTATTTTTCCAATTCAGTTACAGTCAAATCTAACATTAACGTTGGGCTACTCAGCCAGCTCAACAGACCTTGGCAGGAGTCTGTCACTGCACTCAGAAACTAGCTTTTAACACAGTTTTTGATTGGTTGAAAGTGGATCTGTTTACAACTGATCAACCAATGATATGGTAGCTTATGGAATGTCATGGATCTGCTGCAAACTATCTACTGATTGGTTTAACATCAACTTGTTGACAAAAATTTAACCAATAACATAACAGCATAGATTACTGGGCTCAAATAAATACACTACAGTACTGTACAGAAAAGTGAAATACTGTAGTCTATTCTCAGTCTTTTGATATGTTGGCTAAAGAATAATAAAGTTCGTGAAAGGACCTATTTAGTCATTCAAAATTTGGATTATCAAGGAAAAATCCGTATTCCCATATTTACAATGATTTTCCGTACTGAATATGGAAAGTCCGTGCTGGTTGGGAGCTCTGTCTCAGGGTTTGACCCCCCTGGTGACCCCAGATGACTTTTGACCCCCCACCAAAAATGATAGAGTTCTTCCTCTTACTATAAGGCATCAAAATACAAGGTATGAAATTTATCCAAGCTTCCTACCTCGAGATATCGTGTTAACAAGGTTTTCAGAGTTTGACCTCCGGTGACCCCAGATGACCTTTGACCTCCAACAAAAATGATAGGGTTCTTCCTCTCACCATAACGCATCTACATAATAAGTATGAAATTCATCCAAGCTTCCTACCTCAAGATATTGTGTTAACAATGTTTTCAGGGTTTGACCCCCGGTGACCCCAGGTGACCTTTGACCTCCACCAAAACATTAGGGTTCTTCCTCTCAATATGGGGGATCCATGTACCAAGTTTGAGAACTGTCAGAGCTTCCTTTCTTGAGATATCGTGTTAACAAAGTTTTCAGGCTTTGACCCCCGGTGACCCCACATGACCTTTGACCTCCACCAAAAATGATAGGGTTCTTCCTCTTACCGTGACGCATCTACATACAAAGTATGAAACTCATCCAAGCTTCCTACCTCAAGATATTGTGTTAACAATGTTTTCAGGTTTTGACCCCTGGTGACCCCAGGTGACCCCAGGTGACCTTTGACCTCCACCAAAAACAATAGGGTGCTTCCTCTCAATATGGGGCATCCATGTACTACATTTGAGAACTGTCAGAGCTTTCTTTCTTGAGATATCATGTTAACATGGTTTTCAGAGTTTGACCCCCGGTGACCCCAGGTGACCTTTGACCTCCACCAAAAGTCAAAGGATTTTTCCTCTTAATATGGGGCATCTATGTACCAAGTTTGAGAACTGTAAGAGCTTTCCTTCTTGAGATATCGTGTTAACAAAGTTTTCAGGGTTTGACCCCCGGTGACCCCAGATGACCTTTGACCTCCACCAAAAATGATAGGGTTCTTCCTCTTACCATAAGGCATCTATATACTAAGTATGAAATTCATCCAAGCTTCCTACCTCAAGATATTGTGTTAACAATGTTTTCAGGTTTTGACCCCTGGTGACCCCAGGTGACCTTTGACCTCCACCAAAAACAATAGGGTTCTTCCTCTCAATATGGGGCATCTATGTACTAAGTTTGAGAACTGTCAGAGGTTCCCTTCTTGAGATATCGTGTTAACAAAGTTTTTAGGGTTTGACCCCCGGTGACCCCAGATGACCTTTGACCTCCACCAAAAATGATAGGGTTCTTCCTCTTACCATAACGCATTTACATACTAAGTATGAAATTCATCCAAGCTTCCTACCTCAAGATATTGTGTTAACAATGTTTTTCAGGTTTTGACCCCTGGTGACCCCAGGTGACCTTTGACCTCCACCAAAAACAATAGGGTTCTTCCTCTCAATATGGGGCATCTATGTACTAAGTTTGAGAACTGTCAGAGGTTCCCTTCTTGAGATATCGTGTTAACGAAGTTTTTAGGGTTTGACCCCCGGTGACCCCGGATGACCTTTGAACTCCACCAAAAATGATAGGGTTCTTCCTCTTACCGTAACGCATCTACATACAAAGTATGAAATTCATCCAAGCTTCCTACCTCGAGATATTGTGTTAACAAGGTTTTCAGGTTTTGACCCCCGGTGACCCCAGGTGACCTTTGACCCCCACCAAAAACAATAGGGTTCTTCCTCTTAATATGGGGCATCTATGTACCAAGTTTGAAAACTGTCAGAGTTTCCCTTCTTGAGATATCGTGTTAACGAGCAAAGTGTCACAAACACACACACACACACACACACACACATACACACACATACAGTCCCTGTTAGTCTCTTCGAGGACCTCCATTTTGTGAAAAAAACTAAGTCCGAAATGTGTGTTACACACGTCCTCGGAAGGTGGTTGTAAGTCCTCGCGAGTACGGTAGCATGTCCTCGGAAAAATGGTAACACTTGACATCCCCTTTCTTCCGGAAAAAACAAACTTCACAGTATTAAAGAGGACATGCTTGTGACGTCCTCCTAGGCATAGTAGGGGGTATGTAGTATCATTTTAATGCAGTTTCTTCCGAGGACCTCATTTGAGGTCCTCGGACGACAAAAAGTCCTCGCGATGCAGGTGTGTTATCAAGTTGTGGTCCTCGGAAGTATAATGAAGTCAACGCACATACACACATACACACACACACACATACACACACACGCACATACACACATACATACACACGCCATCATGACCGCATAGGTTTCTCTTTTCATCGAAACCAAAAATGATTAAATCTGAAAGTTTCCAAACATTTTAAGAACACTCAAAACTTGCAAATGATTGTTCTTATTTAAGCCTTTACTTGCTTATAGCCTTTCACTATAAGACCTTGCCAAGATTGTAAATAAACAAGAGTCAAGGGGATATGATGACTCACCTCCACCCTCTCCCCCTTCTCCTCCCTCTGACTAGAGAATTCTGCTCAGAGAACCCCATGCATGTTCATTTACTTCATAAATGCTACACCAGCTAGTGTCGAAGCATCCTTGATTAATACAAAATATTCTAAATGAAGCACCCCGGCCCTTACAAAAAAACGTGTGTCAATTGGTTCCAAATCCTCAGGTTTTCTCACGTGTCTGCCATGGGTTTTCACAGGTTTTTGCAGAGAAACCTGTGTTTTTCCATGAAATTGACACAGGTTTGCCAGTTGCCACACTTTGCCACAGGTTAACCACAGGTTTGCCACAGGTTTGACACACAAAGCGTGTGGCAATTAAAAATAATATTGACAAAGAATTCCGAGTCAAAAAACCTGTGGCTTAAACTTGAAGCAAAACAAGGTGTGTAAACCTGTGTCAAACCTGTGGCCAGAGGGTTCCAGAAACACAGGTTTGCCACCCAGGAACACGCATGATTTCTTTTGTTTTTCACGTGTGATCATGCGTGGTAACTGACACAGGTTGACACACTATTTTTTGTAAGACCCTCGAAACAATATTCACATTCACAAACTTATTTACAAGTTACAAATTCTACCTTAACTTCTGTCTGAATTGAAATGAGACCTTCCTATTTCAACTGCTGGGTTTCAAGCCTGTTTGCCTTAATACCACAGATAAAGCATAACACGATTTACCAAAATGAAAGTTGTATCTCTCTGAAATAATTCCTTACGGAGTAATAAAATCTGTCTAGCCTCTGATAGGAAGCAAGTGAAACCACGTAAATGCTTTATCAAAGGACTTTACTTCATACATCCTTAATGCAATAGAGCCAAATAAATATGCTCAAAGTACAATGTTTGTTTTGTCAAATCATTTCCAGGTTTTCTCCTTCTTTAAAACCATTTTTGGTTTTGATATCAGTTTGAAAATATTGTCCCTGTGCAAACTGCAGTAACCTGATCAGGTACAATTATTACACGTACCTTGAGACTTGTAGTATCTCAACTGGTGAATGTCTTCAGTATTTTGCCGACTTCACTCACGACCTTCAGTGAGGTGCTTAATACACTACTTTTCAAATTTATTTGTAGCATTAAACTTGCCAAAGTAGAAAGATTGAAGATGTATAATACTAAAAAGCCAAAACAGAAGTAAACTAAGCCAAAAACAGAAGTAAAATCATTTACCATAAGTTTAAAGGCTAGATGAATCAAACTCTACATAGCTTATAATTTAAACCAAGAAAATAGTATTGATTTTTATTGAGAAATGTGGGCACCCTATTATTGTGACTTTTTAAGAGGACATTATGAATGTAACAAATGTCTCAGCGAAACAAGTACACACATGGTGCAATCTACATCACTCCTTCTTTATATCTCCTATTTACACATGTAATCCCCACGTCACCGTAACTAGACCCTAGTAAACTAACAGCACAGTGGAAAGAGGGCACCCTCTGGCAGAGGGTGGTCTTCCTTGTCCTCTTCCGCTTACCAACAGTAAGTAAATAGGAGGTAAGTACTGGGGCTCATAGATTCCCAATCCAGGGAGTTTTGGGGAGTTTTAGACACTTAAATAAGGTATTTTTTCTTCAAAATTAATTTTCCTATCTTAAACTGTGATTCATTAATAGGAAACTCAATGGGTATCACAGATAACATTGCCTTAACACAGATAATGCTGTTGTACTATATGATTTCATTACTAAGCATCATATTACTAATTTGCCATTCAGCTTATATTTTGGTATAACTTCTGCAATTCCAAGGCAATGTAGACCAAATTTAGGTGACCTTGAAGCCTAGGAAAGGGATGGTGTGTTGTGTATGGTAACTGGGCACCAAGTAATCCAAGCTTGGGAACAACAATTATAAAAGACACTCTACCACATTTACTGGTACAAATGGATTCAAAAAGGGTTCTGCAAGCTATATGGACATCATCCACTGTACTTTGCTAATAGATTTGATTTATACATGGGTATGTGAAGTCTAAAACTACACTGTAAAAAATTCATAAATTACTCAGTTCTTCTGCTGTTGTTTAGATGAAAATTCTACCTTTATTTCAGTATTAAAGGCTTAATTAAGTATAGTTATCAAGTATAGTTTACTGAATGTTTCATTTCTTTTGGTTGGTTTTGACAACTTCATTTTTCCTACAGGTATGGCAGCTTACCTTAAGTTGATCAGCAACCCTACTACTACACTCAGTCTTTTCATCTTCATAGCAACAGAACAAAATATCTGAAGAATTACAAAAATATTCACCTTTGAGCCCTTTTTCAACAGCAATTCAATCTGCTGTTTGGAGCGCAACTCATCAAATACATACATCATCTCACTGTACCGAGCTACACCTAACAAAAGGCGAACCTGTCACAAAAGAAAAAAACAACATCATTAAGTTCTTGATTAATTCTGAGAAACAGAATGTTCCAAGGTTGATGGCTTTTCTTGCTATCCAAACAGGAACTTACTCCTCCATGAAATCTGAGTTAAAAACCACTAAAACCAAATTCATCATATTGTATGCATCTGTTCAAGTGATCATGCTCATAAACTGATTAAATATACACAATGAAGTCCAGAAGAAGTCATTGTTATTGTCAAATTATGAAAATGAAGGAGAAACTATGCTTACAGTTGCTGCTCTCTTCCATGTCCGCAATGAACTTTGAACATTGATGTTCCATAGTCACTAAAGTGTCCATTCAGGACTAGTATGGGAAGTGGGGGGATCCCACTAGACCAAAGGTTTACTTTATCCAAGGTTTAAACAGACTGAAAATCCCCAGACCAAAATGAACTTAGGGTTTAGGTAAAGCTTGGATTAGGATTAGATACAGAACAAGTGTTACGATTAGGATAAGGATTAGCATCAGGTAGGACTATGGAAAAGATTAGGATTAGGGTTAGCTTAGGGATTTAGGATATGGCAAGTTTTGATTTTCTGGGGAGGGGGATTTTTCTAGGGCCCTAGCCCCCTTGGCCATGGGTTTGAGTCCTTCTGTATATGTCTCATGGACCCTTTTCTCACAAGTCTTGGTCATTGTGGTCTTTGACCAGTACTCAATGAACAGCAAATTTGAACAAGCCACTCATTCATTTCGTTTTTGAGGAAACAATGTCTTTTCCTTTCAGAATGGCAGGCAGATAACCTCTTCCATTCAAAATAAGAATACTTTATCAGTAAATATGAGGGTACTTTATGCCAACTACAAAGCATATCAACCTTAAAAGGGTCAGCTGCAACCCTCTGTAACATTCTCAGGCTATATCCTTGATCCTTACTTCCACTTTACACAAAGGCAATTATGATTAAATATTCACCAGAGGTTAGTATACAATAAACCATGCAGCAACATGGTTGACAGGTCAATGCACCACTATTCAGCCATACAATGTAAGATACATTTGAGTAGATGAGAGACAATGAGAGACAATGAATATTTTACTAATGGAATATTTTTTTTATATTATTTTGAGGTTAACATTTGAGGTCAATACCTTATTTGGCCATTTTTCAATCAACTTTGAAGTGACTTAAAGAGCGGGTAAACAATAAGGATATCAGGTATTAGTTTAACATCTCAAGGGCAGATAAAAAAGTTCTTGTCATGACCCCAATTAAATCTGATAATGAATCATCACATGACAGTATTTAATTATGATGAGATGGGGTGTTCTCATAATCATCACTTCAATTGTATGGTGAAGAGAGCATAGTAACACTCTCTTCCAGTAAACAGGTACTTCATATGTCTTGGTGAAGTAATTATTCCTACACTTACTTTATGCCCCAGCCTTGACTTTTTCACCGAATCACTTAAAGTGTAACAAGAAAATCAGCAGGAACAAAATGAAAAATTGGTTGCTAGTCTAAGGATTATTAAAATACATGTATTACATTAAGGTTACAAAACACAGGACAACTAAAATGACAAGGAGATGACAAGCAGAAAGTAGCACTAGAATGAGGTGAGATGGGGATGGGGAGTGGAGGGGGAAGGGGAGGGGAGCAGCTGGGAAGGAGGAAGGGGAAAGGAGGAAGGGGAAAGGAGGAAGGGGAAAGGAGGAAGGGGAAGGGGTGTGACACAACTACAGGTCAGCTGAGTGATTTCTTTTGAAATAACTATTGGCATGATAAATTTTATTTTAATACCAGAAAGCCAAAAGGCTTAGTGATTCCTTGCCGGAAGGAGGGTGCTTTGCTACACTGAGGTTCATCCATCAAATTTATACTTCTCTACTACATCATTTTTTATGATGTGGTCACAATTTGACCTCTTCTCATGTCAGCTCATTTCACATGACCTTTGAACTAAAACTTGAATAACCGAAAAAATGAAAAAAAAGAAGCGATTTGTCTGTGCTTCCTCCCTTGTAATGACATGTTTACAAAGTTTCAGTTTTGACCTCTGATGACCTTAAATGGCTTGTGACCTCCATGAAAAACAATAGGGTTTTTCCTCGCACCATAACACATGAACATACTTAGTATGAAATCTATCCAAGATTCCTACCTTGAGATACCGTATAAGGTTTTCAGGGTTTGACCCCTGGTGACCCCAGATAACCTTTGACCTCCAACAAAAACAATAGGTATCTTTGTCTAACCATAACACATCCACATACTACACATGAGATCTACCAAAGCTTCCTACCTTGAGATATCGTGCACACAAGGTTTTCAGACTGTGACCCCCAGTGACCCCAGATGACCTCTGACCTCCACCAAAAATGATAGGGTTCTTCCTCTCACCATAAAACATCCACAAACTAAGTATGGAAACTATCCAAGCTTCCCACCTTGAGATATCGTGTAAACAAGGTTTTCAGACTTTGACCCCCAGTGACCCCAGATGACCTTTGACCTCCACCCAAAACAATAGGCTTCTTCCTCTTACTATAACACATCCACATACTTAGTATGAAATCTATCCAAGCTTCCTACCTTGAGATACCGTGTAAACAAGGTTTTCAGAGTTTGACCCCTGGTGACCCCAGATGACCTTTGACCTCCACCAAAAACAATACATTGCTCCCTCTCACCACAATGCATCTACATACCAAGCATGAAATCTATTCAAGCTTTCTAACTTGAGATATCAAGTAAACAAGGTTTTCAGATTTTGACCCCCGGTGACCCCAGATGACCTTTGACCCCCACCAAAAACAATGTGGTTCTTCCTCTCACCACAACGCATCTACATACCAAGCATGAAATCTTTTCAAGCTTTCTAACTTGAGATATCGTGTAAACAAGGTTTTCAGATTTTGACCCCCGGTGACCCCAGATGACCTTTGACCTCCACCTAAAACAATAGGGTTCTTCCTCTCACCACAACGCATCTACATACCAAGCATGAAATCTATCCAAGCTTTCTAACTTGAGATATTGTGTAAACAAGGTTTTCAGATTTTGACCCCCGGTGACCCCAGATGACCTTTGACCTCCACCAAAAACAATGTGGTTCTTCCTCTCACCACAACGCATCTACATATAAAGCATGAAATCTATCCAAGCTTTCTAACTTGAGATATCATGTAAACAAGGTTTTCAGATTTTGCCCCCAGTGACCCCAGATTACCTTTGACCTCCACCAAAAACAACAGGGTTCTTCCTCTCAATATGGGCCATCTATATTTCAAGTTTCAGAACTGTCCAACTTTCCCTTCTTGAGATATTGTGTAAACAAGGAAAGCCGTCACATACGCACGCGCACACACACACACACACATACCCGTTCAGGGCGCCTACTGGGGATACTGGATTTTGAGACATGAAGTGGGGATACACTTTCTGGGGGCACTAGAGCCAAAACGTCATTGGAATTACAATGGCTACGTCATAGCTGTAGATATCCCGTGTTGAAATAACTCAATTTATGTTTCTATCTACTTGGACCACCAGCTATGGAAATGGGAAGCATATTTCCCACACTGTGAAAGTTAGGGAACCGGGGATAATTACTCTCTATTGAAATATCCCCAGTTCACCTGCTCAGCGCATGGTCGTGTGTGAAAAAGGGGCGTGTTTTCCACACACAGAAACCGAGGATAATTTCACAAGAGAGTGTATGGCATTTAATCAAAGCTAAAATTACACAGATTTTACACACGAACGTGCGGTGAGCAGGTGAACTGTGGAACTTGCTTGAAACTGTATGATAAGCAGAGGGCGTACTACTTTGACTCCCAAAGGCACATTTGAAGTGATACTAAAATCGGTGATATCCCGATTTTCATCATGTCCCCAGTTCACGTCTCAAGGACCGGTGTGTGTCCCCAGTAGGCGCCCATTACAGACGCACCCACACACACACACGACATCACCATCGCATAGATTCCTTGCCTGCCTTCGGCAAGGAATCAATAATCCAGGCAAGATGATTTGATACCATTGTCAACATAATACACAAATTGACAAGCTGTATAGAGTTTTATCATGTCAAGCCAACAGGTATCCAATTGCCAAAATGCTGATCACAGCTCATCATGAAGCTACATAATCAGAATGTTCATTGGGAGCACCAAGAGGTGCAGAAGCTCATACCAAATAAGATTTATTATACAGAGAAGTATGTCTCCACAAAAGACGAAAATGATCCTAAATTACAATCCTTAACCCAACCAAATGCATCAAAACTTATAGTGTCATAGCTGCACCAACTCAATTGGCACAGAATGCACACATAATGACAGACAGATAGGTAACTAGATGCCACATGCTGATATAAGCTCACACCAGCTTTGCAGGTACAGTATGGCTAATAAATAGACGTATTATACTGTGATGTCGGCTAAACCCTCTATATTACACTGTGACAGGAATAATTAAAAGTTCTTACCATCAGTGGGTATTCTTTAAATTCTACAAGGGTGTTGAAGATTTCACGGCAGGACCGTAGAACATTGGCAATCCCCTCCATGTGACAACAGATTGAAAAGCAATCATGTGACCGTATGAGCAACTCTACCTCCAATGAAAGGACTATATATGGATAAAGAGAAAGATAATGACTGGTATTACAGTATTAGTTACATTACACCTGATTTAGCTGACCACAATTCTTACCACGTTGTCCCTTAAAGTCAAGGCCAACTGATTATATTCACTGTCTTACCCCTATTTCAGATCACCATCACTGCCCATTCAACTACAAAAGATTCTACCTTTACAATACTCTTTATACGCAGTGATATAGAGTGATGCAGGCCTGGTCAGGAGTTTTTGGGCAGATGGGCAATGGTTGCCCGTCTTAGGCAAGTTCTAGTTACAGTTATTTTTAGGAGCCAAGATGGGCGTTTAGGCCGGCACAGGCAATTGCCCGTCTTATAATGCCAGGCCTGGAGTGATGTCTGCCACTGCTGTTTATACCGTAAAAATATTCTGGCAAGAAAAATTCTTAATCCATTGCCAATTCTGATGCATGACCCATGTAGCCATTTCCGTAATAAGGCAATCCTGTGCAGTATTAAACCAAAAACAAAATCACATAACTGGCTCGAAATCACTGGATACAGTTTCAACTTGACTTTCCTTTATGCTACCCTATGGGCTATGACATAAAATTTATTTTTATGCTGATTTTATGCAGGATATGTGCTGTCCTCTATCAGCCAAAACCTGAAATATGGTTGGACATCCTAGTACTGTCAGATGCACACTGCCCAAAAATACCACGTATTAAACATTTGTTTCTTGGAACTTTAAGGTGTTTAGAATTTTTGAAATTACATTGTGCAACAGAAGAGAGGTATTACTGTACTAAAAGTCTCACAAGTTCGATTAAGATTTTATTTGATTTATTCATCATAATGCCACATTTGTTTTGTGACAGATATACATTTTCACATAGGTACGTCTGTCACAGAAAAAGTGTACATCTGTTACAATGAAGTTTTCGTAAATATGGCGGGGGACAAATAAAACTTCAACTGACTTTTACTGATATATGCAGACGGAAACCTTCTTCAGAACATAAAAGTAATGTTAACTTGTAATCTGTTTCAAAACACATCGAATCTTGAAATGAAAATTAAACGTTGAAAAAGTAACTTTCTCCAAGTACATCCCTTACAGAAACTGACTTAAATATTTCTATGATTTGGTAGCGAGTTCTAGGAACTGAAACTCTTATATAAGTATAGTACAAGGTAGATGAAAATATTTCTCTGATTTGGTAGCGAGTTCTAGGAACTGAAACTCTATATAGGCCTAAGTATAGTACAAGGTAGATGTTTCACAATACCCACATAAAATCTAACCTCCTATCTATAGCCATTGAGAGAGATATAAACAAAATGTCCAAAATGTAAGTCCAACTGAAAATGTACGTCCAAGTTTATGGAATTGCCCAATAATAGTATCCTGTATATAAGATAACCATAGGTATCACTTTTCAATACATTTTCTTCATGTCAGAAAAGTGCCTTGAAACCACTGCTATATTTTAAGGACTTCCTTGATGCCCTCATCTTTGAAGAATATCCAAGGCAATTTAACACGACCAGAGTTTGACTGTAGACTTTCCTGAAAAATTGATGGTACCCTACCTACAACCCTTGATGATCTGCTTGCATTGATAAGCATCACACAAATATTCAAACTGCTATATTTGTTAATTAGTTAAAAAAATTATATAAGACTTTATAATGAGATTGACCAAAGTGTCTTTAGGGACTAAATACTACATTGCAAAAACATACAGTATTTACGTAGACACTTTAATAACTTTCTGAGCTCATTTGTAGTAAAAATGCGTCAGAGAGGCTAATGAAATACGTAAGAGAGGCTAATGTGTATCTAATTGGGCAAATGCCAGCTTCAAAAACACAAACAAGTCCAGATGAGAACTACTAATCAGATTATTGCTAATACTCCTATAATTAAAAAAAAAATTTGACCAATGAAAGCACTGCTATAATAATTATCAACTGAAGTCAGGTGGATCAAAACGTGAAGCCTTAGAAACAGCCTGTGTGACTTGTTTTGACCACTGGAACACATTGTCTATCTGTAATCTGCTTGTGGGGGGGGGGGGCAACAGTAGGGAGGATTCCAACCCCGCTTTAGAGGAGAGAAAGCTCCCAATTTTCCCCTATTAAGAGTGCTTAGATGGAAATCTTTTGAAGCATTAAATAAGAACCAGCAAGGGTGGATCCAGGATTTGAAGAAGAGGGGAGCATATGCATGAGGATGAAGCTCTCACATAAAAGACCCTAGATGCATCTAAGGTGGGGGTCTTAGGGGAAAACTCAAAAAAATTGAAAAAAGAAATCCTTCTGTGCCTTTTTAAAATTCTGCCTCTTAGAGAGAAGTTGAAAGAAAAATTCTTCAGACAAATTTCTTTAGAATTTCTAAATATTTATTTCAGGTGTTTACAGAATTTTGTAGAAATCTACTAACTTTCTAAAGAATTTCTAAAGAAAATTGCTAAAGGATTTTTCTAACTATTTCTTTAGAATCTCTACAACATCTTTGGACTTTCCATACTTCTACACAAGTTATATGGAATTTGAGAATTTAACAGAGAAATTCTACATACCCTCTATACAAAACTTGAAATTCTAAAGATCTTCTAAACATTCTTTCTAAATTTTACAGACATTTTAAAGAGATTGTTAGAGACTATATACAGAAAAGTTATAGAAATTCCATCCTCATTGAAATTAAGCCAGGGATAGTCTCAACAGAGTACTAAAATATTCACATTCTCTGAGATATCACATTTATTGGATAAACTGCTGGATTTTCTGCATCACCTCATCCTTGATGAACATGAAGACAAAGGCATGCCATTCATCATTGATCACATCAGGAAGGGGGCGGGGGGTGGAATAAGGCTGGTGATGGGACAATATATCAGAGCATGCACAATGATTTTAAAAAGTTCCAGAGGTGTAGGAGCTCAAATTCTTATTTCTCCTAACTTATCCTGTTTACCCCCCCCCACCCCTTTTGTCACTGTTTTCCTCAAGTTCCCCAACTGAGTATCATGGAGGCTGGTGGAACCCCATCCCCTTTCCTAGGTGCCACTGGAAGTATGGAGATGGTAAGGGGGCAACTGCAATATGCTACACTAACTTATTAACCATATAAAAGGTTGCACTTATGTTCAAAACTTGTTTCACTTGTTCTACCCTACTGTATCTGCTCAAACAGAAAGTGGTACAAAAAGCCACTACTGTACAATGAACAAGCTTTTTGGAAGCTTTTTGTAAGTAATACAGTATTGTAAACTGGCTCTTTCACCCTGTTAGTCTTTTCTTTATTTGAGCACTAGCTTTCCCTTCCATCAGTTACTACAATTCTCTGGCATAAAAATTCTGCACCCACAAGAAAAGCCTTAGCTATTAATATATGTATGAAGAGGTAGGCAGCTGACTGCAGTTATGACTTCACAGTAACAAATGAGATTTGGAGTTGCAACTCCTAAAGCTGCTGGCACCTGACTCCAAAAACACTGAATTTCCCCAAGCCTTTGATTGTCGCCTGTGCACACACACACACACACACTGACACACACACAAAAAAAATTATGGCATAAGTGGTTTCATGGCTCTTGAGTGTGATACACTGGAGTACACGCTGTAATGTCCACGGTGTTGTGATAAATATATGAAAAATGTGATACACATATGAATTCTGAAAATCACAATAACAAATGTCCATAACATCAACCATATTGTATGCATCAAACAGAATTTCCCATTCTAGTAGAAAAAAGTACAGAACTAAAAGGTATAACACAGGGTTTCTCAACCTTTTGTCTTGAAGCCCTCTTTTGATTGATGGAATTACCTGAGGACTACCATTAACCATTACTGAAGAACTTGAATTCCAATTTATTAACTTAACCAAACGCGACAAGTTTCAATACTTCGCAACCTATACTACTAAAATTCCAAGTGTGTCAAATGAGACATACTACATTAAAAATAATAGAAATAAAAAATAAACACTCATCCCTTTTTGGTATTTTTCTCTGCTGACTGCACAGCTCAGATAATGGTGCTGCCCGTCCCACTGGATGGGAATTCCTGGTATAGAAGCATATTGTATACTCTTATAAAATACCTTGTGGTCCATCCCCTGAAAGCTAGTCCACTTCCAATCACTTGTAAATCAGTATACTTCATTATCGGTGTCCTACAATAATTTTAATTGTTTCCTTATCTAAAATTTCTGGAGTTTACAAGATTACTCCCTGCTTCTAGACTAACAAGTCTGTAGCTTGCAGTGCATCTTAGTCTGGCTATTTAATTGAGTTTAGTTGAGCTCAGTTTAATGTTGGGTAAAAGAAGCCCATCTCACTAAGTATGTTTTTGTATCCTGCTCCCCAGTCCACCATGTAATGCCCCTAGGAGAAGGGTAGTCTCAGGATTCAGCCACTTTCTCACAGGCTGAAGGGGTAAAGGACCCCTGAGTCACACATGCCCACTGTCTCACAGTGGGAAACAGCAAACCTTAATTGGACAATGCCTGAATGAAACAAACATAAGTTTTTCAAATCACAAATTTGGAACCCGTCACTGTAATGGCTTTGCTGAATAAGCTGTTCCTTTATGTATTGTTTATATTGCTGTTTGCATGATGTATGCAGAAAAAGTATACACAACATACTTGGAAGGATGCATGACAGTGATTTCACTGACTCGGGAACCCAGGTTAATGACACACAACTTTTCATTTTGACGCACAGACACAAAACTTCTGGGGTCAAACTGACGCACAGATTTCTCGCCCCAACAATCAGTAATGGTAACGCAATATTGCCAATACATTCATTGTACAAATTAATTCACAAAATGTAGCACTTTCCAATTCCCATATTGATTATCGACAGACTGAATATCAGGCCTGATGTCTTCCAGTATTTAAGGGGCTACTGCAACACCCCTAACATATGATCATATCTCTAAATACAATTGATGACTGCACTTTGATTGACATTATAACAAACAGTAGCTTCACTCTTGTTGGTCAATGATGACTTGAGCAGTCAGTTGTATTCCCAGTTACACCCACACACAGTGTTGATATGGCCTTGAGCAGTTAACTCAGTTCAGGCTACTGTAACTTCGAGAAGTTCACTAGGCAGGTTTTTTTTTGTTTAAATTGGAGGGAGGGCTAGAATTAAACTGAGTTGGGATAAGTTTTACTGTCTGGGGCAAGATTTGTTGTCCTTGAACTGCCCTTTACATTATAAATGTAAGGGCCACTCCATCTTCATTCACCCTATTTCAAATGCTACTGTGACTATAACAGGATACTCTCAAGCAGTAATTTTCTGGGTGAGTAATATAATTTAGACCTTTAAGTCAGAACATTTAATGATGCTTCGTCACAAAGATTGTAACAGCCTTGAACCTGTAAGGTATGAATTACATGTTGACATCTGATGGCTTCTAATTCAATGCATTACCTCAAATTTGGAATCTAGTCAACTTGGGTAATTTAGATGGGACAAATGTAGATTGCTTTTGGATGAGGAACTGCTCTTTAATACTAATAATAACCAGTCAGGGATTAGAGCCAAACCTTCCTGTATTTGCTTCAAATGCTAAAACCTTTTCCCCTCTGCTATGGTCAATACTGCCATTTCTTGGCATTAATGAAATCTAAGTAAGTGATGAAGATGAATGGAAATGGTGAGGATTTTGCAAGCTAAGTTAGAGATGTGTAATGACTCTATGTCAAGTGGCATGGAGGGACCCTGTCAGCACTTAAAATTTCCACTTACTGTAGCTTATATACTGTAATAAAAAATCACATATCCCATCTCAAGATAAAACTGGTCAAAATACCCACATGCAGAAAGAAGCCACCCACTAACCTCAGACTGCTATCACAGGATGGCAATAAATACAACCCACACTTTGAAAATCCTAAAGATATCCCTCCTAAAATACAACTACAGATCTAGAGAAGTTAGTTTTTGGTTTACAAGTCATAACATAAACAATTTAAAGGCAGATTAAATGTTGTTTAATGCCATGAAACTGTCAAGCTTATGTCACAAATATCACTCGCATGCAGCCTTGGCATTACATATTTCAACCAGCTCATTTGCCAAGGAATGGCATGCTGTGTGTAAGGGAGTTTGGTGTACTATGGAAGCCAAATGGGTAATACTTGAGAAAATATTAGGAATCACTGCTCAAAATGCTCAAACATCAGTAACACTTTTTATTTAAATTAATTGCAATATGCAAATGATAATGAGGTGAATAAATGAATGGTAATCAGGGCTTTAGCCAGGATTTCAGGAAAGGGAATCCACATTTGATGACACTGGGGAGGGGTGTAAAAGGCTTTCCTGAAACACCCCATGTCTTTTGCTGATATCTTCTAAATTTTAAACCTTCCTAGCTACAGAACGGGACAAACTTTGGTTTCTAAGTTTGCACCAAAACAAATACTCATGGGATACAGGTTATTTTACTGGAAATAATACCTTTATGATGTGTAATAAAAAATCTTTCAGGAAGGGGAGAGGGTAGATGATTATCTGGCTAAAGTATCAATGGTAATGATCACAGACTTGTATCACTGCAGCACCTCAAACTGTGAAAAATATGAAAGGATACACTCAAGAAAATAAAACGAAAGGATAATGATGGAATTGTTGTCAAGTACTGAAGTACTAAACCCACCTAAATTGACCGTTCCAATGCTTGAATCTATGTTTTATAGAAGTAGAAGATAATTGTCATTTTGTGGTCTTTGTAATGAAATTGTCTAAGAATAAATTGTAAATGCATGCTCTGAAAAACATGATAAAGTAATGATTTTGGGGGGCTAATATATTGTTATTATACTTTCGAAAGTCCCCTTGACTCTTCGGCTATGAGTCAAAGGGTGAAAACCAAACGAATATACCTAAAGGGGTTCTGTTCCCCGAAGGATCTACATCCCCTGAAGGGCCACCAAGCCTTGACATGACCAACATCACTATTTGTTTCGTTCACTTAATTGTAAAGCCTGCTTAGACTACAGAGTATGAGCAGAAATATATTTTGAATGTGGAAAGTAAGAACAGAACTCCAAAGAAGTCAAGTACAAGTAAACATTTCTTCATGAGCAAAAACAACTAAAAACAATAATGGAGAAAAAAAGAAAAAAAAAAGAGAAAAAAGGCCTCTCCAAGACTGGTGTTGTTTCCTTTATTTCGGGCTTTACCACTTTAATGTAGTATTAATGTGGGTGACAATATTATGTTGGATGTTCAGCAGGATCATATCACATAACACCCAATGCATCATGGGAGAATAGTAATTTTACAATTACATAATGACAGAAGGTTCAAAGAGCTTCTTCCAAAAGAGGCTCATATGAATCTCACAAAACTTTCTTTTTGGCCATATTTCACTCAGGCAAAAGATGGCTAATGCAACTAAGCTGTATTGTATGCTAAACTGAAGAGATTGAGAAGACTGTTGAGTTTCTTCATTTCATGATTCAAATTTCACACCACTTCTACACATGGATATGAAATTTCCCACTGTCTAATGATTTCTGGGATTAGTGCTTTAAATTTTGAGTAAAATTATGACTTTGACATATTCATTTGTCATGTAAAATTTTGAAGAAAACACTTTCACATTTTACATAATACCAAATGCTATTTCTGTGGCCTCTCATGTTTTTAGTGAAAGACTGAAAGCAAATTCCAGACCTGCAATGAAGAGAAATGGTAAACCCCCACCCAGGCTTTCTCACTTGCAAAATCTACAATTAAACACTACTATCAGAATATCTCACCTTGTTATTGCTTGATCAAGACAAGTAACTAAATCACAGACCCAACATGCACTTGGTTGAATGTCACCAATTAAATACAACATGCTACTGCACCACGGGTACATCTTAAGTATACATGCCATGTAAGCTTCCTAATGTCCATATACCCACCAACAGATGACTGGGCAATGAGGTCCCCTATTTTGGCCCTTTACTATAAAGTGTACCTTCCTAGAGTTTACTTGATAAAACTTGAAGATGCAGGGTACATATGTTCCCATGGCAATGAGGCTAAATGGATTCATGACATATTTCAGGATATTCCAAAAACCAATGTGAATGAATGTCACTGACTGATTTTACTTAAAAAAAATTACATTTGTTGAAATATTTTACCAGGGATATCTTTCAGAGGTTTGTGTATCCTTGGCACAACAGACATATCAAAACTGTTGACTCCAGACAGTGTAGGATTAAAGCTAACCACATACCTTGCTTTGTAGGGTCTTTATATGACCTTGTGAGGGATATAACCTCCTCCATAAGTTTGTTACCAAGTATAACTGGATTCTGGCAAAGCTTCACCAAGTTAGAAAACTCATTCCTATCTGCCCATGGTGACATGAGAGGTGTTGGGTTTGCAAATCTTGTCACCACACCTGTGAACATAACAAAATGATCAATTTACAAGAAGGAATGACTTTGTTATTTCATCTAGATAATATTTAAACTGGACAATGGTTCCTTAAACCTGAGGTAAAAGAATAACTCATTTATATTAAATAGCAGCTGGAAACATAGCCAGAGTTTCAATATTTCAGTTTTATCTTTTACAATAAATGGCCTACTTCAAGAAAATGAAAACTGTCAACATCAATCCCACTAGGTGCTATGGGAAAGATCAACTGAAGGAAAGGTTACAAAATCAGACTCAGGCAGGGACAATTTAAGTTCTCTTCAGTTGAAAATGTAGTTTTCAACTCCTGACAAGATTATCAGTCAAATCAAAAGAATCGATCAATGCTCACAACCACCCAATCTTCACCCCCTCCAACCCCCCACACCCTTGTACAGAAACAGGTAATGCTATTCTTCTTAAATGGTTGAAAACTTTTCTTACCTTTTGAATGGTATGTTTTAATTGAAAAAATCACACAGTATGTAGCATACATGCATTTACTTTTATTACATTAAGGAAAAAACTCTGAATTAAAATTATTAATAAAGGAAATAAATGTTAGCACTTGCATTGCCATAGCAGTGATGCTATTGCTGCAGCTATGTAATGCTGGCAGAGACAGCTACATGACAAAACTAACACTTGGACAAAGGGGAAAAAAGGAAAGGGGGGGGGGAGCAGGATAGTTACATGCGTAATGCATAAACATTTCAACATGCATGCAAGGAGGTGACCTGTGATTTGTTAAACATTTTGATAATACTACCAGAATTAAATGTTAGTCTTTATATATTAGCAATATACTGTAGACAGCAGTGGTAGTCTATAGCCTACTGTAGGTTCTCAAGTGGAGGGCAGCGGGCCATTTGCAGTTTGTAATGAGCTATGGAATGGCCCACAAAAGATTCACAGAGTCCAAACTTTAAATCAGAGAAGAAATCATGTAATTCATTCCAGACTACTTGCCCAAAACACTTGGCAAACCCTGGTTTAGAGCACGCATACATTATACAGGCTGCCATTGTACTTTGGGGAGTTAAATAGTATCTTGCACCTACTACTACCATCAAAGGCATTATTAGCATAATTGGTGGACGTGTGTAATTACTAATTACAACTTTACATTAGTCACATGCAGTATCTCTAATACACATATTACAGGTGTATATATGGCATGGAAGCAAAAGTTATACACAGCATGCTGATCTGCTAGTGAATCTGCATAACACAGCATAGCAATACACATGAGTACAATATAAGCAAAGTAACATAATGTAAGTATAGATGTAGCTGACACTATCATGAAAGAGTCACCTTACTACAGACTGTAAAACCGAAACTGTTATGTAGGAGTCACTACAGACTGGGAATAGCATGGGTATAACCGAAACTGTGATGTAGGAGCCACTTTACAAAAGACTCATTGAGGCGGTATGGAATCGTGGATAAGAATAACCTAGCATTTAAGAAAACTGTATGGTTGTCCACTTGACAACCTATCTGTCTTATTTGTCCTCCAAAAGAAATTTAGCTGTCTGAATGGAAGTTTTTAAATTACCCTGGGTGCCACCTGCTTTCACAATTCATGAAATTTAGTTGTCTATCAGACAACCAACCAGTTACGTTTAACTGTCCTTCAAAAGTTTGGTTGCCACAGGCAGCTGGATGGTTATAAATATTAAGTCCTTTAAGTACATAAATATGGGGACCAAGGTGAGGTCATTAGTATGTGCACAGGCTCCAAAAACATACAAGAGTATGGACTTGCAACAGGGAAAACTAGTTCATAAAGTTACAGGTACTAAAAGACTTATTTTGAGTGGAACAGAGGTTCATTGTTTTACACTCCAGAAATTTCCTACTTACATAATAAACTCTTCCACTTGTAAAATGGCAATGACATTTGACCTCATTCTGAAAATATTTACCTTCTTCACACCTATGTAATTCATACATTAAAACTCACCCACAACATACTAAGTATCTCAGTATCTGAGCTACAACAAAACATCAGAGCAAAACAAGGAAATCATTTATATTTTATAAATCTGTGTATGTCTCACTTATTCCCATCCTATACTACAACCCTTTTGTCATGACTGTCTTTAGCACTTAAAAGAAAGTATAAATGCACACCTTTTTTCTTCTATTTTCAAGTTCTCTCTTTATTTTGTTTTTAATTCACTACTTTTTTTTTATCAGGTTTTCCCTCAATTTTTCTTTCTCTTTCAATCTCATGCATTCTTCACTTCACCTTAAAACAGGAAGTGAATCCTCTATAGTAGAAGTCCATTACTGAATTTATTCTCATTAAATTATCTATACCGTCACAATTTCTCATCTCCCATGGTAACCATCCCCTAGATACACAAAGACCCTAGGTACACAAAGATTCAAATGACAAAACACAAAGAACATTACAAAGGACAGAAGGAAGATGAAACTCTCAGTCTAAATCCTGGCTTCAGACTTGGACTGGCACACTGCCAAAGGTTATACAAGCAGGCAGGCTGACCTTGCAGAAGCTGCTTAGCAGTATTGCCATTAGACTCCCCAGCCCTACCCTCTCTTCTCCTGGTGAAAAATTTCTGGAGACTTGTCACAACTAGTTCTGTCAAAAAGCTCGCTACCTGAAAGGAATGATAACAAAGAGGAAAATTAGTTGTTATGAAGGATTTTGAAGGATGTTTGTCATAATTCTGGGAATGTCCCATAAAAGATGAAGGTGACAGTTGTGTTCACACTATCAGTAACTCCTTCATTAATATTTGTGAACATTTGAATTATTACAGGCATGAAAGGTTAAGATATCATTAACCTTCCATCATAAAGATTCATGGGCGTAAATCCCGAGGGGGATGGGGGGGTTATATCCCCCCAACATTTGACTAGAGGGGGATGGCCCATGTAATCATCCCCCCCCCAATGTTTCAGTCTACAGATATGTGTATGATGGAAAATATTTTTTATTCTTCATTTTCGTAAGAAATTTTTTCAATCTCGCTTCACTTTCTGTGACAAATGTTTCTCAAACTATCAGAATTTTAGCAAATCGTTGGCAATCTATCAAAATTTTCGTGCGCTCCGCGCGCTTCCAACCTTACGTCAGTGTCACTGATATTATCAATATCTTCCGATAGCAACTTTCAGAGAAGCATAGCAGCAAACTGTTGAAAGTTTACGAATTAATGGGTAAAAGACTGGCTTATGGCAGTGGCATGTAGGTTTGTTGGGCAATTGAAAGTGTCTCGATGTAGAGTCTGAATGCAGGTTTTGTAATGGAAATATTATTCATCACTGTTTACACTCCATGTCATGACCATTATTAAGGTCATATTAAGGTCATTAAGGTTATACACGAAACTGTTCTGATCACAACACTTTCCGAAGAACAGATATACATCTCCATACATCTGTGGGGGACCTCGCACCAATATGGGATCTTTCAATCTAATATATAGCATGATGTAGAAGGTTGGAAGCACGTATCTGCCGTTTTACATTTTCCAAAAAATTTTACCAGAGCTTCGCCAGTTCGCGCTGAGCAATTATCGGTATAGATGGTGATTGTTAATACACTTATGACGAAAACAGCACTCTGTAACGCTCTTATTAGTCCTTCACCCTTTTTACTACACCTGTCAGGGAGGTCTAATATCACCTCCCTGCACCTATACTCTCCCTCCCTCTCATTTTTCATTGCTGGCAGCTGTTCGTCCGGATTTTAGTTCAAAGGTAGTAAAAATACAATAGTTGTAAAGTGTTCGTTGTCGTACTCTATATTATCATTTGGATGTCAGGTAGTATACGCATTATTTAATTCCCCCGCCCCCCCCCTTCCCCGTCAAATTAATATGATTAATGCAGAGCTTTCAGGAGTTCCTATTCAGGTATCTTCTAGCCTTAGATGCCCTTTCACAATGCACAATGAAGGAAAGGACATATTTTGTAATAAATCAAGAATGTTTCTGTGGACTCCATGCACATGTTTTTGTGTAAAAACTTTCCCGAAATAGAAGGCAGTAAAATAGACAGAAGGGAGGGGGCTTCAAGAGATTTTTTGACAACGTATCTGTCTCTTAATAGACAACATATTCTCCTCTTTTACCTTACCAGAAATTAACATTCACTAAGTTATGGACATTTTCCAGCCATATATGATCAGTTCCAAAAACATCCCAAAGATAGCACCATTTTGCATCTAAAAAAACTTAAATTAATAAAAAAAATTCATAAAGGGGAGGGGGAACCCCTTCCCTAGGACGACACCTTTATGTGGTGACAAACAAAAGATCAAAACTGCTGCATGCAAATGCAGAAACGCATGAAAAATAAACGTGTAATTTTAGCAGACTTGGGGGAACTGAGGTATTATTACGACATCAGCTACGGGTCCCTAGTCACAAAAAATCTGGCGACGCCACTGATCTCAAGCAAACTTGCAGGTCTTGCAATGATCTCCAAATTCAAAATCCAGTTGTCTGGTATGACCCTATATGTTGATCCCTGCCTTTTAAGCTTAACAGGACATTGCTGCTCTTGTACAATTTCCATCCAGTGCAGCTTATCAACGAGTTTTGTGCTCAAAATAGTAGGCTATTTCCTAATTGCATGAATATACCAATAGCCTACCAAAGAACATTACCATTGAAAATAACCCTTTAAAACAGTTTTCCTGGCGCTTCTAAGACATTAAAACCCAGGAGCTTCCGGGGGCTTCGCCCCCTGGACCCCCACCGGGGCTTTGCCCCTGGACCCCATCCATAATGGACTCGCGCTTCGCGCTCGCCGTGCACGCTTCGCATGCACATTTTCCACATTTGCAATAGTTCACCCCATCCCCCCCAAAGTTGAAAAGAAATCTACGCCTGTAAAGATTGAAATATTAATACAAATTGAATAGACTAAGTTCCATGAAACTCACATTCATAACCTCATTTCACATGAATAAAATTCCTACTGGGGTTTTCAAGAAGACTAGAACAAGGCAGATTTTTCTTAGATCATGTGTTGAAACCTCTTGACTGACAAACTTACTTTAGCTAACTTAAAACATTAAATCCAAAAACAGCACCAAGATACGCACAAGGTAATTTTACATTTTTAAGTTGGAACATACAAAGATCATGAAAATTGGCATTCCCTCATGGATAAATTTATGCCTCATCAATAAATATTTGGATTCACTATAATTTTTACAAACCTCATTGTCTGAAAGAGAGTTTGTTTCAACAAATTTTTTGGCCAGCTCAATCCGTTCTTGGTCATGAGAATTCAGTAGTGGTTTCAACGTGTTAAGAGGAGACATCTGGACAACTTCTTCATACTGCTTCTGTAAGACCTAAAATTATAAAGTTTTCGGAAAAAGGACAAATTGCATGGCCAGTAACATCTCACATATTGGCATATCAGGGGGAATGTCACCCGCATCACTGGTGTTACAAATTTACCATCTGGGATGACATCTTGTAAATGCATGGGTACAATGCTGACTGTAATACAAATATTACACAGAAGAGAAAAAGTTTTAAGGCTTACAGTAAATGCTTATAAAATTCAATTAGTAGGACAAACAAAACACAAAGGTCTGTCCTTGTAAAGGATTTCTCACTCCAGCCAATTATTTTCAAGAAACTACACAATCTGGGAGTAAAGGGGGGGCAGCTGTGCGAACAAAAAAATTTATATGACAATACTAGGTAGAGAAAGTACTGGAACAATTAATGGGACAACCAGAAAATGTTTACAACACCGAGTTTTAACATCCTTCAAACAAAGACGAACAGTTACAGGGAATAAGCAACCTATTCTACAGTAAATTTCTGATGGTTCTACCAGAATTTGAAGTATCTTTATACATCCAGGGTTTTAAGGAATTGTCAACGGATGGAAAATAGAAATCATTAGTCCCAAATGACAGTCCACTCACAAAAATTATAATATAATTAGATGATTGCAATGAAATCCATAAAAAATTTCACACACTCTTAAAGTGATTTAATTGACCACTTGGGACAACACAAATGAATGATAATTATACACAAAGCACCTTACTCATTTATTTGACCATGTTCACATCTGGCAAGACTAGAACATATGTCTACATATGTCCTCACAATGCCAAAGGCATAAGTACAGGGGGAAGCAGGGCAAGTACAGGTGGAAGCAGGGTACAAGGTTGGTATGGTAAGATTACAATAGGACAGGGTGGAAGAAGTGGTTGCATGGGAGTGCTAAGCCAGGGCATGTATTGTCTGTTCCTTGTTGGATAAACAAGCTTGTGGCAGATGCATATTTCATGGTTCTTTCTCTTTTCCTAAAAGCTTTGCTTGCCAAAACTTTAATGGTTTTAATTTACTTCCTTCCACACCAATTTTTTTCATAACTTTTGTTACACTCCTTTTTGATTTCTTACCAAAGGCCAAAGGAATCTATGCAATGGTGGTGTAATGGGTGTGTACATCTGAAACTTATCTATAGAAGTGCAACCTTGAGGGATATTACACCTGGCACTTGGGTGTTCTTCAATGAAGATGAGATGAGACCCTCATTGTTTTTGGTGGAGGTCACACATCATTTGAGGTCAACAGAAGTCAAACTGTGAGAACCTTGTAAACACGATACCTCAAGAAGGGAAACCTTGATGAACCAAGAATATTTGTCATGAGCATTTTCAAGGTAATGAAATTCAAGACCTATTCAAGACCATGAAGTGATGAAAACAACTGTTCTTGTTTCTGCACCAACAGCAACACAATCAAAGATATATACCACCAATGTTTTCACTTTTCTGCACCATTTGGCATTTTCTTCAGACAAAATATCCCAAATTAAAGCACTTTGACCATACCAATATTCTGGACCAGCAGATCTGCCAGGATTTCCAAAGTGGGGGTGGCGGTGGGAGAAGGAGCAGGAATGAGGGGCAAAAGTTGCATGTGGACATAGCTCCTGTACACTGTATACCTTTTATCAGGAGGGGATGGGGGCAAAGGCTTTGATGGAGGATTACCCCATGTGCCCCCCCCCCTCCCTTGGTGGTGCAGCTGTTCTGGAATGAAATTTGAAGCCTTTCCAATTTTCTTTTCTACATTGGAACCCTGAAATAAAGTATAACTTTACCTTGCTGATTTGGTAAAGGGCAGTA
Source organism: Holothuria leucospilota (assembly GCA_029531755.1). Classification (NCBI taxonomy): domain Eukaryota; kingdom Metazoa; phylum Echinodermata; class Holothuroidea; order Aspidochirotida; family Holothuriidae; genus Holothuria; species Holothuria leucospilota. The sequence goes on along the minus strand of CM055974.1, from coordinate 13,282,518 downwards.
ATCTGTTGGCAACATTTCTTTCCATCTTCGCACCTTGCTGTTAATGATTCTAGTGTAGACAGAACTTCACCGTCCAAGTCATGTTGAAAGTTCTGTTCCACAAAGTTTGTTGGCATGGATACCACTACAAAAAAGTGATAGTAATCAAGATTAATGTACTCCATTCACAAAGTTAGAACACTTAAAACTGCCAAAATTTATACTTTGAACTTCAGTTTAAAGCCAACCATGGAGTCCACCTGACTCTTCTATCACAAGCTAACCTATCTATGTGCTTTTTTAAGCCTTTCCATACCCAATACTGCACACAAATGAAAACTTATGATGATTATGATGTACTTTTATAGTTAGCAAATTTTAAACTTAAACTGAGCATTTCACAGCTACAGCTTAGCCATAACAGGAGCTTTCGTTATGACCGAAATGATGGTGGAAACCTCATTGTATGTGACCCTTGACTGCACATGGCCATAAAACAGTATCAGGGATTTATTCTTTTGCAGGATATGCGACTTTGCTCTTATGTCTATTAATTTGTAGATTACCACAGCCTCTTCTTTTAGTTTCTAAACAGCCATTTGATGTCACTATACCTGCACTCTTTAATTTGTAACTGACTTCAAATTGATTTAAACAGGAGTCTGTCAGCAAAGAAAGTTCTTGCAATCCCTTTTCCCATAAGTTTATCACAAAGTTAATGTTTATTTACACACAAACAATGTGTCTTAAATCCCATACTATTTTGAAAAATTACTGCAAGGGTATCATTACATTAGATAATATTGGAAAATAATAGAATTTAGGTCTGCAAACCCCACAGCTTTAACGTCCAAATCGTTTTGACCTTTTGAAACATTTTGTTGGCCCCTCTTGTATTAGACATAAATGACCATACACTGATGTTTGATAAATTGGGGTCAGATTCAAAAAGAGTTGCATAATTTCTTTCCTAAGTCTAAATATAAATGGTCTGTACGAAATGGCACTTTTGTAATCATAGTAAATTCAGGCCTCAAAGGGCTGCTCTTTATGATGCTCAGTGACCACAAACAAGGAAAAAGCCTATGCTTATAAATCAAAACTATATCTCAAATGGATGACCAACTCAATGACTTAGGTCTAAGGTGTAGCGGTATTGCCAATATAAAATATCAATATACCGACTTGAAAATATCGACAATATCGACATTTTCGTGGAATGGGTACCCACACTATACATATGAAAAAACAAAGTATGGGAAGGTACTACTATGTACCCGACCCCTGACGACTTAAATGCCAAATTTTTCTACGTTGGTAGTGAAAATTAATCAAGATTTTTGCAGAAAAAAATTAAAAAACTGTGTTTGTATTTAACATTTGAGTAGTTGCAGTGGCAATGTAACTTTCAATTATTTCTTTAGGAATATGTCTTATATAGCTAGCTTTCAGTGTTACTTCAGAATCACACCAGACGATCAAATATCCTCCTCGCTAAAGCAACATCCACGATGAAAAAATAAAATCTGTAGCAGGTCTGCCCCTAAATACAGTAACTACAAAATAGTTTCAAAATCTGTGATTACTGGTTTCACTGACCATAAAAACATTTTCAAAACGAGTGGCCCAATCATTAGTGTAATTCCCACCCTTACTAGCATGTACTATGCCGATTCCTTCCACTAGCAACAGCTTGTGTTTTAAATATTTTTCTTTCAAACAAAAATATGGCATATTTTGATTCGCAAGTTTTGGGATAAGTAAAAAGTGTTCCTTTTGGATTTTCGTAATCCAGGGGCCTTCTCTGTTATTCAGTTTGTCACTAAGACATATGTACCTCTTCACCTAACTCTCATAATATACCTCACATGTAATTCACTATGCAATGCTGCATCAAAACACCTAGTCACTATACATCTAAAATACTGACCGATATTATCGATATCAACTATTCGTCGGTATTACACTCAGCTATAACCACTAAATTACTAGCAGTCGATATTACCTAGCTGATCTCTTGTCTGTGCTTCAGACATTACAATAATCTACGAATACAGTACTGCTTGCTACGTAGTGAAAATTCAGGCACCGTGCAGTCCGCTGCAGGCTGCAGCTCGCTAGCTGCTTCAGCTTCTCGGCACTCTCGCACGTGTCCGGTACCTGGGATGTCAGAATTTTCCCGAAACTTTCAAGTCCAGCTATAACTTTTACGCAGCTATTTTTGCAGGATCATCCCCATCGAAGTGTCAGCGATCTTTTTTTAATGTATGGAAAAATATCGCAGTCGAAACTACTCGCAAAATTCCGCCCAAACAAACAACATATAAATCTCACAAAATAGTTAAAAAACCCCTTGTATCAAAGTACGCTGATCCAGTCAAAGGTCACAATACTCCTATGTATGCCGCAGAGTTTGTTTGGAAGAGTCCAAACTAAATATATTCTACAGTACTACACATGTTGCATGTGTGGACTGATTGCGGCGTGTTTGTACATGTTTGCATACATTCACGTTGTCAACAGAATTAACATAAAGCTTCCCCAACAAAAGATTACGACGCTGTACTAAACCCTATGGCCAATAGAATAACATGTGTAGTACAGTATGTGTACCCACACTGAACTTCTAACGAATGTATTTGCGAAAATGTTATGTTATTTTCTCTGTTTGTGGAACTTTACTCTGTGAGATAGTCTCAAATAGATCATCCTATAGTAAGTCTGAATATCATGACAAATTAGTTTACTTGTAAGGTCTTGGTCGATCACCAATCTGTACCAACATCCACTGTGTACACAGTAGAAGTATTCCACGGCGTATTCAAACTGCAGAAATAATTCATACAGCACGCCTATGCTCGTAGCATTGTGATGAACAGCTCAGTATTGTGCCGCTACGAAGGTCACAAGAGGTGAACCTAGACCTACGTAAGCTTGGCCAAAGATTTGTTGGTAACTTGACCCTATCGATGCTTAGGTATCGGTTTTTAAAAACACTCGTAATGGTCATGAGTCACTGCTGTTAAATATCGATATTTGTGTTGGATGTCACTATTTTAGTAGAATCGGTATCCCAGTGAATAGTAGGATATCGATATTAGTACTATATATAGACTTTACTATATATCGATATTTTTGAAAACGCATATCGACGATATTACTAAGGAGCAAATATTGACTAATATCGATAATATTGATATACCGCTACACCTTACTTAGGTCAAATTTGGTGCTTTTGAATGGTCAGTTCAGATGCAAAAACCAAAGATTGCTCTTGGATGAAAGCCTACCTTCAGTACTGTGATCCAGTTGGGGATTGAAGCTTGAACCTCCCAGTTACTACTTCAAACAACACTGCCTTTATCCACTAGTTCAGAGCACCAGTGAAAGAGTAAGTGGAATTCACAATGTCAACTTATGTTTGAAGAGATTCAATTAAAGCATGTATGCTGCTTGCAGGTTTTGCCTGATCTTAAGTTCATCACCTTAACTGTAACTGTTAAAACAGCATACCTATAAGCAGTCTACTTTGCATGTATACAAAGGATCAATTGCAAAGCATATGCCACAGACAGCTATAATATCGTGTGCCTCAGTGTGTTTTGCTCTGGGTTCTTTGACTCTCAAAAAGTCTGAAGGCTTGCACAGTAGTAATGATTGAGAATACTGAGTAAGCAAGGTATGCTTATGCAACTTTGGTGTTTTTTTGTAAATTTCGCCTCTGGACAAACATACCCGACAAAAATAAAAAATGTTCTTAGGTTAAAAAAAAGTGAAGCAAAAGAGCAGCAAACAACCAAGGCTACTCTTCAAAGAATTTATACCTGCTTCAGGGGTCTATCATGTGAGACTCCATTCTAGACTGGCTCAAAAGAACAATACTATAAATAATCTTAGCCAAAGGGCCCACAGTGCATTATACAATATTAGGGCAAGATTAAATATCACTGAAAACCCAGTATGTGGCTTCTTTTTGTACAGCAACCCTGAAGCATAAATTATTGTTGGCTAAATTTAGGATTGTGAATACTTAAAATACAAGCAAAATATAGCATGTTAGTTTGACTTATGCAACTTTTGTGCATAAGTATCATTCATGGAATACTGCTTTTGGTCAAAAATACTTGATATAAAATAGTGATATTTAAAGCTCACTACATTATACAAACAGATGGGCAAAATGTATGAAAATCCAAAGCCTCAAAACCGAATATGCTTGACTACTGCGCTGCATTCTTTTGAAGTAGAAAGAACAGTTACCAGAGATGCTACCAGCATTTACCCAAAAAATCTGAAAATTTTGTAAAGGTGTTAAACTGCCGGATAGACAATCACAGTAAACTAGTATACAAAGTCTGTCCAGTACTTAATGATTCTCCATGCAGTGCCATCTGCATAAGGTACTTGGTACAACAAATACATTTGCTACTATCAGTGGTTTATGTTGAACTAACTCTCAGATCATGCAACAGAGCAGACTTTTTTCGTAAATTTGACCAAAAATTTGGGAATCAAAAAAGTGTTTTCTGATGTCAAAAAAATCTTAATTTTTGATGGGCATCCAAAAAAAAATCTGATTTCAGACTAAAATCTGAAAAGTGGCATCTCTGAGTTACCTACAATATGCAATGCATCACACTAATTGTCGGCTGCAGTGAGGGGGGGGGGAGGGGGAGTTTCACACTTGGTCTTGATAAGGGTTTTCAATACAGAAATTCTATCACTGTATTTAAAAGTAAAGTCCCACTCACATGAGATAAAATGGCTAATGGCCTGGAAGGGAAGGTGGAGGGGGAGGAGCACAGGAGTGGCTGTTTAGAACCCTTGTAGAGAGAAGGGGATGGCAGGGGAAGGGGTGATTTGAATTTTTCTGCTAATCAATTGAGAACTGTTTCTGTTGTTGTTGTTGCATTCTTGCCTTTGTTTTTGTTACACTATACTACTATTATTCTCAAACTACACAGAGCAATGTTCAAACAATATGGGTCCCTGGTTGCAAAGTGGTTTGTGCTGTGATGTGCCATGTGTGTCACAAGTGTTTGGGTTTGAATCCCCTGTTTAGCTACAAGGGTATTCCTCCAGGCATTCCAGCTTTCCACCAACTTGACATAGGCTTGTCAATAACATACATTGCCTATACGATGAAGTGGGTTGTGTGCCTGATTGACGTGCTCTTAGAAAGACCAGTTACCTTGCCCAGTGCTTTCTTGACAAAAAAAAAAGTTTGCTGAAGTTTACTCACCACTTACAGATCTCCTCATGACTGGAGGAGGAGCACTACCAGAGGAAAATGGTGATACTGGCTTTCTTGGTTGCTGCCATTCACTGGTTTTCCTTTGTCTCCTATCAGAACCACCAATTAACCGCTTTAGATCTGCGTCTAGTTGAAAAGGATGAATGACACCCTTGGCAAGTTGAATGCAAGCCAGAATGATCTCAAGATCCTGGCAATAGTAGTGGAACTGAGTAGCCAGTCTGTGTGCCTGGATTACACATCCACTTTGAAGAAGTCTTGACAAGATATCTTGAAGAGCAACTTTATTCTTTACAAGAGAAAAAGATGACACTGAAAAATTAAATTAACCCGAAGACTCCAACGTATAAGAAAGACTATTTCTTAAGAAAAAGTAAAAGAAGAAAGCATAAGGCCATACCTTTGAATTCTCACTGCAGTACTTATCTGTATTCAACACTAGTTGAGTAAATACCAGAATGCAAAATTGCAGTGAGGTTTTGATGGATTCACTTCAGCAGACTTAAGCTCAGTGGCTTCTCAAAGTGGTCCCTACCGCCCCCAGGGGTGTTTTGAAGTCTCAGCTGGGCACTACAGAGTACACAGACAATAGGGGTCCCTGGCAATTACGACACATCACTGCAGCGATTTAGGGCACAATAAGGCATCCAGACCTGGGGGTCTGTTCCCCTCCACTAGATCTCCCCCTCCTCTGCTTCTCACTAAAATGGAACCAGCCATTTTGTAATCTCACACTATATAACTAAGCTCACCCTTCACACTGACTGAACTACATCTGAGCTCCATATACCAGTTTCACAGCATGCCTCCCTTCTGCGGGTTATTGTTCTTCTTGCAAATGGAAAAAGTTAACTGAGAAAAAAATATTGTTGAGCGTCTGACTATCAATGGTAGGACAAGGGGGAGGGGGGCACTGGGACAGTTCAAGATGGTGAAAGGGGGTGGTAGTCTAAAAAAAGTTTGAGAACCACTGCTTTAGCTTTATCCAGAATTCATGTGAAATGTTAAAACTAATGAGTAAAACGTTAATGTTATGGACCAATGTGATGCATCCACACACAATGTATGAAAACTTGCTATGATTCCTACCTTGTGATATCGTGCTAACCAGGTTTTCTGAGTTTGACCTCTGGTGACATGAAATGACCTTTCACCAACACAAAAACATGCAGCATCAACATCAGTGTTTTTGTACTTAAAATGGTAAATAAACACCATATACAGTTTTTCAAGCTCCTAAGCATAATACATCCTATTTATGTAAGTTCTTCAGATGTTGAAATTCAGTGACCTCAGATGACCTTTGACTTTTACCAAATGTAGCACAGCACTTCTACTCAATATGATGCATCAATATGCTAAGTATGGTAAGTATACATGCTCTCTTTCTTAAGACAATTGCTAACAAGCTTTTCAGAATTTGACCTCTGGTGACCTAAGAAGAGCTTTGACCTCCACCAACACAACAGGGTGCTTCCTAGAAGGCAGGTTTATGCTACAGAATAATGCTATAAAGCTATGAAAGTTGAACACAGTTTAAATCTAAGGTATGTCCCCAATAGGTCAGGAAGAACATGGGATGACCATATATGGTTCTTATAGCTATATGTAGCTCAGGAAAATTTGGAATTATGAACCCAGGCCTCTACATACCAAGTATGAGAACTGTCCAAGTCAGGGTTTTCACTCATCATTCTTTTTCAGGAGTCACAGACCCTTCAAAATAAATTTACAAGAGTCAAATTTACAGGAGAAGGGGTCAAAATAAATTTAAGTTTAATACAACAAACTTTATTCCTGTTTTTTGTTTATTTTCTGTATTTGTGATGCTTTTCCACTATCTTTTTGTTGTAAGAGATGATATTCAATCTGTTGATAATCAATATGGGAACTGGAAAATGCTACATTTTGTGAATTAATTTGCACAATGAATGTATTGGCAAAATCGAATTATCATTACTGATTGTTGGGGTGAAAAAGGTGTGCGTCAGTTTGACCCCAGAGGTTTTGTGTCTGTGCGTCAAAATGAAAAGTTGTGCGTCATTGACCCGGGTGCCCGAGTCAGTGAAATCACTGCAAGTTTTCTTTCTTGAGATATCACGTTAACAAGCTAAGCACCACAAACACAAATACATACACACATACAAGCCCCCCACACACATACATTGAAACTATAAGTAAAACTGAAACTGAACTGAAATTCCAATACGAGTGCAAACCTTGTACATCATGAACAATGCCTAATTTTTGAAATCCATGTTGACATGAGTACACCACATTTATCAGCAAAAGTAAAGGCAAATGTTCCTATGACTGTTCATACACTCATTATTAGTTTTGCTTCTTGTACAATATACTCCATGCAGATGCAGGCATTGCCTTACACTAACATTGTAAAGCCTCCTATACGGCCTCTGAAATTACAGTATCATTTGAACTCTATCAATACTTGTAGAGTGAGTGCAATGTTGATAGTATTTGAAAAGGGCCTAACACTAGTATTATCACTGTTTAGCTTTCTCAACCTAGATATCACTACTATCATTATAGTGATATGAGGGCCTACTCATGAGTACAAGCAAATTTACTTCAGAAGAGCCAGTAAATGTAGGCCTATGGTCTCACTTCAAGTCAGCATAATACCAGGTTTATATTCATACATATACTGATAGACACAAAAGTTGACTTCAGTATATAGCCACTATACATACAAAAATTGCATCTTTTAGAGTGCTTTTTAAAAATTACACAAGTTTTAAACTTTTTTAAAAAATCTGACAGTTTTAAAAAGACCATTCACAAGTCCCATATGGTCACATGTCTGGAAGTGTCCTCCCACCTTTAAACGAAGAAATCATGTAACACTGCAATAATTTGGTTCATTTCTTAAAGACTTAAAAGAGTCCTAAAAACCAGTGCAAGAAACAGCATGTTTATTTTACTTAAAACTATCTCAAATTTAAATCAATTCCTTCTGACATACTTAGATACACTTCTTATTTTCACAGTAAGCTACATGAGCGGTACGAACCTAAAAACAACAATCTTTCACTAATTATTACCTCCTTCCATAAGAGACTGTAAGATATACTTACATAATACAGATATCAAGGTTACCTCCTGGCCAGACTTTAAAGGGGCATATTGAGTTGATATTGATAATTTAATGAGGGTGCTGAAGGGTACTACCACATGGCAATGATTATTATTAGCATAATTAGTCAAGTTTCACATCCAATAGTTATGCATAAAGCTAAAATTTTCAATTTTTTGGTATCCTGGCTGGTAACAGTTGTGTGCGTAATTTGAAAAAGTGTCTGGTCACCGAAATTGAATTGTTTATTACTCACTTATGAAACATTTATTTGTGTGCAAGATGTGGGGATTGTTCAAGTTTGACCATTTATCATTAGTATGTGGAGAAAACTTTAACAGGTTGGCAAAATTTGGTGAATTTCATGAACCAACTCAATGTGCCACTTTAATTATGTAATTACGACAAGCTGTGGGGGTCAACATCTGATCTTTTGACTTGAACTTTTAACAATAGAGATAAATCTTTTAACAATCTTTTCAGACAATGAAGAATGACTGTCACAAACATGAACAACAGTATAATTACCACTTCTACAGTTTTTTATTTTCTTGAATAGGGCAAGCAAGGTCACCTGTCCAAACTTCTGTCTTGTTTTGGGAGGTGATCCTGTGGGACTATAGTTGGACACAAGGGGATACTGACACTCAAAACTTTTACCACACAGCTTGATAGTTTTGCAAGACAGCATAAAAGAAACAAATGAACTTGCTTGAAAATATACCACTCCTGGCTTGTATAGTCCTTGTGCCTGTGCTTTTTTTTTTTTTGTTCGTTTTTGTTTTTGTGCTTACTGTTACTCATACAAGTGCATGAAGTAAGCATCAAAGCAAGCACTTACTGAAAAAGAATTTGGGCAAGAAGCTACTTAAATTTTAACCAAAGAAATCCTAGGAATTATACATAGACTTCCCTTTACTTCTGTATGAGGCGGCATCTTACTAAAATCTAATGTTGTTAGATTTCAGGATGATAACTGTTAAAGTCTCCTCGTTCAATGAAGGGTACCAAAGCTGTACACCTCTTACTACCTTACTATCAGTTAGCCTTAACAAAACTGATTATTTAATCACTCTCAGTATTAATGAATATTCATCTGATAATATCAACTTCTTATGAACTCAAAAAATAAATAGACACATTCAATAAAATACTCCTATGTTTTGGTATATCCAAAGACATTTTTTGGTGTTGTTCTTGTCTTCCATGAAATTAACATTGTTTTTGCTTTGGTTTTATGATTTAATGCTTTTTGTCACAATTGTTCTTGTACACTGCAACTTACGTTTTCTTCTACCTTTACTGCAGACATATAATTCCTCACTGGAGTCAATAAGTTTTCTCTTCTTCTTTTCAAACAGTAACACAAAAAGGGCAAATGTGGGTTCATGGGCGGGGGCAGTAGGAAGCATTTCAAACAGGAGAAGTTGTGAATCCATTATGAAGGCCTCTGCTAGTAATTTGGCTTTATGAGATTATTGTTTACTTTTTTGTATATGGAAACAATGGTAACATTTGTTCAAACTCTAGAGAGAGGTGAAGTGAAATTTAATCTCAAAGTACTGCCACACAAGAGAGTGACTACATACAGTACAATCTATATGTTAAGGAGGAAGACCTTGCTACCTATACTAACACAGTTTATCTTTTAAAGATTTTGCTGACCATGCTTGCATAATATATTTAGCCAGACAGCAAACACTGAGAGGCATTACTCTTGACTGTAAGACCTTCAGATAAGTTTCAATACAGAAGGGAATATGTCAACAAACCTCGTCAGAAATGTCTTCAACTGCTGTCTGAGTCTGACTTTCAAGGTTTCGGTTCATGTAAAGCAATTCTTGTGGGCCTTGAAAATTAGACTCCCACTCACTTTTGTTGACAGTATCCTTTTGAGTGACAGACTCTCTGGATAAGGACAATAATTCAGAGAAGGCTGCCCTCTGCAAGTAAATATTCACATTTTATAAATTATCAATAAACAAAATTAGGCTTTAAATGCTGAAAGAAATATGTAAATGCTTCTAATGATGCATTGAAATTATTTTCCAAGTGTATATTCTCTCCTCCCTTCATTCAATGTTTATATTTTGTCATCCCAAAGAATTAACCAGGCCTATCCACAACTTATCTTAAACATATATTAAGAGAGTACCACTACTTTCCAGCTGGTATGAACTTCATATGTATCCTAAGAGTACACTATTGTTGAAAATACTCATTCATGCCAAACTGTCTGAAATACTGTGCCTTCTTGTTCACTACACACTGCACAAGAGTCACTGATAACCAAATTCCTTAAGCAGCACCCTAAATGAGATTTATGGGGACAATTTGATCTTCAAAACTGCAGTCTGAAACTGAAAAGTATTCACAAAATGAGTAGAGACAAGTTGAAGCAAGCACTATGAAGGACTGTTTTAAGGTCCACAAAATTTTGAGATACTTAACTCTTATAATGCTGAGAACGCTACACGAAAGTACTGTGTGTAACTGGTACTATATTAGGAAGGTAAACTTGCAAGTTTATTAAATTTCTTTATTTTTTTTCAGGCACTTTAAAGTGTTTGATGAAGAAGTGTTGCACAGAGATACTGTGGAAGTGGAATATCTTATTTTAGAGAATGGCTTTTTTTATTTTACCAGCACATATTATTTATGCAAATGATATGTAAATGAAAAATATGAAGAAAAACATCAGTAAATATGAAAATAAGCAAAACCTGAATACAATGAAAGGGGCCCTACACTGTTGTTTACAGCCTCTTCAATTTACTTCTGATTTGGGGTGTACATCTGTGGTCCCACTTGTTGCACAAAATTTGGCTAGAAATCCCAGTCATAGGTCTGATTTCTCCATGGATTTCATGAAAGGCCTATTAAATTCTACCAAATATATAAAGATATAAGTTGTCAAATTTCAGCATAGGGCTATATAGCAAGGTAAAACAAATGCATAACATGTGAGTTGAATCTTTTCCTATTAACACAGAGGCCATCTTAACCCCTACTCTCCCCCTCCTCTCTGCAAAGTTCTACATATCAGTTGAACCAACCTTTTCAACTTCTACACTCAGCCTTGCCATCCACATTTCTCTTTCTAACTGATCCATCTCAGATGTTTGTGCATCTGACTTCTTCATCCACTGGTAGGCCAGATGAAGTAGGAATGCCTTCTCCTTGGAGCTAAGTTTTACATTACTGTCTGTTCTATGAACCCATTTCTGTGAACAAATATTATGAAGACTATAACAGATATTTCAGAGTAAAATACAGGTCAATGAGGTAGGAGGAGGGCAGAAAAAAAAACAATAACAAAGCCTTAATATGTGATACATATCTGTGAGCAGTAACATGAGTAGCATGAGTAGAGGTAGGGCTAAGTGTGGTGACAGAACCACTTGAACCAAAGATCAAGTGATCCACCCTCTATCACTTGCTTAAAGTGATTAAGCCTGTGGGTTTTGCCTCCCTTGGGATCATCTTTCCCTCCAAGCCCAACCTTCCCCCCTCCCACCCACCCCCTCTGCCTACATGATACTGCCAGCCAATGTTGCTGACATAAACATTTTGCATTTCACAGGTATATTGACATAGATATTGCAGGGATTGATAAAGCAAATGCACAGAAATATTATGACCACTTTTTAAAAGAGATATAACAAAGTCACCCTTTTACAGCAAGTCAATTACAGCCTAAAAGTGACTTCAGTCAAGTCATTGTGTTATTTCAATGAGGGAAACTTCTGTAGAACTTGCCAAGTTGTTTTGGAGGGTTCTGACTTGATCACAATCCTGCTTCCTAATGACATACTTTAACAACATTTCTATGAATAAGGTAAGACCTACCACTTTCAAGTTTATGTTTCAATGGCTCAATGTATCCCAAATATTTATTCATATCTACAGTATAATACAGGCACTGTAGCACAGGATATCATTCACAAGTACACACACCACCACCCCAGGGGTGTACATACATGAATTTGCAGGGGGAGGGGGGTGAACTATTTTTTGACAAACTACATTTCTTGGAGACCGACTCCCCCTGACACAGTTGCACAACCTGAAGTTTCAAAGACCTTTTTTTTTGCTTTTTTACACTTCAAACGTTGTTCATGTCTGGTCTACTGTTACAAGGGCACACTGAACTGGGTTTGAGACTGACTTTTCATTTTCACAGGGGTGTCACAACCCCGTATTTATGCCCCTGAACCACCAAACCACCACACCTTGAATGTATGTTATGACATGCTATTTTTAGCCAAAACCAACCTGGAAGAAAGATGTGGCTGTCTTTGGTTTAACTCTGCTTGATTTAAAGAGATCATTGCATTTTGTCCAAAATGAAAGTTTCTCCTCCTCTGACTGGCTGGTCCTGGATGACAAAGACTTAATCAATTCTTTGTCAACCTAAAGAGTCACAAACAAAGTACATGATATTTTACTTCTGTAAACAAAATTTGTAAATGATGTTGACATGATTGTTTCTTAAGATTTAGTACTAACTGGAAGTATCATGTGGGGCACACGTACTGTTCTCATCATTACAGGTGATGTAAATGGGGGGTTTCAGGAAATGTAATGATTCAATTTATCAATTTAAGGAGATGGCTGGAAGTTAAAGCTTGTTTAAAAAGTAGGGAAGAGTAGCATATTCTTAGAGGCAGGGCTTTTACAGTGGGAGAGCATTCCAGGAGTTTTTCAGACTCCCTGGAAGTAAGGATTGCCAATTATATTTAATAGTAAATCTGAAATCCTTTACCAGTATAATCTATTTGGACTTCCTGAGATTACCACAAAGGCCCTGCATTACAAATTTTCAGTCAATAACTACATGTACAGTATATAAAACTTTACTTACTTTTTCTGAGTTAACAGTTTCAAATAATGAATATCGTGGACACATGAAGAGACATAATCTTAGTCCCTGTGGGCTGGGGGTTGTAGAATACGCCCACGGCATTCCCCTGTCTTAAGAGGCGACTAAAGGGGAGGACTTGAACTATATTTGAAAGCGAACTTGAACTGTTTTGAATTTTACCTTTTCATCTGGCTGACACTATATAACATGGTGTGTCGTTAAATCCCATCTAACTAACTTAGGTACAGTAAGTAAGAGTTTTTTAGTTTTCTAAATCATACAAGCAAGTTCTCCAGGCCAGTTCTTAAATATTTATAACCATTTTACCCTGTGTTCAACTCATTAGCAATTAAATCCACACATCACCCTTTTGGGGACCTAAGCCAGATTTTTCAGTACTAACCTGGTGTGTAATAAGGCTATCAACAGGTAACTTTGCCAGGCGTGCAAAAATCTTGGCTTTTTCAAACTCATCAGAGTCTTGAAGTTTCTCAAGGATAATGCTGCACTCAGAATGAAACTGATCCTTTCCACAGCCAATTAACTTTGCAAAATGCTTGTCTTGATCAGTATCCCTCAGAATGAGATGAAGCTGGTACATGAGACAGTAGTCAGGATCTGAATTCAGGATGGAATGGAAATGTTTAGAAAGAAGTGCAAGTAGGAGGGAGATTACTCCAAATATGTTGAGCATGTTTTCAACCCACTTTTGCCAAACTATATGTATAACATAATGCCATTAGTTCTAATATAGTAAGGGCTATTTCATGACATTTGGAACAAAAATTGTTTTGCTATATTCTGTTTGTATTGAATAGATTGGCGAATATACCTAAATTGGCATTGTATTTTGGGTTGACAGTTTTGTGGCTATGATTCAGATACTTTCTGTGTGTAAGGCCAAAGTAAAGAAACCTTGGTTTTTATAAAAAAGAATCCTAAAAATAAAGCTTCCCACTGCAAGTTTTTCTGAACATACTGCAAGTTTTTAACTTCCTCTGCAGTCTTCTCAAGCACTTTTGGATTACTTTTTATGTTGTATTACAATGTGACCTTGTACACTTTGTTTTGTCATGTTTGTAACATGATTGTAAGCAAATTGTACTGACCAACCAGCTGAGCCCATTAACCGAGAAACTCTAGTCAGGTTTATTTCCATTTACAAGCCACCCCTTTATGTATCCACATAATTATTATAAATGACAGAAGTATTGACAAAACTCACCAGCAGAAGAAACTATGAGAGAAAAGTTAACATCTGAGAGCAGTTGCAGCAGGCTGGACAATTCCCATTGGCTTGAACAGGTGCGCAACATGAATACCGCAATCTGATTTGCTGACTCCTGGTACCAAGTCAAATTTCCAATCTTTGGCTTATGTGAAGATTCAAGTTGAGTTTGTTGAATGCTTTCAAATCTTTTACACTGTGAGGACAAGAAGAAGATGGGAGCATACTCATGGATGATTTAAAGACATAAGCCATTTGCCAAAAGGGCAAAGAGGGGTAACTCCCTCCCCCACCTTTAATTTTACAAATCATGGTCTCCATTTATTAAAACTAGCAAAAAGTAATGGATTATTATGCTATGTGAGAAATATTTCTAAATTTGGATGACAATGTTTATCCCTTTTCAAAACTTTCAGGAATTATTTAATTGGGCCACTCAACTACTGATCATACAGATAAATATTACGCAAGGTGTCTTGACTTCGAGGTACTCTCCTCCCTCAAACAAAATTTCTTAGGACTACTTTTGTTTCATCATGCAATCTTTCATCCAAACTAGATAAAACTTTTCTCTTTGACGAGGAAGAGGTAACAGGAGACTTTTCATAGATCGAAACTGAGAACCTTGGTGCTCAGAATAGCTGGCTAGGTATCAAGCATTAAAATTAACATGGACTCCTGGTGACTAATTACTGTGGTTCCTGAAAATCTTGAACAGACCAGCAGCTGCTACTTTGAGGTAACTGGGATATACTTTTGTGTCAAAGACTTTACAGCTTACACCACACACCTGTTTTCTTGTTTTTTTTTTATTTTTTCAAGCATTTATGTAAACTGCCCTTTTAATACTTATTTTCTTGGTACTTCTAATTTCTCTTATGCTTGATAATTTCTTATAAAAAGTGGGACACTACAAAATAAAAATTACAGCTCCTGGTTGTAGGGGTTTTAAAGTGGAAGGACTAGCATGGGCCACGGTGTCATATTTTCAACCTTCAATGGTAAATAATAAGAAATCATCTGTACCCAGCACTTTTGCTTTGCATGCCACAAATAGAGAGAAACACTGTTTTATTGCAAACTTCTGATCTACACAAATCTCTTGGAAGGTTGACATCTCTCCTTTCCCCCTTCCTCACAAAGCTCTTGGAGATTTACATCCCTCCCCCATCCCCATCTTTTTGCGAATACCTTTTCCTTATCTCCTCTTCTCATTATTACTAACTTTACTCTCATCTAACCCTCCCTTTCAATCCACTTTTTTCCTCTCATCTTATCCTTCCTTATAATTCCCTTTCCACCTTACACTGTTCCTACCTTTAATCCTTATTTTCCCTTTTCTAACTAATCCTCAGTTAATACCATTCCTCTACAAACTTCTTGTCCTTCCAACAGTTTCTACTTATCATCTATCACAATTTTCCTGTCCTTCACTAGCCTTGTTTTTAATGTCCTGCCTTTTACTATGAATCTGTGAGAATCAAAATATTTCCAAAATAGAATCTGCACAAAACTATCCTGCTTACCACCCAGTTTTCACATAAATGATGACAGAGGTATCATCTGATCCATATAGGACTGGATTAAAGTAGGACCTGAGATTACTGCAATGCCAGGGCTCCTGGGATAAAACAAGGCCCACAACAGCAAAAAATGTATTGTAGCGTTTGGTTCTCTTTTTCATTTACTAATAACATGTACATGTAGGTCTAACTGGCCTGCACATGCCCTTGTAAAGGATTTTAAATGGCAATAATGGTGACAGAGAAAAGTTGTCATCTGATCATTCTTGAAAGCTTTTTTTCGCCCAGGCTCCTGATCAGAACTCAGCCCCTGGCCCATCAAGTTCTTGAACTGGCCATGTGCTTGCAGCATCTTACCAGGAATTTACCTTTTGCATTGCAGACTGAAAAGAATCCAAGTGGTCTTTAGCAGCTGTGATGTTATAACGAAGCAGAAACTCACAGCAGAATTTAAGGAATAAGTTCATTGGACAATTCTGAAAGAATGAAAAATTCATTACTGAAACCATAAAACTAATCAGAGCAACAATGAAATAATGATGAAATTCTAATAACAGCTCCCTTGAAACATATTATATAATAACCTCCTGTGGTTATGCAAGATATACATATTCCCAAAGTATCCTACTGGTATTTCAGAGTTCACCCTTCTGCAATGGCATGTTTTCATAAGAAGTAATGCTCACATTTTAGCTGTACATCAAGTTTAGTACATGTTCTTTCCATCAAGTCTAGAACAAATTTATGCATGACTGATGTGTTATGTATGAGTCTTATTGTGCCAAGGTTGAGAACTCAGGCCCATGTCCCCTCAAGGTTGTAGCCCCTCTGGAGCAATTTCAGACTTTTGCCATAAATGGACATCTCACGTGACTTTCAAAACCAGAAAGCCAAAATGTACAGTTATTCCTTTCCACTAGAAACCATTTTGCAAGTACCACTGTGGTATAAATTTGACTGTTTTAAATGGGTTTGCATTATTTGTACAATGTTTGAAATTCATGCAAATTTTTCAAACACACTGATGTCACAATAACATGGTCAAAACCCAACATTTTTGCATTTAATTTTTCCCATAACATTCCAAATGTAAGATCTAGGCATGTTTTTCTGCTTGATGTTTATAAGGTTTCCACAGTTTAACCTCTGCTGGCCTCAGAATGACCTCGAATGACATTTGGAATCCACAAGACTGTGATCTAATAATTAATATGGGGCTTCTTCATGTCAAGTGTGAGATTCATGTAAGCTTCCTTCCATGAAACATCATGTTAAAATGTTTTCACAGTTAAACGTGTAATGACTCCAAATAACCTTTGACCTCCACCAAAACTGATAGGGGTATTTTACTAATTTTGGGTATTCACATGTCAAATATGAAATATATGAGTTCCCCTTCTTGGAATATCATGTTTAGAAGATTTTCAGTTTGACCTGTGGTGACTCCAAATAACATCTGAACTACACTAAAAAATTTTGGAGACTTAAGTCAATAAGGGGTATTCACATATTTAGTATAACATCCCTCTAGGTCAGGAGAACCCAACCAGTCCATTGCGGTCTACTGGTTGACCGCAGACTAATTCCAAGTCGACCGCGAAGGTGTAGGAAAAAATGAAAAAATGCAATTTTTCTATATATAATTGTACGACAGTTTTTATTTTGTAATCTCGGGAGGGTGACTACTCGAAAAGTAGATCTTGAGTCAAAAAAGGATGGGCACCCCTGCTCTAGGTTATCTTTCTTGAGATATTATACAAGCAAAAAGCCAAATACACACTTACATGCACACACAACATCACCATGGCATAGATTCCTCTGCCTATAGCAAGGAATCCTTAAGACCTATGCTCATTATTTCCTACATATTTTCCTCACTTTTCAGGAATGGGTGCTCACAAATTAAAACACACTAAATTTACAATCAATAAGCAGTTGAAACCATTATAATTATCAAACTGAATGTGAAAGATGTACCTTGTCAAAAATAAAGAATCCTTTGTGTATTAAACTGATGGCTCCAGTCTCAAGAGCTACCTGAATCAGTTGAAACAATTCATCAAGGGTCCATGTGTGCCACTGGAATGACTTAATAGATTTGAAGGAAGACTTGACCTTGGATCTTCCCTTCTCATTTAATGATGTAAGTAACCAGGTAGACAAGCAATCTAATGGTGATGAATTCTAAAGACCAAAACGAAAACTTGTTTTAGAACAGAATCAACAAAATTTAGAATATGAACTAACAATGAAGACAAATTCATACCTATAACACCCTCTGCATATAGCTATGTCATCTACAGTAGTGTTGGATTGGTTACAATATTGGTATCAGCTGGTATCTCTCATATTTAGGTATACCTTAAGTCTAGATTAAAAGAATACATATTTCAGAGGTCTGAAAATAAATCTCATTCATCTAATGCCAGTTTTCATATCTTTCTCCCTTGCAAAGATATAAAATGTTGAAATTTACCCCCTTAATTTGAAACAGTTGTGTGGGCAATAATTTATGATGTCCTTCTTGTACAAATCACATGACCTGCTTTTGTTCCCTTTTGAAATTAAAATGTTAATATGTCCTTGAAAATTTGACTTTTTTCTTGCATAGTATGTTGTTAGGAGAGGGCTTATATAGTCAAATCACCCTATAGCAGTAAGAAAGTGATCACATTTTGGCACAAGGTGCAGTGGCTTTTGAAAAAAAAAAAAAACTAAGGAAAACAGACATGGTAATTTGAGAAGTACACAAATGATACCATGCATTATTGTGCAATCTACTATTTTAAACTGAGTGAAAAAGCTTCAACATTTTTATCTATCTCAGGAATGTCCTGTGAAGATGGTAGTTGGACCATTTGGATTCATGCTTTGTAACATATATTTCTGAAATTTAGACTTAAGGTACACTTTAATCCTATATCAGTGAAATTTACATTCAATACTTGTATCATCCAACAGATATATCAACACTCCATACATAGATCTGTCATTTTCTTATGCCTGAATGTTACTTTTGAAGTATCAGTATTAAACTGGTATCTACTAATATGTATGAGATACCACAGATACCAGCAAACACTGCTTTTTGGTAGTATAGGTGCAACACATACCTACTAAACAGTAAAATGTACCTAGCTGTAATGGTGATTGTAAATAAACTCCAGTTTTTAAGCTATCATTAAAACAATCACACTCCACTTAATGTAAAAACAAGATGCAAGCAGATATATGCATGCCTAGTCCATGAAGGAGAACAAGTTAAAGATACTATTAAAGTGATCATCAATTTGGATGAAGCTTAGCAAATAAAGTGTCTGTTAAAAAAAATCCACTCCTTCAATTCAGCTAACAATGGAATTCTTTTTACCTCAAAGGTCAGTTCAGCTGGTAAACCTATATAGTAGATTTTTGTAGGAGGTACAATCTAACTTGATGGATGGAAATTATACCTCTTGAAGGTAAGACAAATTATGTATTTGAGAGAATGCAAAATGATACACAGTCAATAAAATACAAAACAATGCAGTACAGTACAGTGAAGTACAGTAGGATACGGTACGATACAATACAGGATGTTATACAATACAACACAACCTGATACACCATGACACAATGCACCACACTACAATTCAAGACAATAGAAACAAATGCAATACAATATGTGAAGACATACTGTACCTGGTAACATGATGCTATGACAGCAAATATAGGTTGATTGAGTACAATAGCATGGGCCAAAAGAGCACTGTGGGGTTGTGAATGGGTGTTGCACTCAAAGATAACTCCAAAGAAATCTTCAGGGATGTTTTTGAGATCCAAGTCTACTGTTAAACATAACAAATTAAAACACAATGAGTCATCACAGTGTAAAGTATGGCAGCACTTACCTAGCTTGAAAATGACTGCAATTCTACATAGGAAGCTAGCTGGAAAAAATGTTTACCTTTACAGTTCTCCAGTTATATTTTAAGTTACCTTTTATTCAACAGAAGTTACATTTAGTATTGCATTGAAGGAGGCCACAGTTGACATTGCCATGGCCACACCCTCGAAGGAAAAGATTAAAGCTGAGGGTGAGGCTGAAGTTACACCCTCTGAACTAAAGCTAGCTAAAAGAATGCTGATATCATTTACAATGCAAATGAAAGTTTGTGGTGCAGCTTACACAGCTTGATTGATACTGTACAATGGGCTTGGTGAAAACTTTTTTGATGAAACATTTTCTTAAAATCTCTTGTCATCCAGTTTGCATAGAATCTTTGTAAAATTCATCTTCAGCAGTTACTCAAACATCTCAGTTACAAAATGGAACATATAAATAGATATTGTAATGAAGGGGATAATTGAGCAGCCATTGCACAACCCACAAGAAGTTACATAAATTTCTAAATATGAGTTCTTTCCAAAAACTGTACAGCATCATTTAATGGCAGAGCTTGGATCAGCTTTGAAGAGTATCTGCTAAATTTCAGAGGTCAACTGGTACAAAGCTGAGGCTGGAGCATTACGTTATAAAGACAAGAACACAAAAGTTGGCCTTGAAGCCAGCCTCCCCTCCACATCAAACTTCAAGACCTCCATTACTGTTTGCATTCTAGTCAATGATGACAGTTCAGTTGCAGTCATCTTTTGGTATAAAATTATTCACTTTCTTAAATGATTGGTTTTTCCTCACTCTTTTAAGACCATTTCACTCACTGTTGTAGTAGCTATTATTATACGTCATATTGTGCACTACAGTAAATGAGATGAAAAATGAAGAGAGGCAAACGTTTGTACTGTATACATTTGTACTTTTTGTAGAAGACCTCAGCTAAGGCTTATGGATTAAAACTTCATGTCATGCGTTGTCCAGTTCAACATTTTAACTCAAATTTGTAATCTTTCTTCAATCTTTCTTTAGAAGGTTATTTCAAAAGGGAAATACTTTGATTCCTCCCGAATGAAAAACCTACATAATTCTGATCCAGGAAAGGACTGAACCTTGTATATTCCATGTTATTTGGCCTTTCTGTTTTCAATGCCACTGTCTTTACCCAATCAGTCATGGCCCTGGTATTAACAGACAGGTACAACTTAACACACAAACAAAAAAGTAAGGACTGTATGGGTAATCCAGGCAAGAATGTCTTCATGACAGAATGACTCCTGACCCCTACCTGATGGCTGGCTTTCTTCAACTTCTTCTTTGTCTTCAAAAGAGAACTCTTCCTCTGATTTTTCTTCTGAGAGGGACCCATCTGAAGCATTCTTACGAGTATCTAAGGTTAAACAGTTTACAAATCTGCTTAATGAAGATATCCTTCATAGTATCACTTACATTTCCACAGAGAAGCTTACTGCTCTTTGTCTTGATACATAAACACTTCCCTCCCTGAATCCAAGTTTATTCACTTTTAGTCCCCCCCCCAACATTCTTTTCCCTCTTTGTTTAACTTCTAGGAAACCTTCGTGTTCCAACCACAGAGACAACTTGTCCTCACTCATGTGCGACAAGTTATTTAGTCATGGCCCTCCTCAATGATTCTCCTTTGTCCAGTTGCTCAGGTCAAGCATTGAGCTACAGAGAGTTCATTGCACCCATTCATTCCTTTAGTTGTATAAACTCTGTTCTTTTCAATGATTCAGACACCCTACTTTGAATCTGTTTCTCAGAGAATAAACTTTCAAGATATTTTGTTTTGTGTATGGAGTCTCTCTCTTTGTACTGAGTTCAACACCAGCCCATAACTCTATCTATTGATGAATGTTGTAACACAAAGATGCACATTTTTATACACAGACTGACCATACATGATATGGCCATTTGCACACCAGCGTTTCTTTCTCTAGAATGACAACATCTGAGTAATACATTTACTAATAAGAAACAACCTTGCACATATTGAGACTGGTGAAGTACCTCTTCTGTTCACTGGCATTCTAGGTATTCACATCCTGTACATAAATATATTCTAGGTTTCTCTGTGACATGTTTTCCTACTATTACCATAACAAATAGACACTACACATATTTTCTAAAAAATGTTCTTAAATCCATGTTTTACCTTCAGTTTTTGGTAAGACACCCGATCTAGCATAGAATTTAGCCCTAATGTTCTTAGTAGATCTAGACTGCTGGGGACTGCCTGGCAGCCCTTCACGCTTTACAAATGCTGGCCCAAATTTCATATTCTCAAAGGCACTGGTGAGGTGGTCTCTAAGGTCTAGGTCTTTAAAAGTCTTGACAAGCTCTAGAATCTGTAAAAACAAAAATCAAAAAAGAAAAAAAAAAGGGGGGGGGGGAATTACAGGTGCTGATATGATAGTTCTCATTAAAACTGAATGAAAAAGAATACACAAGCTTGCAAGGGTCTTTCTATGGCAAACCAATGATTACTATTACTGAGAACAGCCACAATAAATCCAAAACAAGTGTACATAATAAAATACAAAAAATAATAAAACAGAATGTACTCCAAAAAACAGCTTACATTTTAACATGGAACTTCTGCATATCATTTCATTCATGTGTTACCAATGCACTTAAAACACTATTTTTTTGTCTTTTAATAAACACTTAATTATTAGACATTGCTTCTAGTCTGAAATATTTTTAGATAGATCTTCCTTTGAAAAGTGAAATATTTTGAAGATTGCCCAACCTGTTGCTGTGGATACTGGTGGATCTGTGCAAAGCAGGTAAACTGTAACCAACAGTTACACTCAGCACAAAGACTCAAGTAGACTGTTGTATAGGGGAGATGGTGTTGCTGACAAAAGATAACTGCAAGGCTCCATACTTCAGATGCTTTCCATGATGTCCTAATTGGTCAAAAACAAAACAAGAAAGAAAAGAGAAAAGAAAACACTTACAACTTTGATTCTAAATTGAGTAAAAGAGACATGAAACTTTGAAATGAATGTTTTGCTTGAACAATAGTGTAGTGTGTGTGGGCAAGCTGAACATAAATATCACATGCTTTCAATATCCTTGGCACTACAAGACCTTTAAGATATGCCCAAAAAACAGGTATTTTTGCTTTTTTTTTCTTTTTCAAACAAATATTCACACAGGAATAACTTTTTCAGGTTCGTCCTTGTAATAAAATGGCAGTTTTTCATTTTAATGGAAAGACAAAATAAAAAATCTTATGATAAAACTTTTTATCTAACTCTCTCTCTATTTTTAACTTGAAGGTTGTTCGTTAGCTGGTGATTTTATACTTTTATTGCTTTTTATTGTTTTGCTTTTGTGATTGTATATTCGTGTTTCTTCCTATGTACGTGTATTTTTTTGTACTTCTCACTGTATTTTTATAACGTTTTTAAAGTTTTGTATGTTTTGCTGCAGGGAGGCAAATTTCCATGTGTTCATGAACGAAATAAATTTATCTTATCTTCAGTTTTTTGTTGGTTGTTTTTAGTATGATAATTGCTGACTTAAAAGAACAGCAGTCATTGGGCTAATTCATTCTTGGTTGCAGAAACAGACACAGCCTCCACCAGAAGTGCTGCGATACACACAGCCCTCTTCCATGAACTCACAGCTGTCATCAAGAAGTGTTCTTTCAGAAAATAAACTATCACTGAGAAGCAAAGGAACGGCAGATGTTCTTGCTCAGGTTTGTCCATTTAATGTCATGTCATCTACATTTTCATAATTGGATTGTTAATTAAGTGATCAACTCATGTTTACACTAGACTACTTAAAACACAGGTCTACTACCAGCAGAGTACAAAAATGTCTATCAAGCTGGTGATTTACATTAAGCATATACCTTCTAAGACATTCAATAATGTATGTCTTTCAATACAAGCACAGAAATCACTACAATTAAAAAAGTACTGCTGTATTGCTGTATGATACAGGTCAGATGGACGGCTCACTAGGTAAAATGTAGTTAAATCAGCATTTACTCAGCATCTGGTCTGTGGACAGCTATTAAGTAACTTGCTAAACTGTAACAAATGTCTACCAAACAGCTTGGGCTATGTGCAAGCCTAAGTTCAGGTGCAATGCAAAATTTAACATGGGAGAATGTGTGTTCCCTAGGCCATAATGGTTCAGAGATATTGGACCATATGAATGTAACTCCTCAACTATTGGTACTCAAGAAGAGATGTTCACATAGACTCTTTTCCAAATAGGAATTACAAAGGATTGTGGGATAGATTTTTGGTGTGCATCATTTTTTGTCACAGCAAAATGCCATTGACAAAAACATCATGTACCAGAACTTATCCCACAAGCCATTACAATTGCTATTTGGAAAAGGGTCTATGGATAGCTACATTATTTCAGAGGAAACCATGAATATTTACATATTAAATGCAAGCTAAAATGTAATGCTGTACTACCCACCTACAACCAACCAGATATGGCTAAGCAAGCACTATCAAGCCCCTTGAGTCACATTACTATGATAAAATTGTATCTTAAATCATTCCTCCTAAATATTTAATGGAAATTAAACCTTTTACCTTTCATAATTTTGCTGAGAAATCTTAGCACTTATTCCTTCCTCCAACATTTCTAGGACTGATCTTGCACTTTGCTTGCAACCTTTCAGACAATTCATTAACAGCATAGCTGAAAGACAAAATATGTTTATATTATGGGAAAAGTCAAACATCTGTTCTTCTTCGGCTTGTGAATGTTATAAGTACCAGTAAACACATCAAAAATTGAATCAAAGCAAATATTATATATTAAAATTATACCTACTCATTGCAGTAAGATTTTAATGCTTATGGATGTTACCATCCATTGCACACTGGAAAGTTTGCTTGTTACAAGCAGTAACTTAACTGTACTGAATTAATACCAATGTTGTTATTGAGTCACTTGATGTCAAACCTCAAGTCACAGGGTGTCAAGTCTTGAGTCATGTTGAGTCTAATTATTCAAGTGGAGTCCACTTATGTCAAGTCTTCCTCAGCTTCAGCTTAAGTCGATTCATTTCAAGTCATTGCAAAGGCTCCATTCATCTTGAGTCCCAAGGAATTTCAGCTGAGTCATTCAGAGCCACACTATCTCCTAAATTTTTTTTCCCATAACTATCTCCTAAGTTGAATCACCTCGAGTCTCTCATCTCGTAAGTCAAGTCACCTCGAGTCTCTGATTTTAAGAGTTGGGTCAGCTCCAGTCCTTAATCAGGAGCTTCTGTCCTTTTCAACTTTAACTACACCAGTGTTAGCACTAGAATTTTAGGAAAAGAAGGAACCCCTCAATTTTGGGGGGTTTAAAAGTTAGAAAATGTGGTATTTCTACTGTTTGACCCAGGAATCCTGTAAGTAAAATTATAGAAAGGATCTGCCTCTTAAATTTACTGCTGAACCTAACCGCCAATGAAACCGCTTGTAAACCCTGTTGTGGCCGAGCAATACAAAGATGACCTTCTGTAGTCATTTGCATGTATGAGTATGACCTAGGCTTATCTTGCACTGGATCAAGTTCACAGCTCAGTGGTATGACTTTGAAGTATATATTTTAACTAAGAGGAGGCAATGTACATCAGCTAGACAGTTGTGAATACTCATATTCATGCTAGGCTAGACCCAATCTAGTGCTCCGTTAAAAGGCCACTACTAGGGCCTGTTGCATAATAGCCTGCATAGCGCCTCTGTGGCTGCTGCCTCTGAGCCTGCCAGAGATAGCCAAGAATTCCTTTCATAGAGTCCAAAAGATAATGAACTTAATATTCAGGGCTATTATTTTAGCTAACGGCCATTGGTCTATTCCTGAGGTAGGCAATGCTCAATGATTCAAATCTTTGCGATGCTACATTGACCACAAATTCATTTAAACCATAAATGTACTACGTCCTTTTAAAGCTTCTTATTGATGGAAGTCTTGATGAACATGGACAGGCTCTTACGAACAATGACAACTTTCAGAGTTCATTTAAAGGTTGACAAAAAATCTTCAGTTGAAAAATATCGTAATTCTCTTTTCTTGTGACTGTGTAGTTAGTAATTAGTTGAGTAGTCGCTGTACTGTGTGTATGCACAGATGGTACCACAGAGTACCAGGCTGGTGTCGAGTTACATTGACCACCGTGGTCAATGTAACTACGTACTGTTGTGCGATGGTAACAGTGTTTCTCTTTTATACAAATGTTTAATAGACTTGCTTCAGCCAATCGCCTTAGAGCTATGTAAATGAAGTTTGCGTCGGATTTCCGACTGAAATTGAAATGGTTTTGGCTCGAAGTCCTGGAGACACTGGTTTTTTCGCAGGGATGAGCTGAATAAAAACTTTGTCTGCTCTGTGGGATAGTAGCATAAAGGCTCCCTACACACCAAGTATACAAAGAGGAGCCATTCTGTGACTCACCAACATCCAAACTTAGTAGTAAAGCATACAGGTTTTCCAACTTAACAATCCAGACTTCAATGCACCAATATCATACAATTCTCACAACTGAAAGGACCTTCTACTACTTTCCCGTCTCTGGCAGATACAAGTGAGTTGGAAGGCAAGCCTGTGTCATATTACTGAACAAAAATGATCCGTGTACAATGCAGTGTTACAAGCGGTTGTGAAAGGTGAATGTAACAGATGGCAGTAGGTCTCACAACTCTGAAGCAGTGTTGGGTACATACCAAGGCCTAATATCTCATACAAACTTATTGGCAATGTCATATTATCAGGCCTTCCCTCTTTGTTGGATATTTTGACTGTCAAATGTTCATTGCATCACAACTGTGTCTGTTGTCATTAAGGTGTAGCGGTATATCGATATTATCGATATTAGTCGATATTTGCTCCTTAGTAATATCGTCGATATGCGTTTTCAAAAATATCGATATATAGTAAAGTCTATATATTGTAATAATATCGATAATCTACTATTCACTTGGATACCGATTCTTCTAAAATAGCGACACTCAACACAAATATCGATATTTAACAGCAGTGACTCATAACCGATACGAGTGTTTTTAAAAACCGATACCTAAGCATCGATAGAGTCAAGTTACCAACGAATCTTTGGCCTAGCTTACGTAGGTCTAGGTTCACCTCTTGTGACCTTCGTAGCACAATACTGAGCTGTTCATCACAATGCTAAGAGCATATAGGCATACTGTATGAATTTTTTCTGCGGTTTGCATACGCAGTGGAATACTTCAATGTAGGCCTACTGCGTACACAGTGGACACGGTACAGACTGGTGACTGCCAAAGTACATGTGGGGCGTAAATGGCTGAATATGTACAGAGCTAGCTCATGAGCCGTATCAGTGACACGAAAGTTTTTTCTACAGAATTGGTTACTGCATGCAAGTTTATTCCGAGACCTTACAAGTAAACTAATTTTTCATGATATTCAGACTTACTGTAGGATGATCTATCTGAGACTATCTCACAGAGTAAAGTTCCACAAACAGAAAATAACGTAACATTTTCGCAAATACATTCGTTAGAAGTTCAGTGTTGGTACACATACTGTACTACGTATGTGATTCCATAGGCCATAGGGTTTAGTACAGCTTCGTAATTTTCCGTTGGGGAAGCTTTACGTTAATTCTGTTCACAACATGAATGTATGCAAACATGTACGAACACGCCGCAATCAGTCCGTACATGCAACAAGTGTAGTACTGTAGAAAATATTTACAGTTTGGACTCTTCCAAACAAACTATGCAGCCATACATAGGAGTATTGTGACCTTTGACTGGATCAGCGTACTTTGATAGGAGGGGTTTTTTAACTATTTTGTGGGATATATATTTTGTTTGTTTGGGCGGAATTTTGCGAGCAGTTTCGACTGTAATATTTTTCCATACATTAAAGAAAGATCGCTGACACTATGATGGGGATGATCCTGCAAAGATAGCTGCGTAAAAGTTCTTATAGCTGCACTTGAAAGTTTCCGGAAAATTCTGACATCCCAGGTACCGGACACGTGCGCGTGCGAGAGTGCCGAGAAGCTAGCGAGCTGCAGACCTACAGCGGACTGCACGGTGCCTGGATTTTCACTACGAGCAGTACTGCATTCATAGATTATTGGAATGTCTGAATAATAGCTATAAATATCGACTGCTAGTAACTTAGTGGTTATAGTTGAGTGTAATACTGACGAATAGTTGATATCGAAAATATCGGCCGGTATTTTAGATATATAGTGACTAACTAAACAAGGCCGTTTTGATGCAGCATTGCATAGTGAACTACTTGCGAGGTATTTTACGAGAGTTAGGTGAAGAGGTACATACTTCTTTGTGACAAACGGAGAAGGCCTCTGGCTTATGTAAGTCCAAAAGGAACACTTTTTACTTAATATCCCAAAACTTACGAATCAAAATATGCCACATTTTGTTTGAAAGAAAAATATTTAAAACACAAGCTGTTGATAGTGGAAGGAATCGGCGTAGCGCATGCTAGTAAGGGGTGGGAATTACGCTAATGTTTGGGCCACGCGTTTTGAAAATGTTTGTATGGTCAGTGAAACCAATAATCACAGATTTTGAAACTATTTTGTAGTTATTTAGGGGAAGACCTCCTACAGATTTTTTTTTATAGATCATGGCTGTTGCTTTAGCGAGATGGAGTGATATTTGATCATCTGGTGTAATGCTGAAGTAACACTAAAAGCTATATAAGACATATTCCCAAAGAAGTAATTGAAAGTTACTTCGCGACTGCAACTACTCAAATGCTAAATGCAAACACAGTTTTTTTTTTTTTTAATTTTTCTGCACAAATCTTGATTTATTTTTCGCTACCAACGTAGTAAAATTCGGCATTTAAGTCGCCAGGGGCCGGGTACATGGTAATACCTTCCCATACTTCGTTTTTTCATATGTATAGTGTGCGTACCCATTCTGCGAAAATATCGATATTATCGATATTTTCAGGTCAGTATATCGATATTATATATTGGCAATACCGCTACACTTTAGTTGTCATGCTGTACATGAAAAATCTCTACACATAGTTCACACACAAGACAACACAAGTTGTAATATCAGCTACAACTACATACCAACCACCTAAGAGTATTTATTGACTAGAGACCAAGGCCAAAATGGCGGAATGACCCACCCATACAGGCAAAGTTAGGTCCAAATTTGCAGTGTCTCAACCAACCAGTCGTTTCTTCCTTGAGTGTACTTTCTCTAACACTAAACCATTCATAAAGCTTGCCTGCGTATGTATGGTGTGCATAGAACTGCAGGCAATTCTAACATT
The DNA here is from genome assembly GCA_029531755.1 of Holothuria leucospilota. Lineage (NCBI taxonomy): Eukaryota > Metazoa > Echinodermata > Holothuroidea > Aspidochirotida > Holothuriidae > Holothuria > Holothuria leucospilota. The sequence continues at coordinate 13,253,396 of CM055974.1, read as the reverse complement.
ATTTAGTGCATACATATATACCATATGTATTATAAGGAAAGTTGACGCACTTCCATTACACAACAAGACTGTACATTTAGGTATAAGCACTACACATCCATAACGTTAGAACTGCTTGTGCACAGAATTGAACTAGCCACAACGTACGCCATAGGCCTTTCACGGCTCATAATCCTAAAGAGGTAAATTCTGTATGTTTGGCATTTTAGATGCTTAGATTTTGTTGTTCAAGGAGACACACTAAGGTAAGTGCCTATTATCTATTGTGAGTGATATCTATGTTGGACAACGAAAGCCTCCATTTGTAATCATCACACAGGGTATCTTAATGAATCTTGTTGCTAAAGCACTATAACGTTTTGTCACCTTAGCGTTACTTTAACGTTACTTTAACGCTGTATGCTTTTAGTAATGTCTGAAAAGTAGTAGTAAGGATTGCACTGTCTGTGTGTAAGGAAGGCAGCAAAGTAGGCAACTTAGTATCTCTTACCTTCGCTTTGCAGCTCTGAAAGTAGAAAGTAAATCTCAGATATAGGCGACAAGCCACCATTTTGTAGTGCCAACCTTTCCATAATCGAACTACAGGTAAAATGGTGTTCCTTCAGCAACAAAAATACTGCTGTTCCTTAACTCTTCAAGAAATATGAGGGAGAATATACCTCTTCGTAAGTTACTAATAGCACCAAAATGTTGTCGCCATTTTGTGCACTTGATGCATACAGGGCCAGGACTGAACGTTGGAGACTAAACCATTTTGGACCTAACTCTTGTCTTCAAATTGGCCAAAATTTTGTACAGGGCATGTATACGAACTTGGTCTCTAGTTAATAAGTACTCTTAGCCAACCCCTATAGCCAATTTTATCCCTATTTTTCAACCTACCTAATTCTTTCTCTTTTTTCTCCAAAGTTTCCTGTGCCTTCATCTCATTTCTTCTCTTTGCTGGAGTCCCTGACAGTCCCAAGTCCATCTTATTGTGTTCAAGGATGATGGTAGCACAATGGATGTCAACCCTCATCTGAGAGCTATTCTTTCCAAGCATCTCAGCAAAGGCCACACATGCAGCAGTGACTGAAGGCTTGGAAATGTTTCTGATAGCTGTACAGTATGACTTCAGGTAGGCTTGAGAAATTCTGTAAACACATGGAAGAATTTGAAGCATTATTCATCACAGAATTTTGCCAAAAATAAAGAAATCAAAATGAAAATATACTGAAGTGAAATATAAGCCTGTTTGTTTTAATATAATAATAAAGGTGAGATCTATTCTTTGGTACTGCATACAAAGTTAGAGCAAATAGCACCTTACCCTCTTTCATAACCAATAAACTCTCTGACTTTATCTCTTCTCTTTTAATCAACATCAATTCCATAAATTCCAAAGACAGAATCAGTGTAATTATTCATCACATAAAGATAATAAAAATATAAGATATTGTCCAGATTACAGACATGAAAATGTAGACAAGATCCTACACTAACATTGTATTAGAAGAGTGGTGTCACTGTACTTGCACCTAAGGCTTATATAAATGGCTGCCCACTTATGTCTTCTGTGTCAAGGTTGGACATAGTTGACAAAGCTATATAGACAAAGCTTGAAAAGAAAGACCAATTTCAATCAGTATGAAGAATTTTGATATCTTTTTTAATTTATGGTGTTTTGCCTGAAATATTGGTAGCTAGGCATAAACTTGTTCACACTGTAACACTAGTCACTTGATCCTACTTTCATTTCTGAGCATCCCCAACTGGGATAGAGGAAGCCCTCCAAATTCCACAATAAATGTACTTACTTGTACTTTGTGTAGTTTCCATTCTCTTGCATTAAATTAATGATGAATGCAGAGAATGCAAATGATGGTCTTCCTTGCCTCAAGTAATGAGTAAAGCTAAAACTCTCAGTGTAGGCATACTGCTTCACCAGCTCTGGATTTGCAAAGTGAGGCATCTCTGTTAAAGCATAGTCACTGTTTTCTGTTTGATAAAATAAGTGAAAGAAACACTTTAGCTTCGAAAATACTTCATGACTCTTGGACAGGTAATCATTGCAACTTCCATATTTTTTTCAAATATGAATACATCCAGCTAGAAGCATCAGTAAATTCATCTCTCCCCCTCCCCCCCCCCCAATATCCTTTTGTCTGAAAATGATCAAACATCAGTCACACAATGCACAGAATACATTTTTAACTCAGAAGTAAACTTGCTAGTTTTTTCTATGGTAACACAGTTTGGATTGTGCAATGTAGAACAACTGATCTTACTGTGATTCAAGTTTGATTCTTTGCAAGGCTTTGCCCACTGTAAGGTTAAACTCCGAAAAGCATTTTACAATTCAACAGAATGTATTGTAATGAGGTCAGTATGGCTGAGAAAACTATCAGGAGAAACTTGAAAATCTTAAGGCATGTATACACGAGCAGCATTTTTAAAACATTCGAAACACTTCACTTGCAACAAACCCAAAACACACTTGTTTTCGGTTTTTTGCACAGTGTAGACAGGGTAGCAACATGTTGTATACCCTGTCTACACTGTGCAACAAACCAAAAACAAGCATGTTTTGGATTTGTGCCAATGGATGTTTTGGAAGTGTTTTTGGAATGTTGCTCCTGTATACAGGCCTTTAAGTTACAAAACTAGAAATCTTTTTACCTTTCGTATCAACACATTATAGTACTGTACATGATTATTGCCATGGAAGTGATTAGGGTTAGGTACCAATTTGGATTTTAGGTAGAATGAGAAAGTCACACCATGTGGCCACCCACTGGAAAACAGATATACCTCCCCCCCTTTTCCATCATTGTAGAAACAACCGACATCTAAGTTCTATTACCAACTTATGTTATACAGGCAGGCAATACCAATCATGTAAACTCTTTTGAATATTTCAAGTTGTATAAAGCTCCAGTTAGCACTGAACATTTTTAAGTTTGAATTTACACTGTCCAGTACTTTCAGTCTATAAATACTTTCAGTCTATAAAGTACCTAAAAAGACCATCACAAATCATCTCTGCCTGTATTAGTGAGCATGTTTCAGCTGTACTATTTATTCACAGACAATACATACTACCTACTGGACTTACAACCTTACAACTTATTAGTGTACTGAAAGGGAAATCTTCAAAGTCATTCCTGAAATGCTATTGAGAAACAAAGGTAAACAATGTGGTACTCACATTAATTCAACCAATGACAAATGTGAAACTAGAATTCAGGTGGTCACACCACTGCCCCAAATGAAGAGTGCAATTACAAGATTAAGCATGTAAACAAGCATAGGTATAAAAGTATAAAATGTAAATAAATGTTATACATAAGTATTTGGACCTTTGACCAGGGAGTTGTTATTCGGAAGGAGATTTTATACAGAAAGTTTAATTTATGCTAATACTCTAAGACCCATTACAATTCTCAGGAGATTATCAATTATAAGCTACTTCCTCTGTTGATGGGAATTCTTTCTTTTATTCATTGGCTTCAATTTGATATCCTTATGTTAACAACATCATTCATGTCTAGTAATTCTATCACAATTGGCTTACTCAGGACAATGCTTTGATGAGTAGGTTTATTCTGCCACCAGTTTAGGGGCAGATGCTTTAAAACTCGAAAAGACTGTTTCATTGAAATAAATCAATGAGGTCTTTCCCTTCCTATAGAACAAAAGTCATGTCAATGAGCTGCAGAGGCAGAAGTCCAATTTTTGTCACAACAACTTGACTAGTTTCCAGAAATTTCCTGAAATGGCCAGGTATAGAATCATGCTCATATTTGTACGTAAACCCTTACTGGTATACTCTCATCCGTGTCACCAGGCGTCCATAGACAAAATATTGTTTAATTTTCCAGCGACTGGCAATGCTATTGCAGTAGCGACAAACCAGTTTCACTGCAGATGTAGCTGACGACAAATCCCTTTTGCATGATCTACCAAATCCAGTGAAAGTCTTATAGAAATGCAGAGAAACATAAAAGGGGCAGATTACTGTGTTACCTTGGCGGTGTAAACCTCACTTCGAAGTAATGTATCTCCTCCCATAAAACAACTCGCTGCTCTTACAGCAGCTTTGTAAACTGTAAATATTGTCAAGGACTCTAAAAGCATTCTCTCCTAGCACAATAATGTTGTCATGCAGTACATAATGCTAGTGACACTTCACAACAAGAGGTCACTCATCTGGTTTAAATTTAGATTGCATATCTTGGGAATTTAAAAATAGCATCTAAGAAAACAATGGACTACAGAAAACAGAGAATTGATTACACAGTGGATGAAAGTACTTGAAAGCCCCCTACTGCAAAACAATCCCAAATTTAGGCTATAGAAAGGGTATATTGTGTGTGGAAGAGCCTTGACCAGGACAAAGACCTAATTGCATCATTATTTGACAGCAAGTGAGCTGAGCAGGTTTCTCAGGTCATAAAAACAAAAAATAAAACAACTTGTCATAAATTAGAATGTTGTTCAATTCTAAATGACTCTACTTGTAATTTCAAAGAAAAGTATCTTCTTTTGGAAATGAGTGTAACTTTCACTTTAATCATATTTAAGTAGTTGCATTGGTAGGGATGAACCAACTTATGGTACATGGGTATAGTGTATTTCTGTTTAGGTCTCTAGCTGTTTTGTTACATTTCTGCAAGCCTCATTGATTGTACAGCAACATATCTACATCACTATTCAGCAAAGAAAGCCAACACACTCATACCAGTTTAGTAGCAGCTAAAATTCAGTTTTAAATTTTTCAAAAACAGTTTAGATTACTATACCTTAACATACTTCCATCTAGGATTTATACAAAATTACATCGGCTCTTACCTGTCACTTTGTTTGTTGACTGCCATGAAAATAGATTGGTCTGAGTGATAGGTATGTTGCCCTGAAGATGAATAAAGACAAATATTACATTACTTCATGAGACAGAATGAAAGGAAATATGACTGGAAAAGGTAATTTAAAATTATTATTTACTGGACAATAGCTTCCATTTAGAAAGAAAATGTTTCTTCTTTGTTAAAGGAAGGGTTTAAGCAAAAAATTAATTTTTGTATGTGAAAGAGGAACTAAATCTATGCAATTTGGTGTAAATCTCATTCAAATCAGACATGTAGTTCTCTAGATATTGGCAACTGAAGTAACTACATTATTTTGTGGCCCAAAGTGAGCTTGATGCAAGCAGGAGTTATATCACTTCGTCTCATTAATGAGAAATGCTTTGTTTGCTTTGTTTTTTCGGTCTGTTGTGCTGACCTTGAAGTTAATAGGGATAGGGCCTCCCCATTGGAAATGTGAAGTTTGTAATATTCTTATGCCTCTCATGCAATCACATTCTGATAACATGGGATTGTGGAGGAGAAAATTGGTTGTAACGTTTAAAGAAAAACAAAAGGCTGCTCATTAATATGAGGCTATGATGTCATATGTGCTTGCTTCAAGTTCACTTTGTGTTCAAAATGTGACAACTTTGACTGCTAATATACTGAGAAACACACATCAGATTTCAACGCAAATTTCACCAGAATGGTTAGAATAAGTACCCCTCTAACATATCAAAATTGATTTGAGCTTAGACCATTCTTTTATGTTGCAGTTGGAAGAGTAGTAAGTGCAACCAAGAATTTCAGCTACTCAGCAATTTAACAGTACCACAAAAGGATCAAATTTAAAGCAAACAGCAATTACTTTACAAACAATGCAAACCTATTTATTACTGAAAAGTTTTTAAAACAATGAAGAAAACAAAACAAACAAAAAAAAAAATTACACACAAACAATAGCAATACTGCTTCACCCCTAATGTTCCTCTTCCTGTTTACTCCTCACCCTTCCAGAAGTGAAAACAAAAGAATCATTCTGTCTCTTGTCTCCTGAAAATTGTCAAAGATGCTGGCTTTTCCCCAGGGATCTACATTCTGAACACTATTTTAATGGTTACCATAGTTACACTGTGCAAGCAAAACATAACCATTACAGCCTCAAATGAAAGTCTCTACCATATGGCTCACTGAAAAATGTACCTTCAACAGTTGATAGACTGTTACATCTTGACGTGAAACACCATCCAATTCCTCTGGGGGAAATATTGCCGTGTAGAGTTTGGGATAAGGTTTTAAAGCCTGTTCCAAAAGTACAGAATCAATCTTCCAAAGCTTTTCTTCATTTGTGGTTGATTTCAGGAAAGCCTGGATGAGTATTGAAGACAAGATATGAATACAAAACAAAATATGCGCAGTTAACACATTGACGGATATATGTCACTTGAAAAGTATTTGCCACCAAATTATTGTAATAAGAGAATCTCAAACCCTGTCAGTGAACACTGATCACCTGATAAATCATTAACATTTTGTGAACTTTTGTATCTTTCCTATTATTTTCTTTCTTCCTTTAAACACTTCATCACCATCAATGCTTGAATCTGCTTTTCCAAAAGTTTGTAGCCTTTTCAGAACCAACTCACGAAATAAGAAACGAAGAAAAAAATTATAAAAAACCTTAGTAAAAGTTTTATCGATTATCTGATAATACTGCAACATATCATCCTCTGAGGCACATGCCAAAACCAGTCCAATACCACCACAGATGGGTATTTACTGGCTGCTATGGGCCAAAAAATGCCTTGCTTGTCTTCAGGTTACCTAATGATAAGTACATCAAGTGACCTCTACATACCCTCTCCTAAACCCCACCTCTCCTCCTCACCAACACCCCACCGTCATCAAATTTGCAACAGCTGATCACGGATGTGACCAGAAAATTTTGAGCCCTGGGTAACAGTTCATCCTAAACTCTGTAAACAAAGAAGTGGTAAGGGAGGTGTTTTGTGCTATTTCACAGAAGTGTCATACAATTTTGGCCCACTTATCATGGGCATCAGGTTCCAAGAGCAAGGACCATCTTGTCTGGGGGCATACCCACTCAATCTCATGCTAACATCTGTCTTTGTCATTGTGTATCTAAAAGGATGGTGTCTTTCAGCTAATAGTTACAAAACAAATATATTTTGCTTCCAATATTTGACACCTTGTTTAATACTTCACAAACCACTCACTTCATTTATGTTCCCAGGAGCATACAGCAATGTTGCCAAGGCAATCATAGTATGTCCTTTTTCAAGAAGCATTGTTACTGTTGGTTGTGCAATTTTTTGGAAAAGCCGAGCATTAGCTAGACTTGCTTGAAAGACAAGGGCTGGATCTGCAGAAAGACAACAGATATGAGTGAGAAATTTTGAAGACAATGTGCTTAAGAAAATATATCATTTACACCTGAAAAAAATTTCTTTCTGCCTATAACCCTCTCACATTCCTTTAACCTTTTAACATGCACTCATTTGTCATTTGCTGTTATTTCTCTTCCTTCAATAACAATGTCTGTTACAGCAAAATCACACCTGTAGTGAAAGCAACTGGTTTGTACAATTCATGCTGTTTTCTCACTCTTGCTCCCTTGCAACATACCATCTTAAACATTTCACTACTGTCCATGGACAATTCACTCAACAGTGAACACAACCTAGGCCTATGCTAAGCTCACATCTAGTATGTCACAGGTGACTAATGTGGGCAGAAGCTAGCTTTAATGTTATTGTACAAAACTTATCACAGGTAATACTACAGCAACTAACATACATGACTCTTTTCCAATTTAATACTGATCACATATTTCTCTCCTGAATCTTAATCTCTATCCTCAAATTCCATATCAGCTTACCATACATCAGTATTGGCACAGTACAGCTAACTCAGTACCTGCATTGAGCCTTGTAAATCCCCACATTACTAGCTTGAAATGGAAACTGATGGCGCTGTTTCACTTTTAGGTTGTATAGGGAACCATAACTAGGGAGTGGTGTGCAATTCATACAGATGTGTTGAACTGCGCATGTAAGTAATCGATTTTGTTCCAGCACATCACCAAAATATATAAAAAAAGAGTCCATGGACTCTTACCAGTGACTTGTTTTCCAACCCATCTGAAGTTTAACAAGACCTCCAGCCAAGGGATTTCTGCTATGGGTAACTGCATACTGAGAACTTCATTCTCTGAAAGACACAAACTTTAAAAAGAAGACACATTCAAAATTTGATATGAGTACCTGTACATTAATGAAATGTTACAAAAGGATCAGGGTAAAAAGGAGAGATGAGAGGAGGCAGGGATGGCTAGGGGATGATAGAAGAAGTGGAATGGGGGTACAGGAAGAAAGAAGAAAGCAGAAGGAAAGAAAGGATAAGAAGGGGACATGGATGGCAAGAAGGGGACCATGCATGGTATAAGATGGGGAAATAAATGACAGACAGAGGAATATAAACATCAGAAAAGATATGAGCAGGAACACCAAGATACAGGTGCCTGAATCATAGGCACATATATATTTGTTACAATATGCTTGGTTACAAGCAACAGCCTTCAGATAAACCACTATCTTATCGATACAAAGTTCTCTTTACATGAGCTTCAAGTCTTAGGTCAATGATCATTCCTTACTTGTAGAACTCTATAAACATGTACATCACTGCTGGCAGATTTTGCTGGATACAGTAACTGATGAACCATTGGTTGAAGGAGTCAACAGACTTTTGACCCTCTGGTGTCATGGTCAGCACATGTGGTGACACTAAAAGCTGACCAGTCCTGACAAATCTGGACAAAAGCTGATCAAAGTTGGCCAGTTCCTTGGAGCAAAAAACCCCGTACCTGCAGAAACCAAAAACACGACACTTTATAAATACTTGAATATCTTCATAGGCCTACATCAGCACCTTCTACAGAGTGTTTTCTTTCTGAGAAAGATGCAATCTTTTTTGATAAGATGATGAATGAACTTATGTGCCTCATGGGTTATCTCTGCCTTAATTCTAAACTATTTTGACACAAATTTCCAGTCTGTTGAAACTATCTTAGGTTTTCAGAGTTAGAACATGAAAAGCCTGGACCAAACTTTCTCTTGGCTCCATATGACCCTTGTATGCACACTTCAATACCACAATCATGAACAACAGTGCAGAGCATTCAAATCCCTAAGAAAACAACAGTAAACAATTAAAGCAATGAAAAAGACATACCTTGCCATTTCATCAAGTACCCTGTCTTTGAAGTAACTCGTACAATTATCCATTCTGTTTACAAAGTCTCTCTCTAATGTAAGCTCTTGCAGGATTGGAGCAATTTGAGGTAGATTCCTTGCACCATCAGAATCAGATGGTGAAAATGTTTGCTCAATCCAACATTTGAGGGTGATCCAATCTTCATGAGCCAAGAGAAACTGCCAGGCTGATTCGGAGTCTATCAACCATTTGGTTGATAGATCTAGAAGAGAAAAATATTAGTTTCAAACATTTACAAGCATACCAAGCATTCTTTGTGGCTTTGAGGCCTGTTTCTGACTAGACTTAAATTGTAGAGTTGTAACGCAACTGCTCTACCTTCCAAGCAAGAAGTTTCTTAGTGTACTCATTTTCTTGCTTTCAAGACCTGTTATACTATATGCACCAGACTGCATTTCACATTACATGATAAGACCAGGGTACACAATACTATAGACTGTGACATCACTTATGTAAGTTTTTAGAACAAAAACAAGCATTATCATGTTTGTTGCTAACACTGCAATTTATCACAGCATGTCCTCAATGCCTGTGTAGGAGAGATCAGACATTTTGCAAAATGTAGATAGGCTCTCACTCCAAATTTTCATTGTTTTGTAGCAAAATCACACTAAACAGTATTCAATAACCTTTCACCTTCTGCCTAAGATTACAATGATCCTACTGGTTCACGGTTATGTCTGTTCTATTTGTAGACAATTGTTTTCGTTAAATCTGGTAAGGAAACTACAGTAGTGTTGTATTGCAGATAACACAATGTGGCAAGTCTTAATTATACAATTTAAAACAGAAAAGAAAATTTCAGTTTGTGACACATATCAAAAAATTCCACATTTAGGTAATATTTTGCTATTGACTTTTAAGTTTTACCTCTACTTTTGGAATGAATAAGCTTCTCCAGTAATATACGATCCTGTGTCTGTTTATCCCAGTGTTTTACCCAGTCTAACAAAACATGGGCATAGTGAAAGTTTTCACAATTTGGTGTCTCTGCAGATGGCACAATTTCACCCGTTTTCAAAGTCTCCTTCAAGAACTGCTCTGCTTTTGTATCTCGCAATGGAAACAGTTTGGATGCTTCTTCCTTCCAAAGGCTGACAAGTGAACAAATCATTAATTCTGTTTTATTAACAACTTTCTGCATTTTGTGTGGTCCCTTTTGGACAATGCTAAACACCAACCATGCCAAAAGTGAGAATTAAATAGTACATGAAAATAGCAAAGTGACACAAGGTATGTAGCACAAGTGTGTCAAAATAGGTCTAGCACATAATAGGGGTTCTTGGCGACAGCAGACAACTACGACTATGATGACGACAACGATAATAATGCATTGGGACTTATATAGTGCCAAATCAGGACCAACGTGTACCTACTCTAGGCGCTTGATGTATTAAGATGTATGGGAGGATTAGCTTGGGGGCAGCAGATCTGAACTGTGTGATTTGCCAGTGTAATGATTCATTTTGAGTAATTATGATATTATTAGACATATGAAATATGTATAAGTATTAAAACAAATTACTTTTGAGACTGTGCAACTTTCTCACAGTTAAGCTTACACAAAGGTTATTTTAAAACTTCCTTGGTCACTGAAGCCAAGTGCCCGGCACAAGTAAAGATTCATAATATCTTGGAAGGCATTGTGATAAAGGGAATGGTATTGAAAGTACCCTGCTGTTTGTCTCATCTATGGTGTAACAGTTGAGATATATACTACAGTACAGTCCAGTTTTCTAACATTTAGAAAGTATGCCAATGCCTTCATTTTCTGTCTGAACCACATTGAGGCAAAAACTGTGAACTGAAACTCTTTGCTATCACTGCCAGCCCTATTCACAACACAAATTCAGGTTTTAATAAAAATGACATAAATTAAGTAAAGGTCTCACAAAAGAAACCAGGTAAGCTCATTCACTATAGCATAATTACAGTCAGTTTCTCCAGAGTGAGAGAGAGGCAACTGGTCCATCACAACAATTACAAACTAATTTACAGTCAGTGCAATGCGAACTAATCATTTTTAGTTAGGGCAAAAACACTTTTAGATATGCCAAGATAGGTACCTCTTCTGGCTTTTCACAAGGTTTCAGAATTGATATAATTTTCTCAAATTGTTGAATTAATATCTTTCTTTTCACAACCTTGACATACACTTGCTTAAGGGAAAATGCAAGTGTCCCACATTAAAGTCATGAGACTATTTCATTAGCCACTGTTTTCATACTTAGCCAATAAAAACATGTGTTTGACCATAAATGTAAGAAGTCATATTCTATGGATAGCTACTTCTTTCTCTTTTACTCAGGATTTTAATTATCTATGACATCAAAAGAGGTATTGCACTGCCAAAGAAGAGATATTGATTTTGATACTGTAGGCCCACTTAATATTTATAAAATCTCAAATGACCGCATACAGTCCCTTAATAAAATATTAAATGTCAATTCCTACCTCATCAGCCCTTCTTCAGCCAAAGCCTTTGCCTTCTCAAATGACTGGCAGGTATACAACCTCTCCAACCGATTGATGAAAAGGCAGATATCCTCTTCTTGAGGTGAAATGTGACCAGATTTTCTCAAAGTTTGCATCAAGAAGTCTCGTAGACTACTATTAGCAGTGAAAAAGCAGATTTTCTTCAACTCTGAGGTAACATTAAAACCCTACAATTTGACAAGATAAAGGAAAGATGGCTCAACATAAGCAACTTACTTGAACAAAGAAATTTCCATGAAATTTTTCTTTGCACAAGTTGTTTCACACTTTCTCATAATGTTAATTTATGTCTAGCATTTTATAAACAACATGGAGTGTCAATATCAGAAGCTAGTTCTAATAAAAAAAAAAAGATGGTCAGGTGGTGTGTGGCAGGGGATAGATCCTTTTCCAAATAGCAATCACAAAGGATTGTGGGATGCAGTTTTGGTGTGCGCCGTTTTTGACCACAGCAAAATGCCATTGACAAAAACGATGCATACAAAAGCTTTATCCCACAGTCCTTTGTAATTATTATTTGGAAAAGGGTCTATTGCCTAAGATCATGTTGGCACTGCCTGAGAGGCTTTGAATCATCATCTGCTGTAATTCTTACATTAATACAAATTTACATTGTTACCCTTTCCAGGGTTGAAACTAAGAAAAAGTAAGCTAACCAAAGTATTATCCAGTAAGATCAAAAGGAACATAATAAAGAATGTGTCTGACAAGATGTTTTGCTACAAAATGAAAGAATTTAGATTAAATGAACATTCTACTTTGAAAGTTTTACTTTGTCCATAATTTCAGTGACATGTTTATTCCATTTTTGTCTAATACATGGCAATATCTGCAGTCTGTGACACCTGGCCAGCTCACATGCCTTGTTACAGCGACCCAAAGCAATCCGAGTAACTATATCCCTGTCCTATTTATAACTTACCATGTTGTGGAACAAAGTCTGTGCTGTGTCTATATCATAAGATAAAAGTGACTTGTAGGCAATCATTTGTCCTTCCTGCACTAGTGTCCGCATCTTACTCAAAGAGGAGGATGAAGAGTTGACTGAAGGTGTTTCTTTGATCTGCCTCTCATGGAAGAAAGCTTGAACAAGAGGAATCTTACGGCTGAGTATAGCATCTTTTATCACATCCTGATGGGAATGGAAAGATATGTTCTTGCCTTTTAGTGGGTTTGACATTTCTTAATACTTTTACATACTTTTACACTGTGGATCACTATTAATTTAAGCAATGCCATGAACGACACCTCCACAAGACAAAATTTTTGATTGATTTGATTCACATGTTTGGCAATACAGTTGCTCAAACTTGATGACAATCGTATATACATTGCCTTGTTGAAGCATACTATTACAATTAGCACGAGGAAAATAATAAATTCACATCATTTTCACTTCTTCATAACCAGAATGCAAGAATGCACTGAGGTTTCGATGATAAACGTTCATTCCAAATAATGCCACAATGTCCCATACCTTTCAGTCACTGGTCAAATGCTATCTTAACATGTTGGAAAAAATAGTTTTGTGTTCCTATTTAATCTTGGGAATTCTTGAAAAATTTGCGTTTTGACCTCTGGTGACCCGAGATGACAATCTTGGGAATTCTTGGGAAATTTTGCTTCTTGACCTCTGGTGACCCCAGATGACCTTTGACCTCCATCACAAACAATAGGGTTAATCTCCTCACCATAACGCATCTACATACTAAGTATGAAATCTATCACAGCTTCCTGCCATAAGATACCGTGTTAACAAAGCTTTCAATGTTTGACCCCCAGTGACCCCAGATGACCTTTGAAACCCACCAAAACGATAGGGTTCTTCCTCTTAATATAAGGCATCTACATACACAGTATGAAATTTATCCAAGCTTCCTACCTCGAGATATTGTGTTAACAAGGTTTTCAGAGTTTGACCCCTGGTGACCCCACATGACCTTTGACCTCCTCCAAAAATGGTAGGGTTCTTCCTCTTACCATAACGCATCTTCATACTAAACATGAAATTCATCCAAGCTTCCTACCTCAAGATATTGTGTTAACAAGGTTTTCAGGGTTTGACCCCTGGTGACCCCAGATGACCTTTGACCTCCTCCAAAAATGATAGGGTTTTTCCTCTTACCATAACGCATCTACATACTAAGCATGACACTCATCCAAGCTTCCTACCTCAAGATATTGTGTTAACAAGGTTTTCAGGATTTGACCCCTGGTGACCCCAGGTGACCTTTGACCCCTACCACAAACATTAAGGTTCTTCCTCTCAATATGGGGCATCTATGTACCAAGTTTGAGGGCTGTCAGAGCTTCCCTTCTTGAGATATCCTGTCAACGAGGTTTTCAGGGTTTGACCCCCGGTGACCCCAGATGACCTCTGACCTCCTCCAAAAATGATAGGATACTTCCTCTTTATACCATAACGCATTTACATACTACGCATGAAATTCATCCAAGCTTCCTACCTCAAGATATTGTGTTAACAAGGTTTTCAGGGTTAGACCCCTGGTGACCCCAGGTGACCTTTGACCCCCACCAAAAACAATAGGGTTCTTTCTCTCAATATGGGGCATCTATGTACCAAGTTTGAGGACTGTCAGAGCTTCCCTTCTTGAGATATCGTGTTAACGGGGTTTTCAGGGTTTGACCCCCGTTGACCCTAGATGACCTTTGACCTCCACTAAAAATGATAGGGTTCTTCCTCTTACCATAACACATCTACATACAAAGTATGAAATTCATCAAAGCTTCCTACCTTGAGATAATGTGTTAACAAGGTTTTCAGAGTTTGACCACCTGCGACCCCCAGTGACCTTTGACCCCCACCAAAAACAATAGGGTTCTTCCTCTCAATACGGGGCATCTATGTACCAAGTTTGAGAACTGTTGCAGTTTTCGTTTTTGAGATATCGTGTTAACGAGCAAAGTGTCACAAACACACATACACACATATGCCATCATGAATGCATAGGTTTCTCTTACCATCGAAACCAATAATATCTGGTCTTTGATAGAGTGCTTTATCACCAAGGTATCAAAGTGCTTCACAAACATTACCCCTGGTCAAGGGCAACCTGAAAGATAGCCATCTACAGATATAGATGGCCACAACTGCAAACAATGGCAAATTATCTCAAAGATACTCACTTAGCCCTTGGGAGAAGAGCTCCAACTGAGATGAAGTTTCTTGCCTAGGGACACAACACTGCAAACCAGGCAGGAACTGAACCAACAGTCCTTGGATCAAATGTCCATCCACAGACCACTACTGGTTCTTGACACTTTCCCCTGGGGCAATTTTCACACACACAACTACCCCTAGGAAAATTCCCTAGCCAGACACTTCCCACCCAGTTCCCTGGACAATTCCCACCCACGACAACTCCATATTTTCTGGAGGGAGAAGCTGGCTGAGGGGAAGCTGTCATGGATGGGAATTATCCAGGTGGGGTTGTGTGGGAAGGGGATTTGTCAAAGGGGAATTGTCCTGGAAGACACTTGGATGGGGTGGGGGGATCATCCAGGAGGGAACTGTCCTGGAAAGAGTTGTCCGGTCACATAGTCCAACATGCTCTCATGTCAATGTACATACTCAACTTGTGAAAGTTCCACCCATTATTTAAACACACCATCTTTTCAACATGCTTTCTATTGTACATGTAAAATCTTAAAAAGATTTTTTTTTTAATTCAGAAATGTTGACTAGTATGTACCTGGTCAGAAAGGTCATTCCATTTGTCAAAATTATTCCTGACATCCAGTTGTTGACCAACCCAAGCAGCTTCCTTCTCTTGGACTCCATCAATATCATCACATGACTTTGACTCAGGAATTCCTTGTAGATGTTTCCTCATGTCTGTGATAAAGTACATCAGCTTTGTTATAACTTTTCTCAGGTCCTCCTCATTACCATGAAAGCCCTCTATACTACCAATTTCACAACCCTCCATCTCTGTCATTTTTTCCATCGCTTCTGTGGCATTTCTTACCAGTTTATGAAGATGAGTCAGGGTCAGGTTGAGTAGTTGCTGTGCATACTGCCTGGATTGTGAATCTTTCATACTAGAACTGATAGTGGATGCCAACAGTTCAAGAGCTGTCCACAACTGGTACTCTTCATCCGTCTCTGTCTTTTGAGAGGATTGTGAGATTTTGCTGCTAGGACTTAACAGGCCTGTACTTGGATCAGGTTGCTTGAAACGAAATTCTGCGAAATATGACATAAGTTATAAATATGAACACTGCTATTTACAACCTGGTGCTATTCGACTATTGTTTCAGAAAACCATGCATTAGTAATTTTAAAGAGAGTTTAAAATTTGCACTGATCTAGCGCTACTGAATTTATAAGGTTGCTTCAAAATATAAATTTGTAACATTTGTTAGGATTAACATTCATTGATAAAGTCTTCATCTTTGATACTGTACACATGCACCAGATATTTTTATTTTGATAAAAAATCATGCATGGCTATCAACATAAAGTTTAAAAGAATACCGACACTCCACACAGTGTCATCAAAACAGTTTCAAAATAAGTTAGCTCCAAGAAAAATGAAAAATGTAAACTCACCAGTCTCTCTTCCTTTTAGAAAGAATGCAACAGTGTCAAGCTGGCGGTGTTTCAAACCAACCTCTAGAGCATGTATGGGAATGCTACAGTGGTCCCACTGATTCAGATGACTTACGGATTCAGCTAACGATGCATTCTTGTAGATCATTAACTGTGAGAGGAATAAATTCATTTTAAATGTTGGTACTAAGTAGTAAATTTCATTCATTATATTTGGACAGACTATCCTGTTTAAAATGGTGCACATTTTTTATTTTTCCTTCCATTTTCCCATACCTGCAAAATACTCTCATAAAATTCTTCACATCTGGTTTTATTTGTTAACCTTCAGGTTTAACTGAACTTAAAAGATTTTTGTTACACGCCAGCTCTACACAGTATCTCAAATTTAGATTAAAGTACAAGGAAGTTTTAGCAACCTGCAAGAATTCCTTTTCTAAATTTCTGTCATTTTGTATAAACACTTGCAGAATGAGCTTTTAAAATTTGTATTAAACTTCAATCCTGATGTCACAACTACAGCAAGACTAGCTAACTACAGCTATCAAGTACTTGTAATATTACTTTGTTCACAAGCACATCTTGGTTGACTCCTTGTGCAAACAGCTGTAACTTGTCTCTACATATTAAGGCAATTGGCTGAGCTGACTCCACAGGGCAGGCCAGGTATGTAGGCTCAAGGAAGCTGAAAACACAGATGAATTAGATTATGTGAATAACAACTAGGCAAAACAGTGCAACTGTACTAAAGAAGTGACTGAAATGTGAGCAAGATTTCCATTTCTCAGTACTGTTGTCTGACTAGTAAAATTATCATGGTGGTATTAACAAACAATGTCGATAATGTTTGTCTAAAAGCCATGCTTTTCTGAGAAAATTTAATAAATCTTTTAAACTTGTTTCCAATTGCATTCTTCTGGCTCACTTATCAGATCTTTAAAGATTCAACATTCCATTTGTCTAAAGTATTCCAGATTCCTTTGTGTTCACTTCAAGACAACAGTTTTGTGAAACCATTGTCAGATGATATTCAAGTACTTCAAAGATATACCTGTACAATCTATTGTATATTGTATTCATTGATAAATTAGCAGGATTCACCATTCACAGATATTACGACAATAGTCTCATACAACTACTCAGCCAAGGAGAAATGGCTTTATAAGGTGTAAGATGATTTTCTGTCTTCCTAATAAAATGAATTCTAACAAACCTGTAATAGTCAGCATCATTGTCTTCCACAGAAATGGTACAAACTCCTCCAAACTTCCCTGTCTGATTTCCTTCATACCACACCACCGCAGTAGATTCTGTTATCCAGAGCCGTTTCACAGTCAAGTCTCGACAATGTTTGGGTGTTTTAATTGCTGTGGAAAGAACAAATGCTTCCCTTGACTGTTGTAGTGATGGTCCTTTTTCATGGCTGGATCTAACACCCTGCCTGGCTGAAAATCCTGAGATTCTTTTTGAAAATATCTTTCCACTGGAGAGTGAAACTGTCCTGGATGGCTTGTTGACTTTTTCAAACCAGGTCTGAGAATGTTCATGGTGTGATCCATGTGTAGGGTCTCTTCTGGCCTTTGATTTTAATTTAGACTTTGTTGATTTCATAAGTCCTTGCCATGTTTGACTATTTTGCCCAACATGTGTCAAGGTTATTAAGTCAGTTTGTGTTGATGGTGAACTGTTCCTGCACAAATGGTGAGGAAACTGCTCGAAGTATTCATCCAACTTAATTTTAAATATTCCATATTTGGCATTATTTAATGTCAATACAATGTGACTCAAATCAGGTGACACAATAAACACAGATGCCTCTTGTGTTAGAGGAGACTCTGTTCCAGAAATTTTGTGGAAAAGCACCTTACAGAAATCTTTGAATATAATTTTAGCAGCTGGGTAAAAGTATGTAGAATTAAAAATGGCTGTTTGTTTAAGGTTAAGGAGTAATGAATGTAATGATCCATAATGACTAGGGTTGTTACGATATGACGATATCGGCCAAAACTATCGATATAAGATTTGGCTCCTGATATCGTTTACGAAAATGCCCAAAAAATATTGTAAAATCCATGCATGTTACACATCCTCACAAATTTGATGAGTGGCCTGAAAATGTTTGTCATGTAGTTCATTACTTTACTACTCACAAAAATCTGAGTGAAAATAGCAAAGAAGATTTAGTTGATAAACCTGCAAGATCGCACTGCAAATTGGCTGACCTACGGGAAAACAAGTATAAGTGCTCGTAATACATGCACAATGGCTGCATTGCATGTAGTAAAATGTCAACTAGCCTACAGTGGAAACTGTGCATCATATACCTTTTAAAAGGAAGGCCCTGAGCGCGTGCCAAAAACAGCTGTACAGTAGGCTACATTATTAGCAATTCTTTCCAACAATGTTGAAAACTTTTTATGAAGTTCAAATCAGCAGCCTGTGCGGCAGGCCACACAGCGGCTACGCGGCTGCAGGCTTTAGCGTTTAACGCAATGAAATAAATACAAAACTGTCCACTCCACAGTCAACATGTACTCTACATCATAGATACCTTCAATTAACCAATGAGAGCAAGGGTATTCTTTTTCACTTCCGAATTTGCAAGCTGCATATTTTTGTAGCCATAATTATGTCGGCAATAGCTTTGGAGCTCAGGCGTACCTTTTGTGTACCGTTAACTCAATGAAGTGGGCAAGGCTTACCTTGTGCTGTTTTGTACCGAAAGAAAGCCATTGCGATGGCCTGTGTGCACTGTTGCTTCAGTTTGCAGTTCTGAATGGCTCTGAATCATACATCGCAATTAAAGTTTAAATTTCAAACTGGGAGAAATTAAATGTAGAAACGAACAGACTTGTGTCTCGCCCGATTTTTTACGACAGGTTTTAAACTGTTTGCAATTTAATGCACTTGTCTTCATCGGAACTTTTCACATGTTAAAAATCACCCCATGGTGAAGTACGCAGTAAACAACAGGGAATATACAAATGCGTCGGCTTTTTTCTGTGTGCTTATACTTGGGTAAATAGTTTCTTTTGTTATAAAATTTGAACTTCGTCACAAGGAATTAAATTCTGTTTGCTAGGCCTACTGTTTGCTACCGTGTACACTCTTAATACGATATACTTCGAGGGTGGTTCATACACATTTGGACCCGTCCAACTCCGTTCTGATTCTGATGCTGATCGCCTGATCACACAAACCTGTGACCTATTTACGGTAGTCCCAGTTGTGAAACTACTGCAGGCTGTTTTTCCTTTCAATATTTCCAGCTTCACTGCTGTAAGGAAGAATAAACAGAGCAATAATATAACCATAGCAACAGGTCATTCTTACGCCGGTTGCTAAGGCAGTCTTTGTCACAAATTATGTCGGCACTGGGGATGGGGCCACTGCCATGTACTGCAGTTTTTGACATGGTGCTTCAGTAAACACAAACGGGATCTGCGATATCGCGATATCGTTTGGGTTTTGAAGGAAAAATTTTGCGATATCGATAATGAAAATTTCATATCTCAACAACCCTAATAATGACAGGTGTGTAATGCAATTTCTAATGAAAATAAAAAGACAATTGATAAGACATTTTTCAATGCTTTGTTAAGGCCAGAGTTGTTACAAAAGTATAACCATAAAAGGGTGTCATTTGAAGATGCTATTTCAACCCAATTTAACACTTTAGACATGGATCAAAACTTTTAAAAGCACCATCAGTGTCACAGTTTTAATGAACATTTCCCACACAGATAAATCAGAATCTACTTTTCAATGAGATGACAGTGTAAGCACACCTTACCAACTCTTTTCCCAACCAGCCATGATGTCATGTGCTTGTAAACATGAATGAGTCTATTTACTGTTGATTGACTAGTAAAGCTGAGATGGTACACTAATTGAACCACAGAGCATGGAGCTAATGCACTGCATGATGTCTAACATGTAGGAAGAACAAAGCTTTTTCATTCGGCTAGTCCCTACAAAAATGACTATCGGCTGCAGACCCAAATGCAGAAGCCACCAAGAGCATCCAAACAGATTAGTAGCAAACATTGTCATTGGTTTGCTGATCAGAATCACTGTCGACATTGAAGTATACCAGCCTACAGTCATTTTGGCAGGTCAGCGTCTGGCGACTATGCACTTAGGTATTCCCTTCAGGAAGCCAAAAATATAGAATTGCACTTGTGCTACAATTTTTAGAAATGAAAGGATACATATGTCTCCAGATGAATAAAGAATGAAAAGGAAATCTCCTTGTTGTTGTACTGCTGTCACATCTCCTTCATTAACTTCCAAAAGAAAGCTTTCAGAAATACTGATCTCTCCTTGTGGGTGCACAACCACTCGGAAGATTTCTGAATGATGCAGCAGGACAAAGTATTTATTTGTGAAATCAAACCAAACAAAAGGACACTTGATGGCACCACCTGAGAGATAAAAGTAGAATTAATAGTGAAAACATGATTTAAACATATCTTTCGACAGTGGAACTATGTGGAAATTTGACAGCTACATTGACACATGAAGGCAGAAATTACAAACTGAAGAAATCCTTCTAGGCTTCACCAGGGCTGGAATAAATGTTTATTTCCCGGGAAGACAGTCAAAATTTCCACAATTCCTCTCATATTTTCATGTTCATAAAAGGTGTAAATTTCCCTCCAATGACCAAAATTTCCCTCCAAATACCCAAATTTCCCGGGAAGGAGCCTCCCAGCTTCCCAACTTTTTCCACCCAGGGGCTTCACGTTTCTAGGATGAGCCCCTTCAATTCATGAGACTAGTTTTAATAGTAACGAAAAGAGTCACAATTTTAAGAAGTTACACACTCGGTACCAATGATGTTGAAAAATGTGTTTGTCACTGGATGGGTTACCTGACTCTACTTCAGAGCAATAACTCCTACCTGTGAGTAAAGAAGCAACTCCACTTTCCCTTGAGCTGCCACTCCTAGGAAATTTGCGGAAGGTCTGGGGTTCAACTCCTGGCCAGGTCATACCGAAGACTTTAAAAATGGAACCTACTGTACTGCCATTGTGCTTGGTGCTCAGCATAAGCAATGGAGTAGAGAAAACAAGCCAGTGACACACAACTGGAAAAAAGCCATGGCTGGCCCGACTTCACCCAACTGGTTAGAAACTGAGCCATAAAACCTCATCTAACTCTAACTCTAACCCTAGGAGATTTCCAGTAAAAAAAAATTAAATGCAAATAAGGTTTCAGTGTTCTAGTATGTTTGCATAAATTGTCTTCTTGTGGAAGTTTTAGCTTTGGAATACCTAACTTTTTCTTCACAGACCACTTCTTCTAATCATCTCTTAGTTAATCTTAAACTAATCTAAACTCACCTGTAACAATTATTACATACAGTATATGTAATAGAAAAGTCTCAAGTGAGTGGGAGTCACACTCCATTCAGAGTCATGACTAATGGGGCCAGGGGTATCCAGCTTCAAAAATACTGGAGTCATCTAAGCCTAAAGCGGAGTAGTTTGATTTTGGGTAGAAAGACTATTTTTACATATTTACTATGTAATGCTGCCAAAAAGTGTATTCATGTCTGCTAGAGAAATTTCTTTGTAAGTAAAGTTTTATCTTAATTACATTCATGCCCAGCATTGCTGATAGATGGTATACCTTGGGGTTTTGATTCATTTCCATCCAAACAATTAGGTGATAGAAGCTGTTGGTGTCTTTTCGTCACTTTCACTTCTGTTGTTCTCTCAATGTCAAGCAGCTCCAGTGATAGGTTCTCTTTAGTGGTTATTGCAAGAATGTACAACCTATTATTGGATCCATCTATCTCTGATGCATCCACAACACAGAAACTAAAAAGGATATAAAGAAACATCACATGAAAAGAACTACTGTTAAGAATGCTGTACAATAGGCTCAGTAATTTAAAAGAGAATGTGAACAACTTACTAAAGTGATACAAGTAGGACAATGGCATGATCGAAAATGGGAAAAAAATCTTGAGAAAAACATGCTGAATGTGGCATTGCATATCACAGATCCACAAAAACAATGACTAATTATTGAGTGATGAAAAGATCATGAAAATTTCAAAAGTCTACACTGTGTACTGAAGTAGCCTATGTCACATAAGATGCACACTCTAATTTCAGTCCATGAAGGGGATTTATGTTGAAAACCAGAATACAAAAATTCACTGAGGTTTCAATGACTTCATTCCATCGACTTTTTACCGAAACTGGCTTCTAAAAATTCTCATGTCCTACAGTAATCAATAGGATGCATCCACACACCACATATGAGAAGTATATACAGTAGGGTATATACCAATACTTCTTTGAAATTTCTCTCACACGGTTTTCAGGGATTGACCTCCAGTGACCTCTGCCCTCCACCAAGAGCAACTGCATTCTTCAACTAACGTATCATATCTACATGGTACATAATTATGGAAAGTATGTATACCTGCTTTCCATCTTGAGATAAATAAGGAAGGTTTCAGACTTTGACCTCTGGTGACCTAATATCACCTGTTTGCCATTCAAACCATTTATGACCACTGTATTGTATTTATGTATTAGCTGCATTTAGGATGCATACACTATCAGTAAGCTGCATATCATCAAAATTTATTTTTAACTGGTTAAAAATTTGCAAAGAAATTCTCTTAGGCCAAGTAAAAAAATATATATGTTTCGCATCCCCGCCCGCTTCCTTTTTTGGCGCCGCATGAAATATTTTTTTATTTTTTATCGACTGATAAAATGCGAGAAAAAAAGAAAATTTCGAATAAATCTACCAAAAATAAATACTTGCGAACGCTCGTAAGGTCTTGCCGACTACTTCTTTCAACCTACGTCCAAAGTTAGACAACGTGCTAGCTCCGCAGCCTATACTAGTACTACTGTACGTACGCTCGTAGCGCTCTGTGAACGTTTCATCGCCAACACTGTGGCGCGATGAAATGCTTCAACGTAGTTTAGCTGGCAAGTCGTTTTATGTTCTCACGCCTGTCTCATTACACGCCGAAAACGACTGTGTATTGAAAGTGCGGCTGGTATCACAGACTAGCGATATATCTACTCAGCAGATGTTAATACGTAACACACACTGGTATTATGAATGTGCTATCGTATGTAGATGGAGTAAACACCAGTCCGTTCGTTGGGCAAACTGGCAATCGGGATCTGCCCGCCAGCTCAGATTGTGCTGTGCACGTGCTGTGAATTCGAATGCAAACTGCATTCAGTCATCATGGTGTTCGTGTGTGTCAGTATAAGATCGCGGACGGCAAATAAGCTGCTGAAGCCGTGGTATGCCCGAACGGTGGAAGGAAATAAAACTTTGATTGACATTTTTAAGGACTTCGCAATCAGAGATTTTGATAGTACTGGTCATGCCATAGCTGAAGAATACAAAACAGATACGGTAAGTGCGTAGCCATAATTTAGAGAATAGGCCTAGGCCTATAGTAGTTCGGCATGTCGGGTACATGACCCATGCCAGATTTATTTTTATACTGCATGACTGTCGAAGTGCGGCATGTCAAGTAAATGACAATGCTAACTTTTACTTCATGGCATGCCGGGTACATGACCCATGCCAGTAATTCATGATCGTTTTTAATAATAGCCTACTGTACTTGCAGAAAGTCCTGTATATGACCCATAGCAATTTTTCCTTACTATAGTCATACGGCATGTCGAGCCTGCGCTGTATTTCAGTTTTTACGTCATGATCGTAGTAATATAGCATTTCGGAAACATGACGAAAGCCTGGGCCAGATGTTAGGTAAATGATTGCATGACTAGTACAATGGAGGGTCCTATTTACGTGCACTTACGCTTGCCAAAAATAGATGTAGGTTTAATGCTGTAGGCCTATGTGCCTACTGTATGGCATGTCGGGATGTAGCCTACGTACAGAAATAAGGGAATGCAGTATACTGAATGTCGGATAGGCTAAATGTTCCATTCCAAGTTTTACTTTTTGACCGTAGAAGTACTGCATCTCGGGTGCATTCTCCGATGGTGGTTTTTGAATCAGTGTATTTCAGTTCTGCTTTTGATGTCTGGGGAAATTGAACCATCTGCCTTTGGCCCCTATTAAACTCAAAATCCTTTTTTGTGCATACATTGAAAGTACAAATACAAGTTGTAATTTGCTTTGATTTCTTGTTTTCAGGTCGAGGCCAACATAGGAGAAAGTAAAGACAAGCTGACCGTATCCACGAATCCAAATGAATATGTAGCTGATGTGGTGTGTTGCCTTGGTCACTTTGTCCAGTTCGTTGTCTCAAAACCAGAGTCTGAGCCAGCTACCAGTAAACAAAAGGTAGATCCATTTGTTTTGATGATGGCAACACAACGCCAATGTAAGTCTCTTCCGGAACGGTTTCCAGAGTTAAAGACAAATAGAAAGATACAACTGAAGAACAAAATATTGGATTGGTGTGCACACAATGAATTGGGATGGACTGCTGATGGAATCATCGAAGGGAAGAGTTTTGTAAATGATCTGGCAAATGCTATGTGGGATCTGGATGGGCATTGGTATACATTGAAAAATCGAGGTTGTGCTGTACCAGCTATGTTTGACGAATTTGTGGGCTACAATCAGCCAGAAAAATCAAAGCACAGGAAGAGAGCATATGGCAACTTATCCAAGCAGAAAGTTGATGAAATATCGGAGGCACTTTTTCATTTGAGTGGCAAAGCATACATGAAGAGGCAAGCTTGGATGTCAGTGAGAGAAAGTATACTTAGACTTGCTGACAATCTGAGAAAGTATTCTGCATATTTGGCAGAGAAACTTGATTCTACTCAACAAGACCATGCTCGTAAGACAGCCAGAACAGATTTGGATGAATGGACGGTATATCCTGGAAGCGGAATGAGTCCTACGAAGGCAGCACGTTACAAGCCGCTGCATGATGCATTAAGAAATGCAAAGCCTTATGAGTACATTTTCATTAATGAGTATGCACCAGCTGACAGAAGGCAAAGAAATCAATACCTGAAAGAACTTGTTTTTCCATACAAAACAGTGAGGTACACTTATACTGGAGCTTCTTCATACGTCCACTTTGCATGGAAAATAGACATACAGAATTCTGAAACTCAGATCCAACAACATAACGATAACAACAAGGTCAAGATTAAAGCTGAATTACCACTTTATCACAGTGGTTCAATGAGGCGAGAGTTCATTGCCACCTTTGGGAGGTTAACCGGACAAAAATTACATGCAGGACCACTACGAGAGATGTACCGTTGGCTAACGGGAGATTCCTCTGCAGCAAATTGCCTTACGGAGGCTGAGGTTGATGAAAGGATACATCGAATTCTTGATGAAGAGGACCCTGACTTGATTTGGGATATGAGACACACAAATTCTGGACGTCCGGATGAGTTCAAGGAGTTCCTAACAAAATGTCAAGAGTTTGTGGCAGGAAAGATTGAAACAGCAGTTGACGACAGACGTCATGATCCTGTTGCTGATGATGGGGAATCTGTGACACACCTGGCAATTGCTATAAGTACTAGAGATCTTCATCAGCAGGTGTCTGAAATGTGTGATGAGAGCATACAGATTCTATCGGTACAGTGGCTCAGGCTTCAATTCTGGCCCAGTAGTAATTCAGCAGCTGCCCAGATGAACACTGGCAGGGTGAAGCTTAAAATGATGGTATCTGCACGCCAACAAAGAAAGCACCATCCAGACACCTACTATGCCTCAGCGATATTCCGCTATCAGAAAGAGTTCGCTATCAGATTCAGAAATTCATGTACTTTCATTTGTGAGGATGACAAACACACAGTTAAAGTCGGGGAACCCAACTTTCCTGTTGCAGCAGTGGAAAGAGGACGGCAGGTCATAGTAGGCCTTAATCAGAAGATGGTTGTTGGTGATCACGATTTTACTAAATTTTCGTTATCTCCGTCAGTGAGTTTCATTGTAAATATTCCAGAAAACATTGATGGATCATTCTATGATGGGCACGTGCATGTCGGGCTAAAAGAAAATTGTTTTGAGCCCTCATCAGCTGCCAGACATGCTTGCGAGTTGAACAAGTTGCTGACCACAAATCACCCGATTGAATGTCATTATCATGACGGAGGGCCAGACCACAACATTCGATTTGCTAGGACACAGCTGACAAAGATTGCATACTTCCTTACACGGGATTTAGACATGCTAGTTTCAGTACAGACTCCCCCTCATCATAGCTGGAAAAACCCCACTGAGCGTGTCATGTCCAATTTGAACCTAGGTCTGCAAGGAGTGGGGGACATGAGGAGTGAAATGCCAACAATGGAAGAAAAGATTAGATCAGCTAGTAACATGAAAGCTATAAGGAACGTGGCAAAGAACGAGGAAGGCCTGAAAGAAGAAGTTTTAGACAGCATTCAGCCTGCAAAGGTACTTCTTGGTAATGTCTTTTCGAGATTGCAATTGAAGGGGAAGAACTTTCAAGTGTTCTCTTCAGCATCAGAGGATGAGATGAAGGATATGGCAAATCAGTTGAAAAAGATAGATGAGGAATTTTGTCCTGACATTCTACTTGATACGTCCAAACCATGCAAACTAAGCGAAAAATTGAAGGACTTTATAAAACAGCACTGTGTATGTGGTCAGTACCAGCTGAGCATCAAAAAGTGTGGACGAGAAGGCTGTGTGTGCGGTGTACGAAGAACCCCCCTTGACATATTTGAGGACCTGCATCACCTTCCCTTTCCAGTCCCAGAGATGGATAAATACAAACATTTTCAGGTAAGAACTCAGTTGTTAGTTTTTCTTTGATGCAACAAGAGGCTGCTGAAAAGGACGTTTGACAAATTTTGTTTGGAACTGAAAGAAATGTGCAAAACACGAAAACATTTTTGTTTGGCATTGTGGGTTTGTATTGGGATTTGCAGGGGTTTGAAGGCTGGAATCTTACTCAAGTCTATCAGTTGGGATAACCTACGAAGTGGGGCAGGATGGAAATGCCACACCTTGCCTTGTGATTCTTTGGGCACTAGTTAAAAAGAGGAGGCCAAGTTTCACCAGTGTCAATCCACGTTCACACGGTCAGGGTTCCATGATGAGCCTTAGGTGACTTCTTAAACATGTAGCATTCGAACTAAAGGAAGGAAATAATTGAAGAGAAACAATTCTGTTTGGCATGGAAAAGCTACATACCTACCTTATTCCATAAATATTAGAACGCTGATACTCTTCATGAAGGACTAAATTTTCCCTTTGTATTTTCATCTTGAAACAGGAACTGTATGGCAAGGAGGAAGGCACTGCAGAGCTGTTTGTGCCATCTAAGATCCAGAGGGCTGCTGATCGTCACAGGATGCCTTTTTCTCCCTCGTCATAACGTTCAAACAATGCGAAGATGGTAGTACAGGTAGGCTTTAAACAAAGCTACAGTATTTTGAATCTTCCACAGAAGACTATTTATCTAAAGACATGAACTAACAGACCATTTGGTGCTATGTGGGTTTAACCGTCCCTCGTGCCTCACCCGTCAGATGCATCAAATGTAAAATTACAGTACTAGGATCTGGAGGGGTTGGATGTATGGCCTGCCCCAACCCCCTACTGACTTTTTGGATCCATGATATAGGTGGAATCAAAAAGTAGAAACAAAGTATTATGCACTTACCACATTTTTATCTTTTCAGTGTGGGGAATGCCTTAAATGGAGAGTGTGCTATTCTGCACGTGTGCTGAAACCCGAACAAAGGAGGCAACTGGAGCAAGAACTTGATGTTATCATGTACTCTTGTGGTACCTGCTTGCAGGATGTTTCCACATCAATTTCCGAAGATGATCAAGATTCTATCTTTGAAGTGGTATTTGGCAATGACAAACTCACTTGTGACTCACTGATTGAAGTGCCATACTACTGTATGTCACCTTTAATGATCCTTTATGCTTTTACTGTGGCAGTGAAGAAGACCTTCAGACTAGACATGACTTGTATCCACTGTGTGCAGTATGTAAAGATTCGGGCAAGCAACCCAGGAAAAAGAACACAAGAACATTTGCTCCAAGGAAAGAGTAACTCCATATTCTGTATGGGCAGAGAAGTGTGACTTGTAGTTATAGAGTGATCACTTGCCACTCTCTAAAGGGTTGGCCCCCTGTTTTTTTTTCAAAACTTCCTAAATACAAGTCTCCCTTTGGTGTTGGTTTGCTTAAGCCTCATTGGGTCTTTTTTATCCAATGACTGTTGTACATTTAGACAAGTTCTTGTTTTAAACTTCAAAAGTTTCATTTAAAAGTTATTTTTTCTTTGGGTGTGAAACAAATTTTTATGTAAAACTCACTCAAGGGAACCATGCACTACAAGACATAAAGGGTATGCTGGAAGTATACATTGAATTCCAAGGGTGTTAAAGAAGTTCTTCTACACTAGTATAAACAAAATAAAACAAAGTTTTACAATCACTTTTGTGTGTCAACGAGTTATATTTGTACATATCTTTTAAAATGATGTAATTTGGATTGCGGGAAAGTCTGTTTCAGCCATCTTGGAAAAAAAAAAGAAAATAAAAAAAAAAAAGCCCCGCCTCCTCCTTTTTTTGCAAAAACCTGACGGGAAACATACATATTTTTTTACTTGGCCTTAATAGTTGGTACTACAGTATATCAATTTATTTCTCATATAAACAAAACTCACTGACAAAATTTAAATTTCAAAGACTTACTGTAGGCTAGTTAACATACAGTAGGATGGACACTTGAACAAATGTTACTGCCCATCAAAACTAGTGACCATGAAACAAAAAAAAACAAAAGATAGGAAGAATACAACACATCTTGACACTAAGACATTTAAAAGGTGAATGTTCAGAACTTCAAAATGATTAAAGTAAATAAAAGAATTATCAAAAATTTTGTTGCAGGCTGCCGGATTGCATAGTTTGTCAGTTGCATGGAACTTCTTGCGCGCCCTTTTCAATTTATTTACCGATTTTACAACGAATCAATGCACAATAATTCAGTTTGGTTGAATGATCGGTGTGAGGCACGCAGGCTAAGAATTGAGCAAAATATCAGCATCTGATGGCTGGATGCTTAGTCGTAGTCACAGTGAGTGAATTATTTGTAGCAATATTAATGACATCATTGAACAGTCAGTTCCACTAAGCATCCATCTGACGCTGGATCCTCAGTCGTAGTTGCAGTGAGAGTTAAAAATGTAGGCTAGTAATTAGATCAAGCTTTGTAGCTCCACTGAGCATCCATTTTAGGCTGGATGCTCAGTCGTAGTCACAGTGAGTGAATTATTAATAGCAATGACATCATCGACTCCTAGTCAGTTCCACTGAGCATCCATTTTAGGCTGGATGCTCAGTCCTAGTGACCACGACTACGACTGAGCATCCGGATGCTTAGTGGGGTTAGTCGATGAGGCGGGGTATTCTATAGTTGTACCCAATCTGGCAAACTATGCAGTCTGGGCAGGCCCAGGTTGCATAGTTTGTTAATTGCGCGTGGAATTTTAATTAAGTTCTAAATTGCGCGCCGACAAACGCTTTGAGCCTGGGAGTGGGGTCCAGAGGGCGTCGTCTACTGGTAATTATTTGGTTCTTTCTGAATTGTGTACTGAGCATAATTGTTTGTGTGAGTCTTGAGCGCCTGTGTGCATTTAGTGCACTATACGCCGAAGATCTTCGGCGTGGCCATACGATTTCAGTCGGCGTGGCGGCTTAGAAACTAGCCTTTGTGGGCGTACAAAATGCAGAAAGTTGAGGATTGCCGGCGTAGTTGGCGTACTCCCCAGCGTAGCAGCGGGCAAACGGTACTCCCGGCATACCGGCTGGCCGATTCAGTCAACTCCCGCTAGTATGTTCACGCACAGTACTGTGCTATATATACCTGTAAGCCTACTTGTATTGCCAATGAATGGTGTATACATTACGTACATGTATACATACGTACGTACAATCACTTACGGATTGCCTCTGACTTAGCTATAATGTGTGTATACTATATACCTGTACGTGCAATGCCAATGTATGGTGACTGTGTATGTATCACGTACATGTATACTGTACGTATGTACGCACGCCTATGGATTGCTATGTACATGCATTGTATGTGCACAGTACAGAAAATCCCGGCGTACGGTCACGAAAACCTCGGCGTACCTTCGGCGTAGGCTTTACACGGAAAGCACCCTGGCTTGAGCGTCAGGATTTTGCTTGCACCGCGCCGATCTTTGGTTCAATTCTTTGCCTGCGCACTGCACGCTGATACTGCGCGCCGATTCATCATAAAATCGGTAAGTATAAACTGAAAATGTGCGTGGAACTTCTTCCGCGCGACTGACTAACTATGCAATCCGGGGGCAGGCTGTACACGGAAGTTTCCTTTCTCTGTTTACTTCCAGTCCCTCCTTCAATTCAGTCCCGACTGGAAAACATGTATGTTACGCCGAAGATCTTCGGCGTGCAGTAAAGACCTTATACGCCAATTTCATGGCGTGATTTTCTTACCTTTTACATACACACTGTACTTAAAACACAGTACAACAATTTGGCGTGGCATAAAAGTTGAGAAAACAGGTGACTGGCGTAAAAATTCGGTGTAGGAAATACGAACTTTCCAGCCTGGAATTCAGTAGCCTGCACTGAGTTTAAACTGCTCAACGTAAGTATCAGAAAAATCCCTTGTGTGACCGACCCCAAGATATTTCTCAGAAATTTCTCAGAAATCCTTTATCTTGTAGTTTATATTTTAAAGTTCAAAGTAAGTCCCAGGTTTGCGGCCACTGTAAGAAGCTAGTTACGTGTTTTGCCAGGCTTGACATTAGGAAGTTATGCTTCTGTCAACAAGTGGCATAGTCTGCTTGAAGGGCATCTTATGCGGCCTTGGGTTGAAGGCTTAGCCTAGGCCACAGGCGCCCCTTAACATTGTATAGTATACCATATACTATGTAGTATATATAGACGGAAAGGTATGTCACAAATTTCCTAGCTCGAACAAACAACTTACGTTTCTGGCACAATTACTGCACTTTTCTCGCCAAATTTGTCTGTGTCGAGACTTTTGATCATAAGGTACCTCAAGGCAGCTCTTTTTCCCGAATAATTTCACTTGGCATTGTCTGAAGGATGAAATTTCAATGGAGTAACAGTCAGAGGATGGTAGCTGCTGATAGAGAGCATTCAGCACTTCCACACTATATAATAAAATACTCCTAAAATATTCCCTAAAGTTCTCTTAACTTTCTGAATTTCTTCCAGAATTTTTCAATTATGTTTTGCTTTGATTATTACAAATCTTACAGATACATATTAGCATTAATATGCAAGATTTTTGAACATAGAAATTCATAAAATTTGAAAACCATTTGAAAAGTGGAAGGGCTTGCATTTTCTACAAGCACTTGTGACAGTTGAACTGTAACTGTTCTACAGTCTTCAACTGCCACAAATGCTCATAGTAAATGCAAGCCCTTCCACTTTTCAAAAGGTTTTCAAATTTTATGAATTTATATGTTCAAAAATCTTGCATATAAATGCTAATATGTATCTCTAAGATTTGTAATAATCAAAGCAAAACATAACTGACAAATTCTGGAAGAAATTCAGAAAGTTAAGAGAACTTTAGAGAATATTTTAGGAGTATTTTATTATATAGTGTGGAAGTGCTGAATGCTCTCTATCAGCAGCTACCATCCTCTGACTGTTACTCCATCGAAATTTCATCCTTCAGACAATGCCAAGTGAAATTATTCGGGAAAAAGAGCTGCCTTGAGGTACCTTATGATCAAAAGTCTCGACACAGACAAATGTGGCGAGAAAAGTGCAGTAATTGTGCCAGAAACGTAAGTTGCTTGTTCGAGCTAGGAAATTTGTGACATACCTTTCCGTCTATATATACTACATAGTATATGGTATACTATACAATGTTAAGGGGCGCCTGTGGCCTAGGCCTAGCCCTTTAACCTGTTAATTAGGCCTATGTTATGTAGCCTAACGTTAGGCTATACAGTACAATAAGTTAGGCCTAACGTTAGGGCCTACCTCAACACATCGTTCGTCAACAACAAAGCTGCATTTCCTTCAGTCGTCGAAAGGTCACTGACTAAAACCCGACTTTGATCATCAACATGGATGGCAAGAACAAGTTTGTGGCTAAAAAAATAATTTTTGAAATTCTGACATTCAAAGTTCCAAAGTTTCTTAACAGTAATCCCTGGTAACCGAGACGAAGAGTACTGGGCTGCCATGATTATCTTCCACTGTGTTATTATTACGGTATACTACAAATACAGTGTTTCCATAACTCAAAAATAAATTTCCTGAAAAAGGATGCCAAACTTCGGTTTATGAATATTAAATATTCATATCCTAGCCTGGTCCCCTGAAAATTTACAAAGATAATTTATTAATTTTCTAAATCGATTTTATGTGACTTTTATGGGAAATGATTTAAACAAACGTTAAATAATACAACGGAATCCACACTACATGTGGCCTAAACTGGGAACAGGAAGGAAAAAGTACTTTGAATTCATTCACATTTCCGGAATTTTTGAGTATTCTGTGATTCTCCTTATTTTCTTCTACGAGGGAGTTGCCTACGTATCAGGCTACACGGCATATTCCCAGGGATGTACCCAGGCCGGGGCACGGAGGGGTCGTGCCTCCCCCCCCGTGCGGACCACTGTCCCCAGCCCCATACGGAATATTAATCAAAAATAAATTTTAGTACATGTTAACTGTGGCCCTGGTATGACACCAGGCGATTTTGACCAAATATAATCCCAACACTAGTTTAATAATGAATGTATTTTGTTTTCTGTAACATTTTGTTCTTAAATTACAAAAATTTTCGAGCACTAAGGGCCCTTTCATCTACTTACATAAAGCTTTAACACCAGGGGTGGCGCCAGGATTTCCCCGACAGGGGGGCCAAGCTCCCTGACGGGGTGGGCCAGCAACCCAAAGTCTCAACGAAGGAAATAAAGTGCCGAAACGATGTTTGAAGGAAAATTTTGGCGCGCGCGGCTCGCCGAAATTTTTGGGCCTTTTTTTGAGAAAATTCGAAAAAATTGCCGGCATTTTCCATGGAAAATTTGAAAAAAATGGGGCTTTGAAGAAGAAAATTGGAAAATTTGGGGTTTTTATTGAAGAATTTGCCCTAATTTAGACCAAAATTAAGTAAATCGTCGGGGCGACTGGGCATTGTCGGGGACTACATATTTTATCGTATACGTACATAACAGCTCCCCGACGAAACCGAAAAATTTCCCCGACGGGGGGGCCAGCCTTCCCCGACGGGGGGGCCATGGCCCCCCTGGCCCCCCCCCCCGCTGGCGCCACCCTTGTTTAACACCCGTTTCAGATATGTTGGCTTGGACTAATTAATAAAGGTACTGGTTCCACAATTAGGCTATTGTTCTTTCGTGTACCCGGAAAAACACAAAATTGAATTCATGAGAAGTTCCATCCTCTTTCTCTTACGATCTGGAAGATTCTTAATTCAGACTCATGCAGTCAACATCATGATAAACATTTTTTGTAAGAAATTTAAACCAACACGTCTTGAATTGAAAGTGGAAGTACTGACAGTAACAATCAGCTGTTCTGAAATCCAATCCATCATGTGACCATAGCGAGTTCATTGAACTTTGATTGCTAAGGAACCAAAGAACGCTGTCAGAAGAACGAAGTAAGCCTAACTGTAACACGATCACATTTGATTTCAAGGAAGCTATTAAAATGCAAGTTTGACTTACTTCAGCAAGCTTAAGATATAAATATGTATGTAGCTGTTCAGTGACTACTGACTGATTTGACTGCTTGTGAAGTTGAAGCAGGATTATTCCACTTGTCAAGCCTCAAGGCATAGCCTAACTTTAGTGTGAGGTGTAGTTTTGCGAAAAGTGGTGGTCCGCTACTCCGCTTGCGTGATTTCTTCCCCAGGACAAACCTGAGCATTATTTTTCTTCATTTTTCATGATTTCAGTGGAAATCACTGCAGATCGCATAGTTTGTTGATTGCGTCCGGAATTAAATTGTTAATTTCGAAATTGCGCACCGACGAATGCTTTACGCCTGGGCATGGGCACAGGCAGTCCTAGCGTTATATAGTAAATACTACATACATATATAATAATGGAAAGGTAGCGCACTTCACGGCCTTTCGGTACCAACTTCGCGTAACTGAATTACGATTTTTATGCCTTAATATCCACCTTACCTCTTTTCAATATATACGGATGTTTAAATCGCGTGTTCCAATCACTTGAGTAGTGTCATGGTTCATTTGGATCAAAAAATGTCTTCCAAAAAGAAACATTTCTCCGCGAAAATTTGGTTTCCACACTATCGCGTTCAGTGAAAAACAGAATCCAGGCCTACCATTGGATAGTTCCACCCTCGTCATGACGTCATGACAAGGGGCCATATACTATTCAATTGGAAAGCCGACGACTGAACGCGATAGTGTGGAAACCAAATTTCCGTGGAGAAATGTTTCTTTTTGGAAGACATTTTTTTATCCAAATGAATCATGACACTACTCAAGTGATTGGAACACGCGATTTGAACATCCGTGTGTATTGAAAAGAGGTAAGGTGGATATTAAGGCATAAAAATCGTAATTCAGTTAGGCGAAGTTGGTACCGAAAGGCCGTGAAGTGCGCTACCTTTCCATTATTATATATATCTAGTATTTACTATATAACGCTAGGACTGCCTGTGGGCATGGGGTGCAGGGGATGGCAAAACCTGCTGGCGGGGTGCAGGGGTGAAACTCGGGTCCAGGGGGTGATTATTTGGTTCTTTCTGAATTGTGTACTGAGCTTAATTTTTTGAGTGAATCTTGAGTGTCGGGGCTTTGCTTGCACCGTGCCATTTTTTTGCTCAATTCTTTGCTTGGCACCGCAGGCCGATTATTGAACCAAACTGAATTATTGCACATCAATTTATGGTAAAGTTGGTAATTAAGTTAATTGAAAGTGCATGCAGAAGAAGGTCCGCACGACTGACAAACTATGCAAGCTGGGACTCCTAAGCCTACTAAGTAGCCTACTACTGTACAGCCTAGTGGGTGCCCAGGAGAAAATTCCTGTTGACACCAGCTGAAATTTCAACAGGTTTGAACTGGTATTAACAGGGATGAACAGGCAAGTTTCCAGTTGCCAATTGGAGTGAATGAAATCAACGGGTAACTAACTGGTTCCTGTTGGAACCTGTTAAGATCTTAGTATTGAAATCCTGTCAAACCTGTTGATACCTGTTTCCAATTACCCTTTGGACCTGTTCATTTTTCCTTGGTGGGCCGGTTCAAAGTTCAAACAGGTCTTCAGTTTGAACACCTCTTACATAGGCCTATGCCCGTTTATTCACCACTCAACTTAGCAGCCAACTTGATGGCGAAATAAGGAGCAGTTTTTACTTGTAAAAGTATCAGGTATTTGAGCAAAAACTGGTAGCCTCCTACAATATTTACCAGTAAAAGGAACATTTCAATTCTGATGTGTTTCACTTGAGACCCTACCACCATAATGACCATATATACTATGATAGGCCATGATTTTGTCATTGCTGATTGGTGCATTTTGCCATTATCTTTCCACTAAAGATTTTGGATCTTTCTGTCATTTCATTAAGGCCTGAAACTAATTTAAGGTGTAACATGGGTTGATTTTGGTTTATTTTAGCAAAGGATTTTTCTTTGGCATTCAGGAATATATCAGAGGAACATTTCTGAATTACAACAAAGGACTGACAGTTAAATTAACAGGTAGTTTAAGGTACAGTACGTATCAGTGTTAAGTTCATTTAAGTGCATCCCCCCAAGTTTTAAGAATAAATCTCTGCTAATGGCTGCAGCTGATCCCCACCCTGAGTTTGGAATAAAACCTATTTCTTGGGCACATTTTGGAGAAGTATTGGGCAATTTTCTTGGGTTATAAAGGTACAGTACAGTATCTCTGATTCAGAAACAGCCTAGCCCATGCAGAAAAAAAGTGTCCCTTAGGCCTATATATGTTCCAAATCACTCATCATCCAGAGAGTGAAAACTGCAAGTCTGATATCAAGGTGGATCTGCTTGTGTGACATAAATGCTTTTAGAGATGGAACCTACAATGTTTGTGAAATGCAATCTAATAGCTGATGTGAAGTTACATTGTCTAGCTTCTAAACACTGGCTTACTAGAAGTTCATTTTTCATACACTGTTGGAATGAGAGCTGTGTATAGTATACACATGTATTTAGAATTGTCTACAGCTCAGTTTGTGATTTTCTTAAATTTTTCTATGTCAGTTGTAATTTTTATGCAGAAAACACCTTGAAGTACAGTCTGATGTCAGAGGGCATTTGAGAAGTATAGCACTGGATTCTGGAAGTAAATCTTAAAATGGATAGATCTACAAACAGGATAGAAAAGGTTGGAAGTATGAGTCAACAAAGAACTAGTAGTTCCAGGTCTAAGGCTGGGTCATCCAGTGCCAGTTCTAGGGCAAATGACTCAGCTAAATTCAGGCCAACTGGGTCAGCCAATGCCAGTCCTGCAGGAGGAAAGGGCAAGTTATCTGTGAAGGGCACATCTGCTTCAAGTGCAAAAAGGGAAGGTAAAACAACAACAACCAAAGCTCTTGTTCCAAGGAAATCTGGTACCCTGGTGACAAAGAAGTCTCATGGAACAGTGGAGCAAGTTTCAACACCAGTGGGTAAGGAAAGAGTTACTTGATTGGTGGAATCAGAAGATTTTTGTGCATCTGGGGCACAATCACACAGATGCAACAATTGTATTTACTGAGCACTGTCTTAATTTCCATGAGGGGGAGTCAAAAAGTTCATGAGCATTGTCATGTGGTGAGCCTGCATAACGTGTTTAGTGGCATCATGCCTCAAAATTTCTGGCACAAGTTGTAGGCTTACACAGTGCCTCTAATTTTATGAGAATTACAGTATGTGAGGACATTCTATCTGTGATTAATTGGTCGGAAGAGTAACTGATGGGAAGGGATGGGATGGGTAACACATTCTATTTGGACACCATTTAAATTCCTCCTGCCTCCAACATTGACAGCTACACAATGGGTTAGTATGGCAAGAAAACCAATGATATAGAATGTTCAATCAAGCCACCTGGGGTTTCCTTTAGGTGTTGGAATGTGTTGCTGTAATAATGTAGAACATGTTGCATAAGCTGTAGGAATATGTTGGTAGTAGTTTGGTGCTGGGGCATTTTTTACTTCAATTCATGTATTTAATGACAAGATTATTTTAGTCATGCCCTAATTTGCAGTGTTGCAGATAGTGTGCATGGAAGTTCATGTGTTGAAAATACTATAAACAAATTGAAAAAAAACACCAAAAGATCTTAAAAACACACATGTCATAGACTTCATTCTTATCTTGATCCCTAATGTGTTAACAGCAGTTATTTAGCCAGTTCAATTTTCCAGTGCAGCATTCTGAATGGATGGCCTGGAAAGAGGTCTAAGAGGAGGGGGACACCCCTTTTGTGTGGAAAAGTTGATTCAGTTTGAGAGGTCCCTAGATGGTACAGTAAGTAGTGCAATATTTGAGCCAAATTTTCCTTGCAAATGAGGTGAGAAGTACAATCTAAAATGACTGATTCTATGCAAAACTGAACTAAAATAATTTCTTGGAATTTGTTCTTCAGATTTTTTTTTATTGTGCAACATTCCTTTGCATTTGTGTGACATTTTCCCCACAAATACAGGCTGGCTAATGCATCAGCTTTGTAGTCTTCATGTATTTTTCAAGGGGAGAGACTAGAGAGGGAGTTGAGCGGGAGGGGGGTATGTTCTGGCTACTCTATGGAATAATTAGTGACTTGTCACTCCAGTAATGTAGTGTAGTAAAGTGTACCAGTTTTAATAGTTTATCATGTTTAATCAAATGGTTAAATATTACAATAATAATGTAACATCAAACTACTCACTGTTATCATAAAACCTGCAGATGGGTAATACATGAATAAAGTGGTGTTTTTTAAATTTTTACATTCTGATAGCAGTAACTTGAATTTAATACCAATGTGCTTTCAATTTCTTCATCAGGAACCTATACAGTCAAGCCAATTATCCCAGCCAAGAAAGCAGAATTAATATCAGTTGCCAAGGCGATGCATAGAGAGGACATGGGCTCAAGGTTACAGACTCTCTTTCAGCCTGAGACTGAAGCAGCAATGGAATCTATACAAACTGGTAATTTTTTATGGAACAGATGTTTTCAAATGCAAGTTCTTACTTTCTGTATTGACTTTTTGAGAGCCTTCTTCCAAGGGCAGGCCAGGAGTATTTCAGACTATACAATAATGGTACATCATCAGGCCTACTGTACAGCCACTATTATAGACAGTCCAGTGGGTTAACAGTACAAAAATTAAAGTGAAGTGAATTAGTGAATTAAAATTAAAGTGAAGTGTCATGAATACTTTTGAGTGTTTTGTGGAATTGCTTATTTCACAGGTATCTATGTTGGCTGGCGCTGCCCTGATTTCAAATGGGACTGCATCAGAGTTAGCAGAATGTCAAGATGTTTCTGTGGACACATTTTAGATGAACATGCTTCTTTCAATGGTAAAAAGTAT
Organism: Holothuria leucospilota; assembly: GCA_029531755.1. Classification (NCBI taxonomy): domain Eukaryota; kingdom Metazoa; phylum Echinodermata; class Holothuroidea; order Aspidochirotida; family Holothuriidae; genus Holothuria; species Holothuria leucospilota. Next base: position 13,214,644 of record CM055974.1, on the reverse strand, counting down.
TGCTTATTTGCATGGAAGAAATTCTAGACATTTTTAAGTGTCAGATACAGGTAAGAGAGGGGACAACATACTAAATATGCCCCCTCCCATTGTTATTGCCAATTAGAAAAATTCAAAATGATGTAAAACATATTGTTAATGTCTCACATCCATCTATTAACTGACAATCTGATGGTCAATAGAACACCTTACAGAGAATTTTTGTTCCAAAAACTATTTTACAGAACTCTGAAACCCTTTCAGTTTGCATGCATGCTTGTCATGCATGATATTCTTCCTTTCTTCATCCAAATTCTGTAGTGTTGTTCTTTCTTATTCCAGAACTCATTAATTCAGTCAAATTAATACCAGAGCTCTAACTTGGTTCACAATTTCTTGTTATTATCACTTACACTGTAGCAGTGAGTATTATCAGGATACCGTACACACAGGATTGATCCTAAAGCTTTTAGAAAACTTTTCAGTGCTGTCATCAAATTCTCCTCAATCTTCTTTCCTGATTGACTTTCTTTCTTAGATTGATGTTGTTTTCAACAACTGCAGTTTTAGTTCCCTATCTCACGTTTAGTGCTGCTGCCATTGATCTGTGCCACATTCTTAACTCTTTCAGTACTGAATTAATTGACTGTGCACTGGGAACAAACTGCAATCTTTGTAAAGACCCTGCATGGGTGCATTAATTGTGAATTTCTTTCACTTTTAGTTTGTGTGATGGCATAATTGGAAATTATGTACTATAGTTCACATGTGAAGATTTTTATCTCTAAAGGGACAATTTTCATGTCCCTAACAAGCAGTGGGCCCAGTGTGCACAGCTCTTTCAATGCTCAAGGCCAATTCTTTACTGCTGAAGCTATTACAGCAGTTGATCAGCCCTATCCCAATCAATCTACTTTAAACCTCACCGTACAATCTGTTACCTCTATATGGTTACACCTCTATTCTATATGTTCCAACACCTCCAGATTCTGACACTTAATTTCATATACTGTACATACACACATGTGTCTTTCCTAGGCCATGACATATCTAGAGTGTTCTCATTTCACAGTTGTGATACCAAGGTAGATAGCTTCTGGGTTTAACCCTGTCCCTGACCCTAACCCACCTCCTTACATTAACCAGCACCATCAGAATATACATGTACAGGTGTCAGAACAAATTAAACAGACATGGGAACACAGAGCAGTTATCTGCTGTATTACCTACCATCTGTTTAGCAATACATTTCACCCATTGTTCATGTCATTGACTAGATGGAGAGGATTTAATAATGTACATGTAGAGATCAAGACATGTAGGCTACCTTGGACTTGCCCCCTTTATGTCAATCAAAGTAGGCTTAACCATCACAAATGGCTGTAACTGTGTATGTATTATGGTGTGATGAGAGTCTGTATTACATAACTTTTGTATTATTTGGTACACATTCTTACTTTTAGGAAGGAGTGTCAGGGTTCCATGTAGACAGCAGGGTTGTCCTTGTAGAGCCTATGAATTCATCCCTGGTAGAGTGGAAGACATAGGAGAGTTCTGGCACCAGAAAAGAAGAAATTTTGATCCAACATCATGGAGAGCAAAGTGTAAATGTAAACATACTCACATTGAACATGAATGTAAAACCAGCTTAAAGAGATGTAAACATGCAGGTAAGCTGTAACATTGGATTGTTGGCTGATGGTGGGGTTAGAATGGGAAAGGCTGGTCATGCCAGGGTAAGCAGGAATACAAAATCAGTACACTGTAATACGCTTTGTCCTAGAGAAACATTATAAGTGTGAAATTATAGTATGCCCTTAGCTTGATATACAGTTCATGATCTCTTTTAATCAAGTTACAATTATTTTTGTGTTCAAATTAGTGCAAAGTAAGTCCTTGCTTTACTGTCAATATTCAGATGTTATTGTCCCAAACTTTAAAACAGTAACTGTATGCAAAGATAAGAAACATGCAAGGGTTTGCTAATGGTTCAAAATGAGGTTGTGTGGAATGCATATTGTCCTCAAGTCTCTAAATTCATCTTCTCAGTCCTTTATGTGACAAAGCATCTGTTGCTCAAGTTATTGGTTGGCTGGCATAGGAGAGTTCAAATTAAATATATTAAAGATATATGAACTGAGTCACAGGGCTAGATGCATGTTTTGCTATATCGTTAAAGAGCAATGTATTTCACCTGCTTAGGTCCTTGCCTCATATACAGTAGTCCTCAACTTTTGGTTGTACAAAGTCCGTGAGTATTGACACAGAAACTTTGAACTCTTCAACAGCCATCTCTTTTTGATTACACAAGGATCTGATGTTTACTTTGTTCCTTGACCTAGTGATGTATTTTTAACTTCTCAACCTTCAGTCTGTGCCCAATTGATTGCATACTTCTGCCTCTTGAAGTGGGACTTTATGTGTAGAAGGTCATCAAGTTTGTCTGCACTAAAACTATTGATAGTATGGTATTTCAAGTGATCAGTGCAAGAATTAGGCAGTTGTTGCACTGTGGTCATATCAATGGTTAATTCTCAGTGGTGTTTAGTACAGTAAAAATTTTTGGGTGTGAAAACCTCAGTGGGTGCAGGTAAATAATCATGATTGTAGGAAGGAATGTTGTATGGATGACATTTAAACCAATTTGCTTGCTTGGTGCCATTAGTGTGCTTTTAAGAATAAAATGTAGATGATTGAGTTATTAAAACTAAATTAAAGATAGACAATTAATTTGAAACAATGTACTTCCTTGATAGGGAATTGATACAATTCCAAAAAGACATAGGTGGCAAACTTGGAGAGAGGAGATATTTTTTCCTTGCTTAATTTCTTCTTTATTAGATACATTTTGTTGCCTTCCTCTCCCTTGCCTCTGTGATCTCCCTTTTTCTCCCTGACGGTTTGTTGGTCTCAGTGATTTTATGCTATTTTGACTGTCATCTTTCAAAAAGACTTCTTCTGATTCCACAGTAGAACTTCTTGTCATAGTAAACTAAGATTTACGGTACATACTACACTCTTGAAAGCATAGATGTATACAAAATTGTTTTCCACTTTGGAAGTTGATATAGCTTGAGTCCTGTCTGGAAAACATATATTATGCTGAAGATCTTCAGCGTGCAGTAAAGACCTCATACACCAATTTGATGGCATGATTTTCATCTCTTTTACATACACACTGTACTTAAAACACAGTACAACAATTTGGCGTGGCATAAAAATTGAGGAGGTGACTGGCGTAAAAATTCAGTGTAGCAGATACAAACTTTCCAGACTGGGCTTGAGTCCCTTTGTAATAGCTAGAACCCTATTCTAGTTCCCCTGCTTATGTCCAAGATATGAACTGTCACAAATTCTTGTGTATGTAACTTTTAAGCAATGTCACAAGTGCAAAGGCATAATTGATCCATCTCCAGAGATGATGGAGGAGGGGGCAGATTTTAGATTAACAGCCTCTAATGCTTTGCACAGTTGGCATGGACTCATATGTCACTGACCATTCATAAGTTCCTTAAGTCCATATGTCAACAGAGTGTAGCTAGGTTGATTTTCAGCATGGAAAATAAGACACTGTTTTAACTGTGCATCATTAGGAACCTCAACCCCCATCGATTTTGAAGTGTTTGTGATATCTTGCATTTGATCCTCAATAGGTGAGTTCACCTTTGCCTTTTTGGTTTCGATGATAAGAGAAACCAATGCATTCGTGATGGCGTGTGTGTGTATGTATGTTTGTGTGTGTGTGTGTGTGTGTGTATGTGTGTTTGTGACACTGCTCGTTAACACGATATCTCAAGAAGGGAAACTCTGACGGTTCTCAAACTTGGTACATAGATGCCCCATATTAAGAGAAAGAACCCTATTGTTTTTGGTGGGGGTCAAAGGTCATCTGGGGTCACCAGAGGTCAAACTCTGAAAACCTTGTTAACAAGATATCTCAAGGTAGGAAGTTTGGATAAACTTCATACTTAGTTTGTAGATGCGTTATGGTAAGAGGAAGAACCCTATTGTTTTTGATGGAGGTCAAAGTTATCTGGGGTCACGGGGGGTCAAACGCTGAAAACCTTGTTAACACGATATCTCAAGATAGGAAGGTTGGATAAATTTCATACGTAGTATGTAGATGTGTTATGGTGAGAGGAAGAACCCTATTGTTTTTGGTGGAGGTCAAAGGTCATTTGGGGTCACCAGGGGTCAAATCTTGAAAACCTTGTTAACATGATATCTCAAGCTGGAAAGCTTGGATTGATTTCATACGTAGGATGTAGATGCTTAATGGTGAGACAATGAACCCTATCATTTTTGGTGGAGGTCAAAGGTCATCTGGGGTCATCAGGGGTCAAACACTGAAGACCTTAGTAGCATGATATCTCCAGGTAGGAAGCTTGAATAGATTTCATACGTAGTATGTGGATGCATTATGGTGCGAAGGTGAATGCTTGCATTTTTTGGTGGAGGTCAAAGGTCATCAGAGGTCACTGGGGGTCAAACACTGAAAACCTTATTAACACAATATCTCCAGGTAGGAAGCTTGAATAGATTTCATACGTAGTATGTGGATGTATTATGGTGCGAAGGTGAAAGTTTTCATTTTTGGTGGAGGTCAAAGGTCATTTGGGGTCACCAGGGGTCAAAAACTGAAAACCTTGTTAACACGATATCTCCAGCTAGGAAGCTTGGATAGATTTCATACATGGTTTGTGGATGCATTATAATGAGAAGATGAATGCTTTAATTTTTGGTGGAGGTCAAAGGTCATTTGGGGTCACCGGGGGTCAAAAACTGAAAAACCTTGTTAACACGATATCTCCAGTTAGGAAGCTTGGATAGATTTTATACTTGGTTTGTGGATGCATTATGATGAGAAGATGAACACTCTTATCTTTGGTGGAGGTCAAAGGTCATCTGGGGTCACTGGGGGTCAAACACTGAAAACCTTGTTAACACTATATCTCCAGTTAGGAAGTATGAATAGATTTCATTCGTAGTATGTGGATGCGTTATGGTGCGAAGATGAATGCTTTCATTTTTGGTGGAGGTTAAAGGTCATCTGGGGTCGCCGTGGGTCAAACACTGAAAACCTTGTTAACACGACATCTCCAGGTAGGAAACTTGGATAGATTTTAAACAAGGTATGTGGATGCATTATTATGAGAAGGTGAACCCTATCATTTCTGGTGGAGGTCAAAGGTCATCTGAGGTCAATGGGGGTCAAACACTGAAAACCTTGTTAATACGATATCCCCAGGTAGGAAGCTTGGATAGATTTCATACTCAGTATGTCGATGCATTATGGTGAAAAGATGAATGCTTGCATTTTTGGTGGAGGTTAAAGGTCATCTGGGGTCACAGGGATCAAAAAGCATATGCCCGGACATCATGGCTTTTTTTGGAATAGAACATATATCATCGAAACCTCAATGCATTTTTGCATTCTGGTTTTAGTATGTGAAGGTGCATAGTGGAGGAGTCCATATTTTCATAAACATTGAGAGGATTGATACTTCCCCTTCCAATGATCCATGCACAGAAAGTTTCTATCATGCACCAATTGAATATCACCTGTTTCTTTAGGTTGTGGCTGTGGTTCATTCATGTCTGTCTTTCTTTGTGCTGCTTGTGACCAGCATTGGGAGCAGCACATCACTGTATTTGAGACAGAAGAAGACAGACGGCAAAATGAAATACCTTATGGTGAGTAACATCAATTCCAAGGGCAGGGTCCTCCAGAGTGACTTGATTGAAGGCCCGTAGCCAAACTGAAGATTCTAACTGTTAAACCGAAGAACCATAGTCATAATCCTAACCCTAATCCTACTTTAAGGTAATCCACATTTTAATCCTAACCTTAATTCTACACCTAACCCCAAATTCTATACCCCTAACTCTATCCCTTTGGATCCGTCAAGTGCATCTTTGGTCTAGTGAAAATTCGGCTGTCTAGGGAGATGCCCCATATTCTACACTGTGGCATACATCCATTGCTGTACTCAGCTGCAGGAAGTGCGGTGACTTAGTACATAACTTCATATTCTCTTCAAGTGCATTTCCAGTCTTTAAGCACAGTCATCTGTTTCTACCAGAGATGTATCAAATCATTGCACCAATGTCCATGTAATCACTAGCTGCTAGCATCTTGAAGGCTTAACTTAGTTAATTGTGTAATTGAAGGATTTTTTTTTTCATGCAGTTAACAAAGTAACTAAGGTCCATGTTTTAACTTAAGTATACTTAACTTTTTGGCTATGAAACTGTTTACTTTAAGAAGTCAAATAGCATGTGCAGTTTTCAACTGGGAGATACTTCATGTAAGACTACCTCAAACTGAGGTGGATAGACAACTGAAGGGAAATGAATAGGCTGAATAGCCTGAAGTGAATAGGATTAGTAGGTGTCTATTCACTTCAGTTTGAGGTTGGCTTACATGAAGTATATACCTTTCAACTTAATTGCTCACTTCAAATAGATGAGACATGTAAAAATGTCTTTTGTGTTTTTTTGTCACCTTGGTACAGGAAACAAACTCTTTGTATATGATGAATATATATAAACTATGGCTACAGAAAACTAAAAAAAAAAAAGAAACAAAGTCAAGGAATGCTTTCTGTTTAGCAGTCTTGCTTCCTTTGCTTCTGTGGAACAGATTGTTTTGAAGACAATGATTCCTGGTAAAAGTTGAAATTAGAAATACTTGCCTGTACCATTATGCATTAATACCTCTTGAGATGAGAACTCTTCATAAATTACTTTTATCCATAGGAGAGGATTATCTTCCTTTTGCTGAAATGCCAAATCTTAGGAATATGGCCCTGACTGGCAATGAACTAGAGGCAGGGCCAGCATATGGGGCCATAGTTAGCGGCCGAGGCCCAATTCCTCAAAGCAGAGCTGTCACCCAGGATACACCTGTTAGGATGCCTAGCAAATCTGGCTTCAACCCTGTGTGGGACTAATACATACTTATGTTGAGCAAAATGACAATTACTTCTTACTTTTGAAGACTATGGCTGCTTAAAAGCTTATACTACACTCAAAAACACTGGCTTGAGTTTATCAAGAGGAACTCTTTAAAGTCATTATTCATCAGTAGCGGAGAGATCAAAGAACACTTTGCTCAAAACTTGTAACATGTGTTGCTGTTGCTATTGCATGTTTGTGGTAATAGAAAATGGTAAAAATAAATTCTTATTTCTTTGTGGTAGTGGTAGTTTACAGGTCATGCGTACATTACTCTAACCCCACCTATGAAGATCCATTATCATGGTATGGACATTTTCATGAGCCATTAAAATGTAACCTAAGCGTAGAATTTCAAAAATATACATATCCGAGGTTGGACAGAAAATATCATTTATCCAGCAGGCATCATTATAGCTTATTTCCATTGCTGGGAAATCAATTGTTTTGATTGCACAGTATTCTGTGATATGCCCTTGTATAACTCACATTACCTGCTTCTGTTTCTTGTATGACTTTGGACAAATCTGCTTTCTTCCATACAATGTTGTAAGGAGAGGTATAGTCAAGTTACTCTATAACAGTAGGAGAGTGATCATGTTTTGGTACACGGTGCAAGCTCAAGATAGGTATTTCCAGGAGAAAAATGAAACAGAGACTGTAATATGAGCAGTAGTGAAAACACAAATCATTGCACATCTCTACCATTTTAAATTGAATGTATAGCCTTCAGTATTTCAGATCTCAACACACAAATGTCCAGTAATGATGGGGATTGGATAATTGGAATTTATTCTTCCAGCTAAACATTAATTTTTGAATTTTGCACTTTAGGTACACTTTTACTTACTGAATATCTGTAACATCCTGAGGGGCAATACCCTGCTGAATATGCATTTCATGAAGTTTTCTGATTATGTTTTAGGAGAGCATACTGAAGTTGCTGCCTTCATGTGACTGATCCTTGCAGGTACCTGCAACTTTATGATAGTAGGCAATCTAGGAAATGTGAAGTTCAAAACAGTGGTGATCAACTGAAAACTTCTAAGGGCTGACTGCAGAGTTTGGAGAAAGAGGTGTGTAATTTACTGTGTGAGCCAGTAACATGTCCTTTGTTTGGTTATGAGATTAAAGGCAATAGGTAGTCACCCCAAAATTTGCTTTGAAAAATCAGTAAACTCTTGCAAATCTCCTCTTATTGCATTACAAGCACCTGTGAAGACATTTTGAATGTAACTATTACAAACAATAGGTAAAGCAAGGAGAAATTCTCCTTAAATTTCATAATTCACAAACAAAAACATTGTCAAATGATCAAAGTAGGCCATTCATAGACGAGAGTGATGGGACATACTAACTGTGACTGGGGTGACTGCATTTTCCCTTAAATGGTATGCAGACTGGGCTTTGGCTGCTTACCCTACTCTGTGTCAGTCTTGACTCCTGGCTGGAAGTTGGACTCCACCTTCCTTGGAGTTGCAACTCCTTGGGAATCCGATACCATCAGTCATACGTCAAACTCATACTTTGGAGTTCACATTTTGCTATTTTGTAGGTTTTAGTTAAGTATTTTAGCACAACTACTGTAGCTTTTTTGGTCTTTTTCTGTATTCATTTGCCCCATATACAAGTTGGCTGATATGACTCTGAGATTTGCAGTTATGCACCTTGGCCATTGATAAGGTTGTAGTGTAACATCTACCAGTGTACTAAAAACTCATTGAAGCTAGGGTATAGTAATCAACAGTTTATTGCTGTTTATGTGTATGTTCTTGTATCAGTTATGTCATTTTAGGAGTTGCATCTACAGTAGTAGGGCAGCAGGTATCAGAATCAAAATATATTAGAGATGCCCATGCCTAATGCAGACAAATGACTTGTAAAAGCTACTGGTTAACTCCAACCCACTCACTCCCTCCCCAGCCTTCGGGTGGACCAGCTAACTACCCAACATTGCTTTGCTTCTGTCCCCTCGACCAGTGGAGCTTCCTTAGATAAATGTAGGATCTTGGACATTGATGGGAGACATGCCATGGTTTTTCTTCTCTCTAGGATAAAAAGTGATGTTATTTTGTACTTCATAATCTTGCCAGAGTACTTTCTTTTAATTACCAGCTATGAAAACACTGAAAAGGAAATTTTGAGTCTGTCAAAAATGTGGTTTAACTTTGTATGATGTGGATCCACAGTCACCTCTGAAATATGTCTCATAGTTGGCAGTTGAGGAATAATACTGTAGTCTATTAAATTGTACTTCTGATCTTCCTCAAGTGTTAAAGTGTTGCTGTGCAAATTTTAATTCAGTGTTGATAGCAATTGTTTTATTGAAATAAAACTCTTTACTGCATTTTGTCAAGAGTATTCATTATATTTACATTCTATTGAGATGTTATTTTAATATACTATAATACACATGAGATACTGGTGCAATTCTTTGGCTCTAATTTTGTTTTTTTTTTTTGTTTTATTTTTTTGTTTATAAGCTTTGAGGTATGTTTTACTTAGTCTATGGATAATGCAGAGGCTAAAATGCCACAAACCCCAAAGCTTGCCAACTGTCATGGAAAGGTAGGGCATCCTGGCATTGGGCTTTAAAAGCCAGTAACTTTTGTCCCAGAATTTTTGGCCAATACCATTCATGTATCTGGTAAGACCTCAGAAATAAACTCAGTCTACCTAAAGTCTAGAATTAGAACAAGATTCTGTATATTTTAGAGCTTGGAAAATGAATTTCAATCATACAATTGCCATTGTCAGCTCTTGTTCTGTTGCTTAACTATGAAATGTTAAAATCTATTCACTTGTTTTGAGATCGTGCATTGCACAATAATTTGTGATGTCCTTCTTGTATAACTCACATTTCCTGCTTCTGTTTTCTTTTGAAATTAAAATGTTTTTATATGACCTTGAAAAGATTCCTGTTTTCTTGCATAGCATGTTATATTGAGAGGTATGGTATAGTCAAGTCACCCTATAACAATAAGAAAATGAGCACATTTTGGCACAAGGTGCAGTGACTTTTGGAAAAACAAAAAGAAATAAAGTACTGTAATTTCTGTACTACTGTACAAGAATGACATCACAAAGGGTTGTGAAATCTACCATTTTAAATTGAGTGAATTAACTTCAACTTTTACTCAGCTCAGAAATACCCTGTGAAGGTAGGAGTTGGACCATTTGGATTCATTTTTCAAGCTTTGTAACATACATTTTTGACATCTGAGACTTTACCCTTTAGGGTACACTTTAATTCCAAAAATTCTAATGCCAACGAGGTTAGCATATCCAGCCATCCACCCTTTTTTCAATGGGAAGCTTCCCAAACTTATACCTTACTAGTTGACAAGCCACTCACGATTTCATTTTCCTGTACCTGAATGGAGAAAACTGTAGCTTCATTAGCAGTAAGAATCCCACAGACCTCCTGTTCATAAATTACAAAGAACAGTGAAAACACTGAAGGAATCAAAGTCACAGTTACGAGTACTTACTGTTATTTATTCATGCATTGATTCTTTATGGATACATTGCTTGTTGCTAACTGAACACTGAAACCTATACAAAAGCTATAAAATACTGAAAGAACAAACTGTAACATATATAATTGATGCAGGTAATTTGGCACTTAAGAAAGTTGCATAAAGAATGTTTCATAACAAGAATCAATTGATTCAGTACCATACTGCAGGATGATTTCACTGGCATTCCATCATCACCCCTGAGATTGAGCTATTGTTTTGCTTTTTTTCTATTTTTTAATGGTTTCATCACTAATTTCTGCTTGATGACACAGTTGCTTCTAAAATTAGTTAACTCTCATTATTGTCTGGCAAAGACAATAGGAAATACCACCAATCTATCAATGCGATTAGTGGTTGCAAAGTGGTTACAAACTGACTGGAAGTCTAAAAGACTGAAGAAGTTACAGAATGACACCATAGATGGTAACTGTATGCTGTACCAAATCCATTCATGTATCAAAAATAATTTCAATTCCTGCGAGACAATATTTCAGAAGTTGCATATGATGTTATTGTAACAAAGGAAAGTACAAGAGTTGTAACAGACTGATACAAAACCAATTATAAATAACCAAGTGAGTGAGTGAGTTATGCAAAATGCCCTCATGCATGGTTAAGTTTAAAGTAATACTATTAAGTGGTCTACCAAATTACTTAAAGTAGAACCCATTCAAGTACTAAATAAAGTACAAATTATTACAGTATTTTGAAATTCTATTTCAGAATTATAACAGCACAGCCATCTACAAACTTTGTCTTATTGGTGGAATATCTTTTAATAATGTATAATATGCTTAGTAATGGAAAAAAAACTGAAAACTTACATTGGTCAAAACACAACAGGATTAAAATGGAATTTCAACTGCAAGGTATTGTGATTGAATTTTTCTTTAACAAGGATAGCATAATTTTTAAGACATCATGACATTGAACTATTAGTTTAAAAGTACCACCAAAATGTACAAGTAACTTTTTTATGCTACAGAACCACTGCCTCTTTAAGTTCCATACAGTGTTTTTTGAATTTTGAGTATTGCCTGCTGTTATAATATTAACTAAAAAACATACACTGTAGTATTAGTATAGACTAACCTACTGCACACCTAAATGAAAAATGTTATAGAATTTCATTTCAGTCAATATCAGGGGCATATCCAGGAATTTTCAAAAGATGGGGCACAACTTGATTGATCGCTGCCCTGAGGTACAAAGGGGTATAAGGGGAGGCTTCCCTTTGAAAAACTTTTGCTTTTGGAAGAGGGCTGAAATGCAAAATGGTGCTATATTTGACACATTTTAGAGCATTTTCTTTTTTGCCTCAATTTTTTTTCACGCATGATGGCCAATAGGGGTGGGCACGCACCTAAAACAGGATCTGCCACTGAATAAAGATGAAAAGTTTTGGACTAGTTCTGTGTTTTTAGGGTTTGTTTTTTTCAGAGCTCAAATTCAACTGAGCAATGTAATAATTTTCCCATACTTTGGTACAATTAGGTTGATATAACATAGCTGTTCAAATAAAACTCAACAAGTTTGATATCAACACTAGCCATGTAGAACTCTCCATCCTTGCACTACCTGTATCTATACCAGCTATTCCCATTAGGCTGCTTTTTCATTCACATCCATACATATTTAATGCCCTTACTGACGTAGTGTTCTAGCCAGATCATTTAACACACTGCGTGATTGACCCACTTAAGATCTCTGTTCACGTTTTCACTCTGAGCACAATTTGAGCATTGAGCACCCAGGTTGGATTTCTAGCCAACTACTGACAAAGGATCACTAAAACAAGTCACCCCTTTGTGACAAGCAACTATGATGATAGCCTGGTACAGGTAATGCTGAAGGCATTTAATCTGTTGGTTTGAATATTCCTGGCTTGGACCCTCATATAGTTGGCCTTGTATTTACACAAGTACACTGTAAAAGGCGACTATTGCCTTAACAGTGTAGACACACTGGGTAACTTAAAATCCTACTGATTCTAGCCTATGATATTCTACTGTGACACTCTAATGAGTTATTGTTTATGAGTAGAAATATAAAAGTTGTTATACTAATTAAAAGCATTAAAAGCAATGCACATCCCTGCACCCTTCGTTGCCATATATCAAAATCACTTTTACAAATGAATGAGAATAATGGACATTATAATCAAGCTTGCTGCATCATAAGTAATGTCCACCAGAATGGCTGGCCATTTATGTCCAAGGAATACAGCATGGGTAGCATAGCAAATACTGGGGATGGTGGACACCCACAAAGCTCTCTCAGCTGTCCCCATGATTGAACCACCTGCAATCAGGAACCTGCAATAAAAAATAAAAATTCACATCATACAGTAGGTTTAATCTATACACATTTCTACATGTTTTAAAGCAAATTCTCACCACCCAAAGATATACAGTACTAACAATGACATCTTTAAATCTTAGATTGATCATTTAGCCTCATTCTAATTATTATTGACAACAAAGAGGGCAAACATTTAGTAAACAAGGTTAAAAGGCAAATTTTCTTTTCCCAAATTAATATTCCCCAAGTTACATAACACAGTGGTCATGCTGAGTAATTTCACTTCCCAAGGCAAATTTTCACCTGCTGAAGAAACTACAGACAATTTCAAACATCTATATACAGCAGAGATTCTCAAGTGTTTCAAGCCAAGGGCATATTATTTCTTGCCTTTTTACTTTAAATTTATTGTAGCAACTACAGTAGGACTGCAGTTAGCAGCTTTCTTAAACTGTAAATTTTTGGGCTCCTCAAATCTTCCACAAGCCATTTTAGTGCACGTTACAGGCAGCAAATGACCTGCAGGGCTGCCACTTGAGAACCTGTAGGAGCTACAGTATATGGCGTCTGCAGGAAAAATTTTAGGGGGGTGGGCAAAATTTTTAATTGACCATATCGGGAAATTTAATACACCCAGAAAAAAGCTTAATTGCTTAATGTTGGCGCCTTTTACAGGGGTGTAGTCAGGGGTAAAACCTGTAGGCAAACTATCTACGGGTAGCGTCACCATAGTTTGGTGAGAAGCGCCAAGAAAATTTTGGCCAAAACAGCTGAAAATGGTACTTCCCACTTCCCAGGTCTTGTGGGTTGCATCTAATCATTTTCTATTTTGCAAGCTCATGTTCTGGAAATTTTCTAGCGATATCACACAAAAAAGTTGATGTTACTTTTCCTTCAAGTTTTTTATTTTCCGGGTGGGGGCGGGGCAAGTGCTCCCCCATGACCCCTTCGGGACGCCCATGTACATATCTCATAACGTACTCTGTTGTATAAAATTGAGAAACCCGTATGCTTCTCTGGCCTCTTTGTAACACTGAGCAACTGTGCTGTAAAATCTTTGCCCATGGAAATACCAACTCGAGGTATGAAGCACCAACTTCCATGCTTCATCTCTGTGATCCACACTGCATACCTGTACATCAGACTGGCTATTATTACATGATGGCCAATCCAGCCCATTGAAGAACTGTCCTTAACTTCACTGGAGTAATAATCTGTCACTGGACAGTATATTCACTACCAAAAGTACTGCTAGTTGTAGTTGTATGATATACCCTTGAGTACACATAATTAATTGACCCTGCCACCATTTGATTAAAGACACATGTGCATTCTGTGGACTATATTACACAATGTTGTGACTCAATTAGTTTCTATTTACTGTGCTCTTGGAAGGTAATGGCAGTTATTTAAGAACTAATTTGTGCACTACAGTTTTCAGTAGGGCTAATATTACAAACTCGGGGAGACATTTGATCTCCTGTTTTGGCCTAAAACAGGGAACACGAGCGGTCTTTCTTAGGAGAGTGACCCAATGAAAAAAATTTTAGGATCATACTGTAAAGGCCTTACAGTGAATTATTGGGGGATCATACTGTAAAGGCCTTGCAGTGAATGAATTTAAAGATCATACTGTAAAAGCCTTCAGTAAATGCATTTTGGGGATCACGCTGTAAAGGCTTTGCAATGAATGAATTTAGGGATCATACTGTAAAGGCCTTACAGTGAATGCATTTTGAGGATCACACTGTAAAGGCCTTATAAAATACAGTGAATGCATGTTGAGGATCATACTGTAAAGGCCTTAAATACAGTGAATGCACTTTGTACCATGCAAGACTAGTATCTGCATAGAGTCATGCCATCGACCTTATTCTTTTACATCACAATCATGATGTCATTTTGGAGGGCTAACAATAAAACACACCGTACACACAACATTGACTTCGCACGTGCCCATAGTAGACTTACACACATGTCCGACAGGTACACAAATCCCCTCTGCATTTGTTTGTGTAAGCTGCAAAGGTACTCACTTACCTCTGCCCAAATGCCCAATTACTGCCTGTGACATCGTATGCACAAGGTCCACTGTAATTCAATGCTAATCTTGATCCTTGGTTCTCCCAACTTTCTTCAACTGTCACCTGTGCACAGTACTTGGAAGCTACATGTACAGCCGATCTTAATACTTGTATAATGCTTGACTCATGTCATGGGGTCAATGTTGGTATTAAAGGGGAAATCTTCTCATCCTAGACAGTTCCAATTCTCCAAACTAAGATAGTTCTAGCCCTGCCCATAACTGTCTTAGTTTCTTTAGCTTCTCCTTGTGCAGACACAAACATAGTTTATTGCCTAGGCCCACATCCTGGTGAGTTTACAAGGCCCTAATGTAATCAAAACACTCTGTACATGCTGTGTAATATGAGCTGCTCTGCATCTTTTGAATTTTGCAACTCTGATGCCAGTCAAAGAGTAATCACCAATTGAGACTTTTGCTTAACCCTTTGAAAAAAAAGTCATATTTGGGGTGATGCAAATCTGTCTTTAAATGAGCAAAGTACTGTACAATTTACCATATTTTTTGATAAACATTTTCCAAATATTCTTTTCCAATATTCTTTTGCCATAAAAAATTTCTGAGCAACTCAAATTTTGGTTTAGACCAAAAGATGGAAACCTTAACCAGGCTACTGTCTTCCAATTTGTTTCTCGATCTTACCCTCGAAAAGAAAGTTTTCCATCTCATCCATTTGATCAGGCTTTCTACCTTTTCAATACAGTAAGTCCAAGTTTGTACTAATGGGGGGATGGCAAGAGTATATATTCTTCAGTGACTGGATAATCAAAGCTACCTCAATAAAGATGACCATGCTCATTTTTACATGTGACTGCTTTTTCTACCGAAAGAAGCATCCAGTTGTGGAACAGTGCTCAACTGCAAAAAAACAGGAGCATAAATACAAATAAAGTGTCCAAATGACAGGACTTAACAAAGTGCTCAATTTGCGAACAAAAGAGCTAGTATAAATTAATTAGTTATCGTGTTTACAAAAGCAAAAAAACCTCTCCTCAGAGTTTCACGCTGGTTCTTTCATCGGGAGGTCCAGACAAATGATTTTCGAGTCTACTGTGTACATTAAACCTTGTTGCTGTGTTCGTTTTTAACACAGTGCATTCTGTGCCAGACCCGCAAAAAGTTATGCCAAGAAAATAATAGAAAACATAAGGAAAATGCCACCTCCATGCTGAAGATCTTCAGATCAGAGTCCATGGAATGCACCCTGGCGGCTCCAGATCCATATTTGTATGGAAGTCTGCTTAGGTGATAGGTTTATTGTCAGGCGCCTTGAGCTAAGGAGCTTTTATCGCAAAAGATATAAACAATCGAGTACAGTACAGTCGGACAATCCAAGCGCATTTGTGCTGTACTTAACGTGCAGAACACAGTACACACATGCGATCAATCCATATCTCCCACTTCAAGCTCCATTGATGAATCATATTTTTATCAACATCTTCTGAGCTGTTTTTGGGTGAATTATGCACTTATCAACTGAATAGCGGACCCCACTACCCCAGACATGGTCAGTCATTGTCCACAACAGTACTGACAAAACTTGTACAATGATGTATCACTTAATGTAAAATGACACATCTCAGTCACAAAATTGATGAACAATATGCAATTTTGACTGACATGTGGGTCACCATATATTGACTGAAAAATTGAGAATGCCAATTGGTATCCCTGAACGAAGTGTACTGTAACAATTGACTCAATGATCCATCCCTTGGTCACACCAGTGACTGAAAATTGAGGTACAGTAAATGTGACTCACCCCTCAGTCATGCTGGTGGCTGACAATAGTGGTTCATTGACAGACATGTGAGTCACACTGCCATCGGTCAATGACCCACACATGACTGACAATGTCATAGGGTAGTGGGGTTTGTCATTCAATTGATAAGTGCATTATGCACAACACGGCATGCTTAAACAGCAAAGTGTTACAACTTAAATCATACTTTCAATAAATTCTATGGCAGGTTTGCCAAAAATCAGTAGATCAGAGTAAAAAATCGGTAGAGTTGGCAAGTATGCAGTACAGCATACATGCCACCATTCTTATCTGGTGATGTGCATTGGTCGGCTTGTGCAGTGCTTTAAGTGTGAGATTCCTGTGCACTTTTCCATTCCCTGTTTGCATTCCCGGCACACAAAGAAAAGTTTACAGTTTGTGGCTAAGTACAGTAAAAAGTATTTGGGTAAAGTTTCAATTTGCCAGTCCAGGGAACAACTAGAAAGATGCTTATCAGGCCTTGAAATCTGAGGCGTGTGAGTGCAATTGCACACCATCACTCGCCTCAAACCACAGTGAGGAGTGTGATTTCTTGCACACCTTTACAGGCCTTGATAAAGAAATGGAATTCAGATAAATCTAGCCTATTATTAAAAAGTTTAATACCAGATTGCATACTTTGAGAAAAAGTTCTGTGCACATATTTTCAATTTATTTACCGATTTTACGATGAGCAGGCACTCAATAATTCAGTTTGGTTCTGTAATTGGCATGTGGCACACAGGGTAAGAATTGAGCAAAAGATCGGGGCAGTGCAAGTGAAATCCCAATGCTCAAGACTCACTCAAAAAATTATGCTCAGTACATGAATTCAGGGATAACACCCCACCACTTCTGTTTCTTTGTAGCCAGGCTATGGGGTCCTCAAGAATGTGGTTGTGTTAGTTGAAGTTCTGCACACGTAAAACTCTGTGGCTGTGCGATTTAACATTGCAGTGCGTGTGAAAGTAAAAATATATATCTATACCACACCGAAAGTGTGCACTAGTGCATCGACGCCACAGTGCGTCTTTTCACGTCACAAAAAGTTGGGATGCGAATGTGCAATGTGTTGTTTTGTGCTTTAGCCGTTTCCAGCAAGGTGTTCAGATTATCGCTCAATGTCATTTTCAGAATTGGGATACTACTAGAACCATGCATACTTGCAACTTTGAAACCAAGGAGCTGCTGCAACAGTATATTAACTTTTGTACATGAATGCCTTTCCCACTGATTTAGACTCTGTGGCCACGTTGCCACTTCGAGGAAGATCGGAAGGTGCAAGCCGGTCTGCATTTCGTTCTCTTCAATCTGAAGATCTTCGGTGTGGAGTTAGCATTTTCCTTATGTTTGCTATTGTTCTTCTTGGCATATCTTCGGCGTGGGCCTGACATAGAATGCACTTTGGGGTGCAAGGGGATGCTATAACGGTAGGACCCAGTATGACTTGAGTACAATAACGCATGGGGCACACAGGGTTCGATTTATAATTTTTTTCCCACATGCACTGGTGCATATACTGTACGTCAACAAAACTACATGCACAGCAAAATTTCTACATGCACCAATCTTAAAATCAGGAATAACAGAAGAACACTATTTTGCTATAAAACAACTTATTTTGTACCATTGGTTGAGATACAGTGCATGAATAATAGCCTGTGAGTGAAAACCACATGCACACGGTTTTTTACCCCTTTTCTTATGTGACATGTTCCACAAGACCCGTACCAGCTCGTTTCTATTTTGCCACATTGGCAGGTACAGTAGTACTTTTACGATAGGGGTTTAGGCTACTGTAGGTATTAATATTTCCTCCTGCTTGATCATGAACACCAAAACTTGAAAACGACTGAGAGCAATTCTTGATTTCTGATGTCTTGCCATGAACTGTCGAACAACGTCAATGGGCCAGGGCTACGTGTGTTTTTGTTAGCTTCAAGTGCGAGATTGTCCCATTGACTACTGTAACTGTGTAAAAGGAACATAGAAGCAATGCTCAGGCTGGTAACGCTGCTTTGAGAAGTACAGATGTGGAATGATAATCACTGGTAATGATGTTGCAATAAGAAAGGAGACAGCAGTTTTGTACTCAGATTTCTGTGAAATGATTGCTTGTCTAACTTGAGCGAGAAACTACAATGCAATGGATGATTCAAACCAATATATTAGGATTACTTTGTACTGTAACTAAGGATTTGACCATGAAGTTAGGTCCAGGCAAGGCTAGGCCTGTGCCTGTGCCAATGGAATCTGGGTTTAATAAAACAGCAATCAGGCCTAGGCACTAGGCCCAACTTGTTTGCCTACCACTGCCAGTACAGGAATGTGATTTTAAATTGTAACACACCTGGAAAATTTAAAACTCAAGGCCTGGAAGCTGGAGTAGCGATTCCCTGGATCTAGGTCAAAGCTAAGTAGGCCTAACAGCAGGGTTGTTCCCGTTACGCTTTGAAAGTAACTCGTTATAGTTACAGTTAATTCCGTAAAATTGTAACTCGTTACAGTTACTAGTTACAATGTTGAAAAAGTAACTAGTTACAGTTACTTTTGACTAAAAAGTAACTAGCTACATTTCAAAAGTAACTCGTTACTTCAAGGTGAATATACGGTACCTCGGTACCTGAAATGGAGGGGGGGGGGGCATAATTAGATAGTAAGACGGGGGCACATGAGACGACCGACACCTCATTTGTGCCGGTTATCCTTAGGTGTTCCCCAAAGAAAGTCAATGAAGCTAGCTGATCTTCAATGGGCATTGTCGCAGAGGCTCCTAATGCTCAACATGAAGCAGCGAATCATGATACTGTGTCGGAGCTTACGCAAACTATTTGTTAGAGGAATATGGTTATAACCAAAACTTTTCCAGTTACCAAAGTACTTCTTTGAGGGTTGAAATCTTTATACTCCCATCACACAGTCGGCTAATTTAGAGAGGTTAGCGGCTATGCCGGAAAGGGGAAGAGCGTTGTTTCAGCAGTAAAGTCTTCACCCCTCAAGAGCATAAATATGGTATAATAAGAGGATGAATACATTTGTTAGCAGTAAAATTTTAAAACCTCACCGCTAAGGTTGGGCTAAGTGATATTTCCCCATAAATTTCAAGTTTCACATTGTGTCGATATAAAACAGTGCATAGAAATGGTGATACTATGCAGTTTATACATGCAGATCATGTGCACATAATTCACTTTCCCTTTACAATAGGTAAAGCTTTAAGTCGGACACTTCTCTTTCCAATTAGCTTTGTTAGGATACTTTTAACGCCATTGACCATTTCAATATTCTGCTGTTTTTTTATATTAACCGTACTATTATTCCAGTGTAAGGAGTTACGGACATTGAAAAGAATATGATATAGCCTAAATTCATACGTTTGATTCATCAAATAAAGATACCATACATGTTAAATTAGATGCATAAATGGATGCACGGTGTTTACCAACGCTTGGCACCGTATAGATTTACTGGGCTCCAACGCAAGAGTCCGGATTCGGTTAGCTTAATGCCGGTCTCAAGAGCGTTTTTCTAGATTAGGAATTTGCCCGGGATAGAAGGTTCCGGAATCGAAATTTTTACGGAATGTGATGTAACTGGACTCGGACTCGGAGTTCATTCCAGCCGAGTTCTCAAATATGAAAGTTACATTAAAAGTGTTTAAAGTTCCATTTGTGCACAATGTACAGATCTAAGGTATTGTCACATACAATCAACTAAATTACTCAGGAGGCCAGGCTATGGAAGTGAGTACAAACGATGACTTTGTTAATTAATGGTGGACATGTACGATAGAATTAAAACATCTGTATGTGTGATATGATATACATTGGCAAAAAGACTGGTCTCGGAATTGGTGCCATTGGAATCAAAACTGGCAGAAATTTGAGGATCCTGAGTAGTACCATGCTCGGAAAGATTCGGGAATCTAGAATCGCAGTTAGCTCCGACTCGGATAGGGTGAACACGGGTCCAGCCCTAACGTCTCAAGAGGCAATGATTAAACTTTCAAAGTAAGCTGGTATTTGAATGCCCATGGGCCAACCCGTTTCTCACGGTACACTGTCTCCACTGTGTCCTCTAAAGGACAATATGAGTAAACCAAGGCCCAGCTGACTTTACTTAGAATACATAAAGTCAGCTGAGCCTTAGAGGACCGTTCAGTATTTTTCAAATAATCGCACAAATCGGTCTCATGGATAATAAGCATTGATCTGTCTAATAAGTATTTTGACATACAGATCAATTTTAAACTTATTTCAATCAGGGAGTTGCTATTTGACAACTCCCTGGTTCAATAGACAATCAAGTGGCCCGGCCTGTAAGCCTGCAGCGTGTGCATCTAATATCAACTTCTGATTCTAATCGTGAATAAAATTTGATGTCGGTGAGGGCGACGTCGATAATAGCGATGAATGATAAATAGCCTATATCGAAAATAATTTTACATTTTACTACCAAAGTGTCATCAATTTGAAAATTTTCTGTTATTCTGTTATTAGCTCAAAGAAAATGCAATTTGTGGTCATTTTGACTATTTGTAACGGGAAAGTAACGGGACCCAAATGTAACGCCGTTACAGTTACTTTTACACAGAATTGTAACTAGTTACTTGCTCCGTTACTGAAATGCAAATGTAACTCGTTACAGGGTTCCGTTACACAAAATGTAACTCGTTACAGTAACGGCGTTACTTGTAACTCGTTACTTCCCAACCCTGCCTAACAGTTACTACAAACTGAAAGAATCAAGCTGTACGACAGTAGCCTATAGCAAGTGGGCGTGGGCCCTAACGTTAGACCACAGGCGTTCCGATTTATATGTACATATATAATACACTATACATATATATACTAATATGTATAGTGTATTATATATGTACATATAAATCGGAACGCCTGTGCGTTAGACATACATAGTCCTAGGCCTAGGCCTACAGTATGAGTAACAATAGCCCAGATTGGAAAGTTTTGCCCTGCGCGGGGGATTTATCCCCCACGCAAAAATATGAATTTTCGAAGTTGCCAGCCGCACAATTTAACAACTGCAACCGCGCCAAACTTGTTGGCAGCAACCAAGCAAGTTGGCTGGGAAAGGCAATTTCCTGCAATCCATTAGGTAGTTTTGGCTTAAATTTTCTTGGTATGTTCCGTGCCAACTGATGGTGGCACTCCGCTTAGATAGTATCGGCCGCGCAATTCTCTTAGCCATTATTAATATCCCCCGCGCACCATTGCAAGCTTTCCAATCTGGCCAATAGCGTGAAACGCATTTTTGGCTTGTATTTTTCAGAACTTATCAAACTGTACATGGAGTCTCTTCCATATTCAGTACAATGACCAAGTCTTTCATACAGCACTGAAATAACCTCGCAAATGTTTTTAAAATATCGGTGAACAGTGAACACACTTCTAAAATTATGTTTCACGTTATTGAGTATTAGTACACATACTGTAGGCTAGTAACGTTAGGCCTAATGCACCTGTCACTGTACCTGAGACGATCATCCAACACAAGAGACAGCACTAGTTTCAGAACGAATGCTACCAACATAAGGACCTGGCCGTTGCTCCCCAAAGAGCCTCTTATATTAGCATGCTTCTGCCAAACTTTGCCCGTAGGAAAATCGGCGCTGTACCAAACTACTCCAAGAATCTGAGATGCGACTGTGGCGACGATAACTTGCAGAAGACCCATTTTGATTTTGAAGTAGGCGATAGTATAGTAGCAGTACTGTACTTTCAAAACACAAAGCAATTCTAGCGCGTTTTTATAGTTCTGTTTTGGCGCGCCGTATATCGTTCGTGACCGAGCTATCTTCAAGTTCAACAGTTAGTTGACAGTTCAACGGTCGATTGTATGTTATTCGAAGTTGTAAAATGGTGGTACTGGTAACTGTATGTACGGGTTCACTGCTACCGGAAGTAACGTCTTTACCTTGTCTTCTCACTTCCAAAATAACGAAAAAGTTACATTGGCAGGGTTACCCTAACTAGTACACTCCATATCAGGGTTTCCAGATGTGCAGTTTTCATCGTTGCCAAAATTTGGGTAAAAAGTTACCAAATTGCCACTATCGGATGCCAAATTACCAATTGTGAACAAAGAATAAAAGCATAAAAAAGTCGAATGAACTCGATGTATAGGTTTTAGGTATGTTTTACTTTAACCACTGGCCGGTATACTCATGGGCGGCCAGGGGCGTAGCGAAGGTGTTATCTGGGGGGGGGGGGTGGAGATTATGTTTTGCCGACGGATCTGGTAATGCGTAGTGCGAAAACGAGCTTTAGCCGGTGGGGTCCTGGGCCCCGCCTAAGGACCCCTGGTTGGGTCCAGGGCCCCCGGAAGCTCTGAGGTTTAGGTATATCTCTGGGTGAAAAGTTAAGTCTCAGGATGGATATATTTTGGTTCATAATGCATCAACAAATACACTCTAGATCCCACTAATTTTAATGTATTAGCAGAGAGTTGCCACTCTCCCTGGTATTAGGCTATTCCTCTCGTCAGGCTGCTATAATTTTAAGCGGTTGGGATCCAGAGGCCCGCCAGTGTTTTAGCTAGGACGTTTTCTCAATGCGACATTTACTGATCTGTGGCCTGGGAGAGGGGTCTAAGGGGAGGGGGCCCTCCCTTTGGAAATTTTTGGAATTTGCAAGTTGCCTAGATCGCAAATGGTGCAATATTTGAGTGGATTTCTGCCCAAATTAATGAGGAACCTCAAAATTTGCACCCGGGTAGAATTTTGCTTGTCAGATTTTTTTTGTGCGACATTTGTCGCCGTTTATGGTAGCCTACATTGTGGCACAAATAGGGACTGGCTAAAACACTGGGCCCGCCTAAGGAGGATTCCGGAGGGCGAAGCCTCCGGAAGCTCTGAGGTTTAAGTATATCTCTGGGTGGAAAATTAGGTCTCAGGATGGATATATTTTGGTTCATAATGCATCATCAAATGCAAAGATCCCCACTAATTTTAATGTATCAGGCTATATCCCTCTCGTCAGGCCGCCAGTGTTTTAGGCGGTTGGGATCAAGAGCCCCGCCAGTGCTTTAGCTAGGACGTTTTTTCAATGCGACATTCAGTGATCTGTGGCCTGGAGGAGGGGTCTAAGGGAAGGGGGTGTCCCCCTCCCCTTTGGAAATTTTTGGAATTTGAAAGTTGCCTAGATCGCAAATGGTGCAATATTTGAGTGGATTTCTGCCATAATGAGGAACCTCAAAATTTACACCCGGTAGGTAGAAATTGCGTGTCAGATTCTTTTTTTGTGCGACATTTGTCGCCGTTTATGCGACAGTGTCCCACAAATAGGGGCTGGCTAAAACACTGTTCCGGCCCTAGGGCCACTGGTGAGGGTCCGGGGGCTTCGCCCCCGGAAGCTCTGAGGTTTTAGCATAATCTCTAGGTAAAAAATTAAGTCTCATGTAGGATTGGTATATTTTGGGTCATAATGCATTATCCAATGCAAAGATTCCGGTTAATTCTTATGTGTTAGGCTATTCCTACCGTCATGCCACTATATACTTCAGGTGCTGAACCTGTCGTTCAGAGTTGGAACACTACGTGTTCAGCATCTGAACACTAGACGCGTCAGGCTTTCAAATACGATAAGCAGTGTTGCCACTCAACGAAGACGAAAAACCCCAGATTTGAGTCCTAAAAAACCCAGATTGCCAAATAAAAACCCAGATCAGCTATAACTTCTGCAAAGTCCGACAAAAGACGTAATTACAGGATGCATTACCTTTACATGATGGATAAAATCAAAGGTAAACAGGTGGGTTTTTATTGCGGCGGAAAATGTGCAATTTTCTTTTCTTTTCTTTTTTTTCTTTTTTATTTGGTGTTTATTGGCTGAATAGGAGCAGTCCTGTTGTGTGTTCCAGCTGCGTATGGAGGGAAAGTCACGGTTATTTGGGGTGCGTGCGTGTATACATTCATAACGTAAGGTTAAATAAAAGGGCAAAGGAGGCTGGCTATCAAGTCCCCATAAGATGCCTTGGAGACCAAACCCCTTTATTAAAAACAGCCAACCAGACCAACATCAAGCTAGTCCAGTAAAATCAGAAACTTGTCAGTGTTGAACTGCAAGTTCTTCCATGATTGTGGTAGAATCATCTAATTTTACTGGCTCGCTTGGTGTTGGTCTGGTACTCTTGTTGACTGTTTTTGGTAAGGAGCGTAGTTAACTACCCAATCTGGCAGAGTTGTCCACTCATTCGGACAATTCTACGAGAGAGCGGAACTTCCTTATATTAAACCTTACAAAATAATTGGCAAGCTTCATACGATGACCTCGAACCCGAGAATCACCCTGAAGCTTTTAGTATACAAGATGACAAAGATTCATTTTCAGAGAGAAATTTGTAAACCCCCAGCAAAATATTTACCATGGTTTATTATAGTTTACCATCGGTAAATCGGCCATTTTACCATGGTAAACTATGGTAAACCATGGTAAATTTTTTGCTGGGCTGGAGCAAGTTCACCCTCATCCTTCTTAACTCGCAATCATCAACAGTTGAATGGACTGTTGAACTGACAGGAAGATAGCCCCCTACATTAAAGGGATGCATTGTAGGCTGCTGTAAGTCGGCTTCTCAATAAGGTTGTTTTTCTATAGCTCTTAGGTGTAAGCCTGAAGTTACCAAAAACACAGGCATATGACTCATTTGTACTGGTAGCCGCATGTTTTATCCAACATCCATCCCCTGCCCTCAGAGTCAGAATCACGCATGGACGGGCACATGGACTTGACCTGTACTGTTCCAGGACAGCATATATTAAAGTGCAACCAATCACCGTAGGCCTATATGATATTTACATCTTAGGTCCTACAAGTTTATACCGTGGTTTCAAAAATGTGTATCGTCTTTTAATGGAAGTGCACATACATTTACCCAATGTAGAATAGATACGGAAGTACGGTACCCCTCGACCGGGGCGGTGTGTTACGTTACATGCCTTGCACATGTTCTGCAACACGCAGCCCTGCTCGAGGTCATGAATACGAAATATGAACTGAGAAACTGTCTTCCTCTTCCAGAATTAGGCCTTTTCAGTATATTTCAGATGTTTTACGAACTTTTATTCACATGAAACTTGTGAAATACAATGAAATGTTCGAGTTTCAACTACAAACTGTAAAAAACCCAGATTTGCACCTTTCTGAAAAAAATAAACCCAGAAACCCAAATGAACCTAAAAAAACATAGATCTAGTGAAAAACCTAGGAGTGGCAACACTGACGATAAGTGTATAGGCGTCCGGCGTTAAAAAAGGAGAAAAAGTGTTCAGAATCTTAACACAAGCATTCAAAATATGCTTTGAACGCCAGAATCTGAAGATGGGTTCTGTATCTGTTTCAGATGGCAGTGAAGGGAAGACCGAAGCGCGGCACGCATTATTTTTTCCCCGGGATGTTTGTGGGTAAACCGAATCCTCAGAAGTTTGCAAAATGTGTTTCAAGTCAAGGTTAATGTTTAGAAGACGGGCTAAGGATACCCTCTTCATGGGTAATCGGGTGCTGCTCCCCATGGTGATGATAAAAGTGAGGAATAATGTACAGAAAGTGGTTTTTCAAGAATGTCCTATGACCCGAAATAGTGCACCACACGGAAGCCGTTAATTTCCTTTCTTTTCCCGAGTTCCCGACGGACTAAGTCACTCGTCCAATTACACCGACGGCCGTTGATACGGCCGTATAAGGCCGTCACATGCATAACGGGAATTCAACTTGCCGACGGGAATTCAACTTGAATGGACCAATTAGATGAAGAGCCGAAAATCGAAATAGCCGATAACAGACTGGCCCGTTCTCTCTTTCTCTTTTTTCTTTTCATTCTCCGTCTTCCCTTTCCTTCCCTTCCTTTCCCTTTCTTTTCTCTTCTTCTCTCTTCTTTTCCTCCTCTCCTCTTTTCCTCTTCTTTTCCTTTCCCTCTCCTCTTTTTGCCGACGGACCGAAAATTTGCCGACAGGCGACCAAATATTGGGGGAATGTGACACCCCCACACCCCCGCTCGCTACGGCCCAGACGCTACCGTCTAAGGGCCCTCCCCTTTCAGAAATTTTTGTAAATTTAAGCTTGCTAAGATGCAAAATCGTGCTATCTTTGGGATATTTTAGAATTGATCATATGTGGCTGGAAAATGTCCATAGTTAAGTGAACTGTAATTTTTGGTTTGGTGAAAAAGGAGAGTATGTTGTCTGAGAGAAGCTTGTATGTGGTCAACAAACCTCCTGAAGCCCCCCTTTTAGCTACTTTACTGCCTTTTAAGTTTTTAATCAAAAATACGTGCGTGGATTCCACAGAAACATTCTTGGACTATTACGAAATTTTTCCTTTGCTTCATAAGAGGGTATCTAAGGCTGGCAGACCCAGGTACAGGGCCTTCTGGAAGCTCTTAATTAATTATATAATGCTTATTACCTGACATCCAAATGATAATGTAGAAAATGACGCCGAAATCTTTGGTCGTATTTTTACTAAGTTTGAACGAAAATCCAGACGAGCAGCTTCCAGCAATGGGCGGGAGGGAGAGTATAGGTGCAGGAACGTGATATATTAGACCTCCCTGATAGGCTAGGTATAGCAAAAGGGGCGAAGGACTAACAAGCGCGTTTTAGAATGTACACCTAGTTTATGCCAGAAAAGTTCACTGGTACGTTTGTCCTCATAATGTTCATAAGTGATACAACGTGGATTGTGAGGATTGCGCGTAAAGCGCACCGAAATTTAGGGGTATACTTCAATGCCAAAATGAAAAACCTGCATGCAGGCTCAGCCAGGGTAGATGCTTTGATTTTCTGACACGGAGGCCAAGCGCCCTGACTAGAGGCCAGCTACTCTAAGCCCCGACAGATGCAATGGGCTGTCGACCTCGAAATATAAAACGCGCAGAAAAATGTGGCGTTATGTTGAAAAAAGATTTCACACTTTTGTTTCCATTAAGGAAAGTTGAAAAAGTTTGGGTTTCTATTGAAGAATCTGCCTTACTTAAGAGCAAACCATGAAATTTGTTGGGGTGAATGCATGGTCGTAGTCGTGGATTACATTTTTATCTTACCCATTAAGGCTCCCCTACGAAACTGAAAAATTGTTTTTCTTACCAAATATGTTTGCCACGATGGCGAGGCTGAAGAAAGAATCTTCCAAAAGTTAGGAAAAAGGGGATAGAACTTCGCAATGATGTATTTTCGTGTTTCTCTAGAATCACACCTACACGGAAAAAAATATTTGTGAAAGCATTGAATAAATAGAATGTGTTTGAAACGGAGGTCGTTACCACTAGATACAACTATAGATGAAGGGGCGCGTACCGCGCGAAATTTTTTTGAAGTTAAGCCGCGGTCACACTACAACGAATTCGGATCGGATTCTGATCCGATTTTTGTGAGTTTTTATTAAAATCTTCTCCATCTCTGGTCAGAAAGAGCCCAAAATTTGCCAACCAGTGTAAGTATATGATTTGCATCAGAGGTCTATGAACCATCTGGAATATTTTCCGAGCATATCTGTGTCTTCCACCAATATAAGTCTATATAAAATTTTGCGCAATTTTGGGGGCTAGGAAAATCCCCCCTAGCTCCCCGTTGAACTTCGCCTGATATAATTACCTTAATAATGGTCTGAGCTGGAGTGCAAAACGAAATTTTTCATTAAATAAAATTTCCATGACAAAACCGGCATTCAGAATCTGCATCGAGATACTTTCAATTGCCCAGCAAAACAACATGCCACTCAAAAAGCCAGTCTTTTTCCTGGCAATACGTAAATAGCTTTCAACTTCTGCTGTTGTGCTTCTCCGAAAACTGCTATCGGAAGATAGTGATAATAAGAACAACACTGAAGTAGGGTTTGAAGCCCGCAGAATTAGCAAAATTCTGATTAAGAAGAATTTGCGAAAATTCTGCTAGTTTGAGAAATATTTGTGATAGAAAATGATTACAATAGATCCATCACATACATACATACATACATACACAAATATTCCGTGACAAAAGAAGTTTGGTATTATTCTCTCTTGATCTAGTTGGAAAATATATACAAAGTTGACATAGGCTCAGTCAGAAAAAATGTGCTAGACTGAGGTATCAGAAATTCCAACTGGTATTTCAGATTTTCTGACTATCGTCGCTCTGACGAACTTTAGGGGGAGACACCCCAATACCCCGGTCGCGACGGCCCTGGCCATGTCCCCCTGCCCCAACCTGGTGTCACCCCTGGGTTTATGCAGGAAAGAAAGTTGTAATTCTCCAATAATCGTTACAGTCATGAATGGATCTTGAACGCAGATCACCAATTTGAACAACAGCGGCATGTCCAATCCACGCTTCCATCCCGTGAGATATGTCCTTTGACAAGACTTCGGGGTCGGTTGTAAAGTAGATTATGACGTGATCATGACGTGATTGTACGGCCTATACAACCATAGACCTTATGTATTGAAGTCACACCGTCGTCATGTAAGAGGACAAAGAATGAAGCTAGCTAGGTAGGTACATTACATTCGTACACATACTGTAGGTAAGACGTAGCCATCGTACGCGTACGTGGACTAAGACGCGTATCCGACCGGTACAAAAATTAGATGTCTGCAGGGGCGGTCATGCGGACATTTGGGTCAAAGGTCGCGTTGCCGATGAAAATAAACCCGGCCGGAATAGACATTATGCATATGTCACAAAGTGGAAAGTGCCCCCTCGTTTGGAGGAAAAGCGCGTATGATTGCAAGTTACACCAATAGAGCTTATGCGTTGACGTCATGCGACGTCATTTTGGCGCCAAAACAGTGAAGCACAGTGCACGCACGACGTAGACTTCGCACGCGACAGTAGAATACTACGCGCGTATCTGACCGATACACAAATCAGCTGTCTGCATTTGCAGGGGTAAGTTGCAATGATACACGCTTGCCTCCATTGGAGGCAAGCGTGACGTCATATGCATAAGCTCTATAGACCGCATTGTGACATCACACTGACGTCATTTTGGGTGAAAACAATGCAGCACACGTGCACGAACGGCGTGGATTTCGCCCCACGTGTAGTAGACTTACGTGCGTATACGTTTGATTGACAAATCAGCTGTCTGCATTTATTGGTGTAACTTGCAATGATACTCGCTTTTCCGCCATTTTCCTCCAAAAGAGGGAGCACTTTCTCCATTGTGACACCATATGCATAAGGTCAATAAATGCAGACAGCTGATTTGTCAACCAATCGTATACGAGCGTGTCTACGTGCAGGGAAATCCACGCCGTTCGTGCACGTGTACTGCATTGTTTTTCTCCAAAATGACGTCAGTGTGATGTCAATGCATACGTTGATGTGTATAGAGGTTCTTCACGTGACGTCATTGCGTTTCAGTTTGGCATACTGGCCGTCACTGAACATGCGCAGAAGATGTGTTATCGATACGCGCACCATACGGCCTTAGGTACAATTGTACAATGGAAGCCTGGCCGTCAAAATAGAGAGACGCGCAGCGCAGTGACGTCGGTGAAGAACCTCTATATATGCGCAATATTTGTTTACATCTGCTTTTTCGATGTAACTCCATTGTGACCTCACGGTCATGGTTAAAACCTCCGTCGAAAGTGCGTGCTGTCGAGAGTGCGCGCTGTCGGAGGCTGCGCGCCTTCCTTGCGTCACAAAAGGATAATATACCTTGGCAATATTTGTTGTATGATACTATACACTGTAAAGTCAAAGCTCGGACGATACAGACCTTACTTACAAAATGTCAACCGCAAATACCAATCCGCATCGTAGATGCACCAAACTACGTGTATCGGCTCCAAGTCAGTTTGACGAGGAGGCCAGGAAGCCTCATTCAGATTCCAAAGACCAGACAATCGGAGAAAATGGGAGACGAATTGACGGCAGGAAAAGGAGGAGCAGGAGAGAAGGTGAGAGAAGAGAAAGAGGCCACGCAGAGGCTGGAAGAGAAGCAGGAAGGGTAGAAGGAGATGATAGAAACCAACAAGATGAATGTAAAGGGACGAGTGCAGCTTGGTGGCAAAAGCTGCTTTGTTGTACGGATACTGCTGTAAAAGAACCAGCGGCTGATTGTATCCAAACCAAATCTAATGTCGATAAGAGGTAGGTTCTCAATATCATCTTTTCCAGAGACTGACTAGCCTCTCTTTGGAAATTTTATGACACAACTGTCAGACATTCAAACTACTCAAAAGGGACATTTTTCGTGCGAAGTATATAAAATTTCTTAGTTCATACCGTAACGTAGGCTATCTCTACACAGGGCTGGATCTTCATCGAGGCAACCTGAAGGTTACTCCCCCGATATTTTTACTTTTAAGGGGCCCAGAAAGTTTTGCATAAACGATTATCCTCCTTTGGTTAGATTTCACATCTGCTTCTGAAAGAGTCACAAAAATCCAGTAAACCTGATTTCTGCCAAGTAAAATATAGACTCTGCAGCACTAGTCTTTATTCTGTAATGTATATAATGTTATATGGAAGAAAATTTTATGAATATGAAATAACTGATGCGATGTACCAGAGAAGCTGCTACCGAGGAATGTCATGTGGTAATGATGCATGGTAAATTTGTCGTAGGCTATACTAAGGTATTGTATTAATTCTGGTTCATGGTAACATGAGTGCTCTAAAGGAGTGGTCGTGCTTTTGCATGTTTGCTAACAGGCAGCGGCGTAGCAAGACCTTCGTGGGACATGGTCAAGAGAAAGTGAGGGGCCCCCAAACCAATGGTATTATAAACGCATAAATGCATTTTCCTTGCATAAATGCATCTTCCTCCAATATTCACAGGGAGGTAAGAGAGAGACCTTGCACGCATCAGATCCGGGTTAAGTCCCGTATCCCATTCTTCCCTGGTTATTCAAAAGCAGTTCTGCAGTTGTTGATAACTTTGTGGTTCCTTCGGGTCTGTACTGGGTAGTTACACGGTAGGCAGAGTTACGATTTTTGAAATTTTTTTGCTCATCTGGTTGGGGGCCCTTGAACCCTCGGGGGCCCCTGGACAGTGTCCCCCATCCACCCGCTTGCTACGCCATTGCTAACAGGATCTAATTGTGTTGCTTTTGAGGCTTATTTAACGACATACACAATAGGCGGTCATTATCTACACTTTATACTAGTGGAAAGGCTCATTTCCGACAATGTAGAAACTACTTTGAGCCCGAACGTTTCGCTTCGCTTAAGATCATTTTTCTCAGTCGGGTCCAAACAACCTTAGGGTCAATTGAGGAGGAATGAGATGGGTATTACTGTCTAAGGATTACTGGATTGCGATCGATGGATAGCCTCGTCTTTTTTACCTTCCTCGACACACACCTGATCTTAGTCGGTCAAAATGGCCACAATCACTTGACATTTCAAAATCATTATAACACTGCCATGAAATGCTTTGTTGAGTACTTACATTAATTTTCATTAGCTAGAAAATCGCATCTAGCAGTCTTTCATTTCAAAAGGTTCTTAGAACAGATCTAGGGTCCCACACCTACAGCCCTTGACACTTTGAACAATATGTAAGTAAAGTTATACTGGCAAGTACATTCCAAAGTCCATGCATAGTGTTGACTGGGAGGGAAGGGATAGATTCCATGGGGGAATTATTTCAGGTAGTGAGATTTGTTAAGACAGGAAAAGAAATAGTATTTTTTGTTCTAATAATTTTTCTAGAGGCAAAAATTTTCCTTGAAAAGCGCCTCTGCCCCCTTGAGTGATGGGTTTGCTAAAATTACAGGGTGGTCACACTTCATAATGATATATTTTATAAAATATTTCTTTGTGTTATTATCGTGTTTGCCAAATCTCGGGAATGCGCGTCTATTAGCGCTTTATTTTAGCATTTTCCCTGATGGAAGACCACCAGCCCTCTTTCGAGCCTTCTTGCTTTATCCTTCACTCTCACAAAGTGAACTACCAACCCCAAAGACTTCTTCAAAATCGTTGATCCACATCCAACAGATAATATGAACATTAAAGGGGCTATGACATCCCTCAAATATATCCAGGAGTTAGAGTTATATGAAGTTTTACGGCTCAGTTTATAATTAATTGGTTTAAGTCGGGCGGGCCACGGCCTTTTTTTCAGTTGTGGCTCACTGGCTTGTTTTCCCTACTCCATTGCTTATATATCCAGGAATAGCCTTAGTATTGTTCTAAATGCAATTGGTGACTGCACTTCGATTGACATTCATTCAAACAATAGTTCCACCTTGGTTGGTCAATGAAAATTTATACAGGCAGTTGTGGTCCCAATTAAGCGCACACACAGTTGCGTGTACATCATATGAATTTGAGCAGTTAAAACTCAGTGCATGCTACTGTGGCTCTGTATGGGAGAAACACTAGGCAATACAGATGTTCTGTTCAAATTGAAATTGGAAGAGAAGCTAGAAGTAAACAGAAGGGATTACTGTCTGAGACATTAGCGGCTCGCCATAGGGGCACGAGGGCACTTGCCCCCCAAAAGTTTGCAAAGCATAGTCTTCAATTTTTAAAAATAAAAATAATAAATAAAAATGCATGTTATTCGAGATGGGTTAGGCCCTCCCTTTTCCTTGAGTGGGCTTAAAATCAAGTGAATAACTTTCCATTGCAATGCGAAGGTTAAACATTAATAAAGTGCTTTCAAAACGACATTTTTTCGGCGCGCTTCGCGCGCGTTTACTCAGTTGCTTGATTGCTACTATATATACTTCAGACATCACAAATGGACCTGCCGTTAGTGCGAGATAAGGCAATCAAAACAAATGATCACGCTGTGATATTTGTAATCTGATTAGCTTAGGCATCATAATGTCATTTACAGAGTGTAACGGTAATGCTGGAGTTAAATGCCCATAGTTTTGCAGACACTTCAGAGCTTTCGGGGTCATTAGATACACAACCTATTAGCCCAGTTGATTATCATCCACGACTAAAAGCAGTTTTGCCAGGGTGTCACCTGGCCAGATTAGCATAGGTATCTGTCTACAAAAAGTTGTAACGGGCATGTAGTCTAAAAGTATTGTGTTTCCCATAGAAGGAGAGGTTTCTCTTCCCTTGTCCAAATTGACAAATGGCCTGTTATAAGCAAGAGGTTCTCCTCCTCTGTGCTAAAGTATACCGTTTCAACTGATTTAAAATAAACACACCAAAGAGTCAATCTAAGCTCAGTGTGATGAGACTTTTGATTAGTGGCCTACATTTGTATGTAGGATGAGACGTCGTTCTGAGTTAGGGGAATTCCCCCCTCCCCCCGCCTTAAAAAATTCGTTTCGGAACGGTACTGAGATCCAAAATACTAGTGCTATCATTTCATCGTTTTCAAGTGTCTTCATGCTTGAAATTTTCGTTAAAGAAAACAATCCAGAAAACCAACATTTTATGACTTCTTGGCAAAGCTGAAACATATTAATTGTGACACAATGAAAGAAACAATAAAATATTTAAAGGTGGGGCTAATTTTATACAAATGGATCAAGCCGCCTTGTCCATTTCACCTGCCTCTTACTCCACCCTTATCGTAGTACGGTAGCGATCGGTTGATATGGTTGTATTTATTTTTAAAGTAGTCAGCTCATGACTAACTGCCTGAAATGGTTTTTGAAGAGCTTTTAAGAACTACATGGGACATCGCTGTAATACATAATAATAACCATACTCCCATAGGCGTAGAAGGCGGGAGGCTGGGGGCTGCAGCTCCCCCAACAAAACATTTTTGTGAAAATTCGGGCAATATTCTAAGAATTTTTCGGGCACCTACTGAAGGAAAAATAATGCAATAATGTAGCTAAACGGAAATCGATACTTTAAAAAACTTCCTTGGTAATTAAAATATAGTTCTGATTTGGATTGCACCATCACCTATATATTCGGTATTAATTCACCAGTGTGGTTTTTAATGGTTAAACTTATATATTATGATTATCAGTGGTGTATTTGAGGAGCCATAGGCCATGCCCCCGTCACTGACGCCCATTTTTTTAGTACCTAAAATAAAACACAAAATTTTACTTCAAAGGTAGCATATGTGGCACCAGATTGCATGTAAGGACACCCAATTTTTCAAAAATTTTCAAAGGGCAGGGGGTGATGCCTATTTTTTTCTTTAGTACCTAAAATACGCACGGTAATTTTTTTTAACACAAAGTTTACTTCAAAGGTAGCATATGTGGCACCAGATTGCATGTATGAACACCTAATTTTTCAAAAAATATTAAAAGGGGAGGGGGACATCCCCTCCCCTTAGACCCCTCCCCAGGCCGGCGATTACACAACATAGTGCCTGCAACACTCCCATGAGAGAAATCTTGGCTACATCACTGCTTATTATCATCATTATTGTAACGACTTCCCCCCGAATTATAACCAATATGGAATAGGTAGTAACGTGGCAAATTATTGTATGTAATTGGCATGCGGTGTGATAACGGATGCATGCCTATATGATATGTACATTAACATTTTGAACTCGCGCGGAGAGCGCGGAAAGTTGTTTCTATTTTTCGGGCAGATCGTTACAGCCCCCCCCCCCCCATCAACGTAAGCCCCTACGCCTATGCATACTCCTATTGAGGTCTTGTACTATCCGGAGCTGACCATTAATATTTCTGGGGGGGGGGGGGTGTCTTCCGAACCTCCCTGAATACGGACTTGAGTTTGCCCCCCCCCCAAACAAAATTTCTTAGAGCCGCCCATGGTCTGAGATGAGATTAAAGATCCTTGAAAAATTGAGGAAAATGCATTGAAAGGATTCGTAAAAATATTTTGGGAAACAATACGGTATTTCGGAATCACCTACAGCGCAGGCGTAATGACCTTTTAAATAGAGTCAAATGAGGGACGTTCACCATTTCATCGGTGTTAAATAGTAATGGAAATCTCCTTTTCGTTAAAAGAAACTCAGTGGAATCCGGTAGCTTTAAAAATGCTTTGAAAGGTTTAAGGAAGTTTTAATAATGTAAAAACTTTTTGAAAACGCCTAAAAATTGGATAATTTTCCAAAATGAATCGAATATATTGTACATTTCAGGAAATTTTCTTTTAATACATTCAATTATCATCAGAGAAATAAGTGGAAGTTGTT
This sequence comes from Holothuria leucospilota, assembly GCA_029531755.1. Taxonomy (NCBI): domain Eukaryota; kingdom Metazoa; phylum Echinodermata; class Holothuroidea; order Aspidochirotida; family Holothuriidae; genus Holothuria; species Holothuria leucospilota. The sequence continues at coordinate 13,178,986 of CM055974.1, read as the reverse complement.
CTGCATAGTTACCGTTGCGTAGGTACTTTTATAACTTGCGCGTACGTCGGTCATCCAGCGCAGGTTGCGTACGTATGCACAGTTAGCTAGCATGAGACAGCATGCATATCATGCACGCACACGTTGTTGGAATGACGAAACGGCGCCGAAAGCACCGGAGGAACTCGAAGCCCTACACTCATCGGCGTTGTACCAGGGCGGCATGAAGGCCCCTGGCGGGGCCCAGGAGCAACGCCCGGGTGGGAGTGTAGAGGAACTGAAAGCCCCGGAAGCTCTGATGTATTTACAAAATTGTGGGCATTGGAAAGATGCATTCAACTTTTTTCAATATTTTTTGATATTTGATGGACACTAAACAGTCCACAAAAATTACAGTTTGCCTACTTTTCTCATTTAGCCTTCTTACCACCGGTTAACGCTGATCATGATGAGTGCTTGAGGGCGGAGGAAAGGATGGTTGATGGTGAGGGTTTCCTGGGGTTTTGCAACAATAATTTCACCCAAGCTCTATAATAGACAAACTAATACTCACCCAATCAACATGCCCACGTGGGGCCCATATGGGTTATCTGTGGGCACCGTGGGATTTTCATGGGCATGGGGTAACCATGGGCAACGTTTGTGGGGCCCATGTGGGTGTTATGTGGGTGTTGTGTGGGCAGAGGATCGTGGGTAAATAATGGGCTAACTTTAATTGGACCCATGTGGGTTGAATCTGGGACATGTATGGGCAGATGTTAATGGGCAAATGATAGGCTAATCTTAATGGGGCCCATGTGCGTTTTGTATGGGCAGATGTTTGTGGGCGAATGATGGGTCGACTACAATGGGCCCATATGGGTAATATATGGGTTCTGTGTGAGCATCTGTTCACGGGCAAATGGTGGGCTGACTTCAGTGGGGCCCATTTGGATTTTATATTGGCAGATGTTAATGGGCTAATGATGGGTTTATGATTATTGGGCCCATAAGGGTTTAATGTGGGTATTGTATGAGCAGATGTTATTGGGCAAATGGTGGGTTGACTTTAATGGGCCCATGTGGGTTTTGTATTGGCAGATGCTTGTGGGCGAATGATGGGCTGACTTAAGTGGGCCCATGTGGGTTTTATATTGGTTCTGCATGGGCATTTGTTCGTGGGCAAACAATGGGCTAACTTTAATTGGGCCGGCCCAATTAGGAAAATTTTCAAAATATAATTTCATTGAGGGAATTAACCCTTTGCTTCAGAAAATGTAGGTGCTACGTATTTTATCATATTTTTTTTTTTTGACTAAACATGTGGGAATTTTGGGCGAAAACAATTTGAGAAAAGTATATGTTTAAAATGATGTGAAGTTATATTGGAACACCAGGTTTATATACCTTTCATCTTAATGGAACATTCCGAATTTTTGAAAGGAAATTTGTGTTTATCACTTAATGCAGATCTAATTGAAATAAAGTAAAGCTGGCAATGGTGAATTCTTGCAGAAAATCATGTTTCACAATTGTACAATACAACATAAAGAAGGAGAAATTGAAATATTCTGAAGAAAATTGCATTCTTAATTGTTAATAATAACACACAAGTATCACTGAATATACATAATAGCCAAACCAAGTAACTCATTTAAATATGAACTTTCCAATTATGATTCTACTACCTTTGAAAGTGGCTGGCACAGGAGTATCCCTGATCACGACGGCGGAGCTCCCTGTCACGACGGCGGAGCCCCCAGGTGGGACCTGTTCTATTCAGCCAGTCTAGAACGGGACCACTGTCAGGTGGTGTCAGTTAAGTCAAAGTTTGTCCCTTGGGGACGTTGTTACTCCTTCGGGGAGCAGAACTCCTTCGGGAGTATTGTTTGGTTTTCGCCCCTGGCTCTTCGCCAGAGAGTCAGGGGACTTTTGGAAAAAAAGTGGCTGGCACAGGAGTTACCTGGCACAGGAGTATCCCAGATTACGACGGCGAAGCTCCCAGGTGGGACCTGTTCTATTCAGCCAGTCTAGAACGGGACCATTGTCAGGTGGTGTCAGTTAAGTCAAAGTTTGTCCCTTGGGGACGTTGTTACTCCTTCGGGGAGCAGAACTCCTTCGGGAGTATTGTTTGGTTTTCGCCCCTGGCTCTTCGCCAGAGAGTCAGGGGACTTTTGGAAAAAAAAAGTGGCTGGCACAGGAGTATCCCTGATCACGACGGCCGAGCTATTCAGCCAGGGTGAGGCCTGTCCATTGCACGGCGGAGCTCCCAGGGGGACCTGTTCTATTCAGCCAGTCCAGAACAGGACCACTGTCGGGTAGTGTCAGTTAAGTCAAAGTTTGTCTCTTGGAGACGTTGTTACTCCTTCAGGGAGCAGAACTCCTTCGGGAGTATTGTTTGGTTTTCGCCCCTGGCTCTTCGCCAGAGAGTCAGGGGACTTTTGGAAAAAAAAAAAAAAAAAAAAGTGGCTGGCGCAGGAGTATCTGTGATCACGACGGCGGAGCTCCCAGGGTGGGACCTGTTTTATTCAGCCAGTCTAGAACGGGACCACTGTCAGGTGGTGTCAGTTAAGTCAAAGTTTGTCCCTTGGGGACGTTGTTACTCCTTCGGGGAGCAGAACTCCTTCGGGAGTATTGTTTGGTTTTCGCCCCTGGCTCTTCGCCAGAGAGTCAGGGGACTTTTGGAAAAAAAGTGGCTGGCATCAGTCCTGGGTAGGACTTTAAACTGCATCCGGTTGTGGAGCTTGTTTAAGCGTGGGGATAATGGGGTTACCCTTTGCCACAGCTGCCTCCGGGGGCACCCTTGGGCAAGGTGCGCCTGTATTTGGCCAGTTCAGTTTGGGATCCCGAGGAGAGTGGACGTTCCCGATCCCCTACCGGGCTCGTTCGATCTCTTTGGGAAGTTTTGTTTTCGTTACATGTAGATAGTTGTATATAGTTGTATATACTCTAAGTAAACTGTAAAAAGTGATTTTAATGTAAAGAGTGGACCCCCCCATGTCCCCCTGCGCTGTGGTTGCCTTGGGGCGTGTTGTTGCCATCGGGTGTGTTTGTTGCCTTTGGGCGTGTGTTATATTGAGATTGTGTTGTTGGGTCGTTGGTGGTGGTTTCTGTTGGTGGTAACAAGGACTCCATGAAGCCGTACCGGAGCTGCAGTGTCCTCGCTGGTCGAGGGATTCGGTCTGGTGTTCTGGGCGATTTCGGTGGTTTGTGTTGTTGGTGTTCGGTTTTTTGGTTGTTGGCCATATGTAAGTGATCCTTTCGCCGGTCTGGCCGTGTACGTTTTTAGCACGTAAAAAGCAGTGGCTGGCATCAGCAATGCCGGTAGCTTTTTAAGACTTGTAGAAGAAAAGTAACCTCAGATTTTCCGTTGCTAACCTAGTTGGACCCCCCAAGTGGGACAAACCTCAGCTAGGTTAGTCCGAGCCCAACTGGGGCCCGACTTCAGCCCAGCTGGGCAAGCCCAGTTGGGGCCCACCTGGGGACACCTGACAAATACGGATTTTTCCTAGCAGAGGCCCAGTATGTAGCCTAGCAAAGCCCAGATGGGACCCAACTCCAGCTCAGATGGGCTAGCCCAGTTGGGGTCCAACTGGGAACACCTGACAAACACGGATTTGCCCCAGCAGGGCCCAGATGCCACCAAACAGCCCATTGTTTGCCCATGTGGGCATCTTGATGGGACCTAGACGGGCCCCATTGAAGTTAGCCCAAGTGGGGCCCACAAAGGCACCGCGGACAAAATCTTCATGGGGCCCATGTGGCTAACCCATATGGTCACCACATATCATCCCATGTTTTACCCATGTGGGCCCTGTGTGGACATGTTGATTGGGCAGGATAGGTACACGTGAAACACGCCAAAAATTGCATTTCTAAGGCATTTTTGTAATGTTGCACGTCATTTTACATAAACAGTTGTCCATCTATACAACAAATAAGCTATGTGAGTTATAGCCAAAAAATGATAAGGGAAATATGCACAAAGGGAGGGTGTCGCTCCGTTCGCCCTCCCCCTTTACTACGCACCTGAGTGGAGGAGTTTCGATACAGTCGGGGGGGGGGGCGTCTCCACCGAAGAATTCTTGTGGTCTGGAGTCCACCTAAGCGAGATACATGCAGCCTGGCTGCACGTTGCAATGCTCGACCATCGTATATAGACTTGTGCACATGGGGTATGCCCTGTATTAGGCCTACATATACAACTTCACAGTCGAAATTTCTTACGGATTCTGTTACAGTGACTCCCAAGCTTAGCTCACAGCAGAATCAGTTCGTTTTGGAACAGTATTGCAACGAATGTACTCCATAATACTAGCCTCCTCTGTATGAGTTGTGTAAAACAGGCAAATAATGTAGGAAGTAATTTCTTCAAGTTACACATATGACATGTAAGGGTTGTCTTGAATTATCTTCATGTGTTAAAGCAGGGGGTGCATGACACCAGGATTTGTCCAACGGGGGGGGGGACTCCCCGACGGGGGACAGCGACCGAAAGCTCCGACAACCCCGATGTCATAGAGGGGTTGGTAAGCGGGGATTTAAAGAAAACTTGTGTAGTATACCATGCCATTGCAGGGCACAATTGCATGAAATTTGTATATACTAGAGGAAAAAAGTCCCGCGCTAATTTTAATGTTTTTCCCGAGTGAAATAACAAAGCGCACGAAGCACCCGAAAGTGTTTTGGGTATTCCTACACTAAAAAGAATCTGCCCCAGGCACGGATCAAGGATTTTGAGAAAGGGGGGCGCACCTACCGTCGGCCAAAGGCCGACGAGCGAGCTTCGAAGACGCGAAGCCACGGCGGGGGTTTGGAGGTCCTCCCCCAAGAAAATTTGAATTCTAGATGCGCTTAGATGCGATTTCCCAGCATCTGAGAAGCATATTTTCCACATCTATTTACTCATTTTTTCGGCAAAAAAAAAAAAAAAATCATTGGTCAAAAAATCGTTGGTCATCGCAAAGGGGGGGGGGTGCTCCAGGTGCGTCCCCACCTGGATCCACGCCTGTGTTCTTATTTAAAGCTTATATAGGTCAATTGTCCGGGCAGTTGGACCTAGGTTTAGCGAAATGAGATGAAATTCACGACATTTACATAAATCCATGTATTCTACTTATTAAGTTACTTGAAAAGGTGGAAAGGATTTGTACTATATTTAGCTGTAATTAACGGAACTGGAAGTGTAGGCAAAGCGTACCGAAAATTTTGGGTTTTATCGCAGAAATGACCCTTTTGAAGGCCAAAATAAGTAAAGCAACCATGGGTGGCGACAGAATTTTCCCCACAGGGGGCCGGGTCATGCCAGCGGCTCCAAATTCCGAGAGCCCCTATGTCAAGAGGATGCTGAGAAGTGGATATGAAGGAGCTGAACCATCCCATGCTATTTCAGGGCATAATTTTCATAGTATTACTTACGGTAATACTTCAAGAGCCGAGTTGCGCATTGATAGTGCTCTTTTGAACCTGAATCGTGAAACTGAGTGCAAAGCGCGAGAAACCTTTTGGTAGGCTTACACGAAAAACACACGTAATCATTAAGAACAAGAGAAAAGAAAAACTGTAGAGTTTTTAGACTTTATCGGGGATAATATAAATTGTATGGACACCACCTGGACTACCCGATGAAATAGCCAAACTTTGCTCCGTGAGTCGCTCACCAACTGACCGCATGACACACAAAAGAGAACAGCAGCTATATGCTATGCGATACGGGATGAAATTTACGACCGCTACATAAATTGTGTACTCTGCCTACACGTTACTTGGTAAGGTGGACAGGACTTGTGCTATCTAGCTATGTAGAACGAAACTATTGAAGAAACTGGGGTGATTCTACAGCGCGCATAGCGCGCCGAAAATTTTGGGTTCTTATGAGAGGAATTGCCCTCTTGAGAGCAAAAAACAGGTAAACCGTCAGGGCGATTAGTAGCCGTCGGGGACTGCATACTTTATCGTATCGACTAAGACTCCCCTACGAAACTGTAAAAATTCCCGACGGGGGGTAGCCTTCCCCGACGGGAGAGCCATGGCCCCTGCCCCCATCTGGCGCCACCCCTGGGTTTATGCAGTAAAGAAAGTTGTAACTCTCCAATAATCTTTATGGTCATGAATGGATCTTGAACGCAGATCACCGATTTGAACAACAGCCGCTTGTTCCAATCCACGCTTCCTTCCCGCGACATATGCGTTTTCATGGGGAGTCACTGTCCATTAAAGTGTGGTTACATGAGTTCGGAATCTACGCTTCACCTTTAATATCTTTGCTATCATGCGGATTGTATATAGCGCCGCCTTCAGCTTTACATTTACGTTATTGGACGCTACACTCCAAATGATACTTTACTCATCGGAAGGATATATATATATATATATATATATATATATATATATATATATATATATATATATATATATATAATACCGAAAAGTCAGGCCCATAGCCAGAAAAGGTAATGAAGAGGGGCGAAATAGCTTCGGGGCGAAATATTTAAAAGAAAGGGTGGAGAAATATATTAAAATGATTATGGCAATGATACTGTTTTAATTTTCTAGCTGAAGCGAAACTTTTCCAGGGGGCTCCAGCCCTGGCCCCCATTGACTACGAGCTTGCGAAAAGTGCCTAAAATACCCTGAAATATTCATCATTTGTTTGCATGTTGACTACTGCAAATAACTTGCAATTCGTCACCTACATAACAAATTGAGCACATCCAGTTTAAGGTTACACTGTATTTACTGCCCCAAGATGTAGACCTATTTGTAGCTTAACATTTCCGGCCGGTAAGTTTTTGTCTTTAGTGGCTGGCTCCTTTAAGCTCAGCGAAAAAAATCTGTAGATCGTCAAAGAATCTTTTCGCGTGCAGTTTCTGGTCCAGTTTGATGGGGTGGCTTGCACAGGCACACTACGTCTTGCGTCCCATGCCTTCACCCCGGTAGATAATGTTCTTGAATGAGGCGTGGTATTCACAGTAGCGTATTTGAGTTAAAAGTTAAACCTGGGAAGTATTGAATAAAAAGGTTAAGATCGAGGAAGGGTAAAAAGAATGAAAAATATACGCATGAAGAGCTGCAGCCCCACTCCGGGAGATAAAAATAAGGGTTAAGATACAGTCGGATGATCCAATAGGTGAGGTACGTAGGCATGGTGCCTAAGGTTGTGAAACTTTAGGGGTCCTGCTAAGAGTTGTACGGAACCTACGAAGCTATACATTACCCACACTTCCCACATCAGCACATATCTTAACTGTTTTAACCAGTGACGTCACTTCTATGTGATAGTGCCCCACTGAGTGCTCGAGATGTATAGCTGTATGTCTGAAGTTATCGATGAAACTAAACCGGAAGCGGAAGCTGAATATACATCACTGCAGTATGAATTTTACCCTCATACTGGAAAGTTTACATGTAGTAACACTCAGGGGTCGAAATGGCACTGTTCCGCTGTTCCGAGAATAGTGCTTTTAGTGCTGGAACAGTAACTTTTCAAAAGCCACTGTTCCGTGGAACAGTGTTTTTCCACAGGAAGCAAAGTGCATATAAATATATGCACATGCTAATCTCTGATAAAGTAATGATGCCGTGAATATAAAAAATCCCCGTTAATTTTGGCATAAGTATGACATCCAATCTCGTTCCACCGTTATCAATTAAAGTCGGTTACACTTGCATGTGTTATTCCCTGTGCTGCATGTGGTACAGTACTGTGTAAACGCACATACTGAAGTTTTACTACCAAATGCAGAAAAATGTTTAGTACAGTATGTCATTTATTGCCCTGCAAGTGAAGGTCATCTTGCATCACCCCTTGTCTTGCGTGGTATGTTCCAAATGACCTCTTAACTGTTCATTGATATTCCCTCCACTTTATCGTGTTTTTAGGGGGTTTTGTATTAATATTCCCTCCAAGCTAGCAACTAAGCACGGAAACCTGAAACGACTAAAAGCAGTTCTGACTGATGATATCTTGCAACCAAAGTCAATGGGTCCCTAAGTGTTTGCTTTTCCTCGCAAGATCTTCCCATTGACTTACTGTGTGGAATGATACTTGAATCAAGGTTATGGCGAAGGATACGACTAGAACGATTTCACGTAAATTTGCTGCGAGAAAATAACAACAGTATGTGCACTCATATGTTGGAGTACCCACTCATTGCTATGCTATAGCAGTAAACCGCAATGCAAAGGATGAATCAAGCAACAGGCGCGTGTCCAGGATTTTCAGCAGAGGGTGAGGGGGGGGGGGGTCTGAGGTATGATTTTTCAAATGAGGCGGGTATTTTGGGTCGAAAACCCTAAAAAATTCTAAAAAATCTTAAGGTCGGGGCGAGCAGGGGGTCCGGACCCCCAGGACCCCCCTTTGGACACGCGCCTGCAAAAATATTCCTTTACCGTGGAACTTTTTTGCTCTCACTCAAATACGACTTGCCTTGCTTGCTGTGCCTTCTGCATCAATTTTGAGTCCAACAGTAGGTTTTGGGACACTGTAATGCTAGGTCTCGGGACGATCCAAGATTATTGACGATAAATTTGTGCTTAAAAATAAGAACCAAAAGAAAACCAGGATATTCCACTGGCTAATCCCCGCTGCAGGCAAAAATTCACCCTCCCCAAGTTACGGTCAAGTCGTGCAGTCATACCACTCGAGTACAGTTAACAGCAGTTTGCACCTTTGCAGTTTGCACGTGTGCACGAACTGTACGTTTGCCGAGGTACTGTGCTCCGGTATGGCACGCCAAAAGGCTCACCTCATATGATGATGTACTAAAAATACACGTACATGTACTAAAATTACACGTTCATGTACCAAAATACATGATGATGTACTAACTTCATACGATCATGATGTAAATTTACACCATCATATACTAAAAATATATGTTCATCATGTTAAATGTTACGATGTATATGTAAAACCACACGTTGTACATATAAAAACACGTTGTACATGCAAAAACTTACGATGATCATGTTATTATTGTCCTCCCCGTATGCCATACTGAGTGAGCCTTTTGGCGTTCACGAAGTAGGCCGAAAGGCTCACCGACATACGTTCATCATCTAAACTCATGCGATGTACTAAAAATACACGTTCATGTACTAACTTCTTACGATCATGTACTGAATGCATACGTTCATGTACTGAATTCATACGTTCATGTACTAAGTGCATTGTCAATTTCTACGATGTACATGTGTAACTCACGTGTTTATGATCGGTCATCCAGTTGATTGAATCCAATGTGTTAGTGGAATCATCACCGGGGTAAGTACTTTTTAGTTTTCTGCACTTATTGGGTAGGCCACGCTAGTATAGACCGTTAATAATGCGCGTGTATACATGACATCATCAGTATTACGCAACAGTAACAAGCCTAGCCTAGGCCTAGTAGACAGTGCGTATTCGTTAAATAAATTTAAGATGGCGGAATCCTCTCCTGTTTTGAATTTGACTTTCACATCACAGTCAGGGAATCAAAATAATGGCATGCATCATATGCTATTGGCGCGCGAGATAGGCCTACGTCTCAAGTGTTTTAATGTGTACGTGCACTGTAATTAAAGTAGCACGCCCCCATTAGTAACTCAATATTAATGCGCCATTTGTTCTCCTTCACAAATAACACCAATAAGAGACATTAGGATAACTTTTGTGATATGTTACCAAACAGGATGGGGTCTTTTGTCAATTTGATATGAAATTAGACTAGATAAAGTATTACTGGTGGCAAAATGGGATCAATTGAACCATTTTTTGGGAAATAATGGGTTTAGAAGCTGGCGGCTGTATATTAGGCTATGGTATATTTGCAAAAGTTACGGAAGCTTTGAGCTCCGCTAGCAAGAAAATCTTCACCGGCATGGTATGGTAAATTGAATTTGCCATGAATGGCCAATTGAACTTGTCAGCTTTCTTGTGAGGGGTAGCTTGTACCTGGCGAAAACTTCTACAAGGCTTTAGAGGGCACTTTACGTTTCCAAATTAGTGTGTAAGTCAATGGAGGAATTATTGGGGGTATGCTACCTTAAGTGTCAGTACTGGATGTGTCCGGCCGTCCGCGGAGCTTATCGAGACGGCATTACCGGACTATTGCAAGAGGTGCTATCCCCGTTGTTGTTATTCTATGTTTTCAGGAAATTTGCATAAATTAAAATTACTTTTCACAGAAATGTTCCCACATGCACACCTATCACGTAGTTGTGATATTGTGTATTTTACATGCTGATCGTGAGTTTTGACTTTCAGTACATGAACGTATGCATTCAGTACATGATCGTAAGAACTTAGTACATGAACGTGTATTTTTAGTACATCGCATGAGTTTAGATGATGAACGTATGTCGGTGAGCCTTTCGGCGGACTTCGTGAACGCCGAAAGGCTCACTCAGCATGGCATACGGGGAGGACAATAATAACATGATGATCGTAAGTTTTTACATGTACAACGTGTTTTTATATGTACAACGTGTGGTTTTACATATACATCGAAACATTTAACATGATGAACATGTATTTTTAGTATATGATGGTGTAAATTTACATCATGATCGTATGAAGTTAGTACATCATCATGTATTTTTGGTACATGAACGTGTAATTTTAGTACATGTACGTGTATTTTTAGTACATCATCATATGAGGTGAGCCTTTGGGCGTGTCATAACTGGATGACCGATTATAAATACATGAGTTACACATGTACATCGTAGAAATTGACAATGCACTTAGTACATGAACGTATGAATTCAGTACATGAACGTATGCATTCAGTACATGATCGTAAGAAGTTAGTACATGAACGTGTATTTTTAGTACATCGCATGAGTTTAGATGATGAACGTATGTCGGTGAGCCTTTCGGCCTACTTCGTGAACGCCAAAAGGCTCACTCAGTATGGCATACGGGGAGGACAATAATAACATGATCATCGTAAGTTTTTGCATGTACAACGTGTTTTTATATGTACAACGTGTGGTTTTACATATACATCGTAACATTTAAAATGGTGAACATATATTTTTAGTATATGATGGTGTAAATTTACATCATGATCGTATGAAGTTAGTACATCATCATGTATTTTTGGTACATGAACGTGTAATTTTAGTACATGTACGTGTATTTTTAGTACATCATCAATATGAGGTGAGCTCCATGCAGACAAACTTCGAAATACATTGTATCGTAAATCTCGCAGTGAGCTCAGTCTAAGGTATGGATCCATTTCTTTGTGGAATTCATTACCAAATGGTCTTCATGCGAAACAATCTGTTGCTACTTTCAGACAATGCCTTCAGAATTATTACATTCTTCAGTACTAAAGGGAAAGTTCTTTTATTTAATGTACGTTTAGTATTATCAGTATAACCAAAGGGTGTAATTGATTATCATTCATACGTGTAGGTTGGGAAGGGATGATGTACTGTAAATGGGAACGGTAATATTAAGGTCCCGAATGTTTTGGTTTTTCTAAATTAATAAGCTTTCTCTTTTACGGGAGTGACCTTCTTTGTTAAGCCCACAAGGGTTTTAAGTTCCCTTCCATCCACATATTATTTTGTTTGATACTTCTGTCTGTAAAATTTTGATAACGTGGAAACACAAATAAATGAATGAATGAATTTGTTATTTTCAAAGTCATATGCACATGTGCAGTATTGCAGAAAGGTCTTTATGAGTGGCGAGAGTAGTTAGTTTTTTTTTCTAACTAATACCATTTAGGAGACAATGTGAAAGTCTAATATGTACTACTGTGCTATACTGAGTTTCCAGTTTACTTTCATTGCCAAAGTGGGAGAAAAATCAGGCGCAAAGCTAGACAATACTATGGCAAGCTAAATGTGCATTAATTCGAAAAACAAGGTTTTTCACTGATAAACTTGGTTTTTCGACCGAAAAACAACTTCCCGATAAAGTCATGCAGTGTATCGAGCGAAAAACAGGGTTTTTCGATAAACAAGGTTTATCGAGCAAAAAACTCAGTTTTTCGATAAAGAGAGTTTTTCGATGAACTCGGTTTTTCGACCGAAAAATTAACAGAGTTTTTCGATAAACTCAGTTTATCGAGCGAAAAACAGAGTTTTTCGATAAACAAGGTTTATCGGGCGAAAAACTCAGCTTTTTCGATAAACACAGTTTCTCGATAAACTCGGTTTTTCAATCACGTGTCTCAGGCTTCCGTCAGACCGAGATGCGTGATTTTATTTGGTAGGACAGAGAGAGGAAAGTTATCAATTATTCATGTTTTCGGAGTCGTTTGTCGTGATTACTGAGATTGATAGCTTCTACCTACTGTAGAGCCCATGTGTATTGTAGCCTATTCAGTGTCACTTTTCGTAAGAGAAGGAAGGTTAAAGGGCCACTCGTATTGGAGATAATATAATAAAGCTGCAACAGTAGTTGTGCGACGGGTCTGCTTTTACTGCCAGGCTGTTGACAGCGCAAACACCGTACTCGTGAGCTAAAACAGGGTGAGACAAGATACACTGAGCCTATGGTCATAAGCTCATAACACTGGAAAGACCATGAGTTTTCCAGCTTTCAAATGATGAGTCGTGGACTGAAGTTGGAAAAACAAAAGGTCCTATACGTGTAACCAAAAGAATGTCACTGTAGCATACATCAGTGGTACAGTGAGTCACCTGTAAGTTAACTCAGAACCACTATGTTATCTCGGAAAGTAGGCCTACACATTTCATCCAGGGGCGGGAATGAAAGGGCGAAGGAATGGGCACAAGTGACACCATAGTATTGGCATCCGCATCTGGTCTTAAATCATATTTAAAACAACCCAGAGAGGAGAGGATAGTCTTTCTCCAGGATTCCACACCGAAGTTTTAGACAAAAGCCTGCCTCTTGTCCAAGCCCAGCTAAACCAGTGGAATTCGAACCGGTGAAGAACTGGGCATGTTTTTTGGATTGGTACTTTAGCTAAACCCCCTCACTGACACCATTCGTCAATGACTCTCAGAAAGGTTAGCATTTGTGTGTGTGTGTGGGGGTGTGTGTATGTGTGTGTGTCTTTTAAAGGAACTAGTTTGAAGTTAAAACATTCACTCAAAGCAGTTGACCTCCGAACAGTTTCAGTCAGCGTCATTCTCTGTCAGTATATATCACACCGAGTTGCTATCAACTGCTCTTCACGTTTTGAACACGATTCATACCTCACTTGTATACAGGTATATCGTAACACAAGTCAAGTAATAACATTGCCAGGGAGTTTTAATGAAGCGGGCATTTTAGACGATGTACGAAGTAGGAAAACGCTATGAATAATCATGACAAACGACTCCTATAACATAAATAATTGACAACTTTCCCTTCGTAATCATACGAAAGAAAATACGCATCCCGGTCAGACGAAAGCCTGAGACACGTAATTGAAAAACTGAGTTTATCGAAAAAAACTCTATCGATAAATTCGGTTTTTCGACCGAAAAACTTGTTTATCGAAAAACTCTGTTTTTCGCTCGATAAACTGAGTTTATCGAAAAACTCTGTTTTTCCGTCGAAAAACCGAGTTTATCGAAAAACTGAGTTTTTCGCTCGATAAACCTTGTTTAACGAAAAACTCTGTTTTTCGATAAACAGAGTTTATCGAAACACTCTGTTTTTCGTTCGAAAAATCGAGTTTATCGAAAAACTCTATTTATCGAAAAACTTAGTTTTTCGCTCGATAAACCTTGTTTATCGAAAAACTCTGTTTTTCGCTCGATAAACTGAGTTTATCGCAAAAAAAAACTTTGTTTATTGGTCGAAAACCGAGTTTATCAGTGAAAAACCTTGTTTTTCGATTTATTGCACATTTAGCTTGCCATACACGGCTATGGCGATCACTCAGCTTTAGCTTACGTTATGTGCTGATGTCTGAAGTTGTGTAAGTACTATATAAGCATGTGACATTTCCAAAGGCCCCCAAACTCTTCGTAGGTCCTCGATATTCGTAGGCCCTAAACACAGTGACCTCTGAACCTATTGGATAATTCAGCCTCTGGGATCCTTTCCCCTTTCTGGTGCCAATCCAGGACCTCCTCGTTACATTACTAGCTCCAGAATCGTACTTGATCGAATGTAACTTTAAGGGAAATATTTTGTTTAAATTACACCTACTTAAGAGATACAGAAAACAGCTTCATTTTCGAGTACCCGTTAGTTTCATCAACGTAGCGAGGGTGTAGGAAGCAGGGCGGGGCGGGGCTGGGCTGGAGGCTAAAGTCCACCAGCCTAAAATGGGGATGGGCGGAAGTATGTTCCTCCCCGGGCGCTCTGAATTCAAGGATGAAGACCCCTTATTTGCTCCCTCTGTAAAACAATGTCAAAAATTTGCAGTAATTTTTTTTTAAAATTTGCCCAAATATTGCAACAAATTGCATCATGGGACCGTCAAATATTTAAACACTTTCCAAAGGGGAGGACAACAAATTAATCATGAGCTATAAAGCAGAGAGTTTCTTTCTTTGGTAACGGCCTACATCTTCACAGCAAAGTGGCTCCTCTACCTTATTTTGCATTGTCTTACATTCCACCTCTATAAGATATAGTTTGAAAGGTTCGAAAGTTTTTGGTACCACAAATGCTATATTTCTTTTTAATTCAAAGTATTAAAAGTATGTTTCAGACCCCTAAATTTTGACTAAAGCAATAAAAATCGTACCGAACTGTAGATGCTGCCAAATTTAAAGCAGCCTGTGAAAAATGAAGGAGGAATGTATTTTCTGTAAATTTCAGGATTAATTTTCTGATGCTATAACTTGGCGACTACCGGAGAAAGGGTATTGAAAATGTTCATATAAAACCTACATTTAAAGTTTGAAATGTCAAAAGGCAATATGAATTCCTATGCATCGTATATTAGACAGCATTTTTCGGAAATTGTAGAGCTAAGCTATCTGTACTTGAATATTGATACCATTCTACATCAGGCTTCTGAAGAGTGAGGAGGACCTGTTCAAATTGGCCCTTACGAAACAGTTCTATAAAGCTGTCTTGTATTGCGACTATTCAATACAGCGTTGATTCACTCATTCATATAAAGTCGCTACGTCACTCTACCTACTATATATATATATATATATATATATATATATATATATATATATATATATATATATATATATATATATATATATATATATATAAGGTCAAAGTACTGCGTAGCACTTATGAGGTAGGTAGGTAAAAATGAAGTAGTAAATAGTGCCTAAAAGTTTGTGAACAATTCCACGACGTTTCGGGTTTAAACCCTTCATCAGGTGGCAAAAATGCAACTGATCGTTGACACGGCCAAACGTACAATTTAAAAAAAATACACAATACAATTGGGCACGGTAAACCTCGGCTAGGAAAACAGACAGTGTTAAGTGGTTACCACAAGTCAAAAAAATGCAGGAATTACTGCGTTATAACAGTTCAAGTCTAAACGTTCAGACCATGTGGGGACAGGGTTCCAAGTTTCATGATTAGGCGGTTTCGGCAGCTAGGCGGTCATGATCGGAACCTCGACACGAGATGGCCGCCGAAACCATCAAGTCACGGATCGAGCATGTTGACGGGGGATTGAAGTGGGTGGCTACCGGGAACCCTGGGAGGTTCTGTTTGATTGATCTCAGGTGCTCGGTGACTCGGTCAGCAAGACGACGTTTTGTTTCTCCCACGTACAGTATATTACAGCGTTTACATACGAGAACGTAAACAACATTGGCTGAAGTACAGGTAAAATGCTGATGAACGTTAAAACGGTTGTTGTTGGGACCTACAATGGAAAGGTTTTTGTCATAACTGACCACCGGGCAAGTATTGCATCTCCCATATATATATATATATATATATATATATATATATATATATATATATATAAATAAATATATATATATATATATATATATATATATATATATATGTGTTCGGAGTGTCATTTGGAGTACAAATCTATCTATAAAGCACCGGAAGTTTGTTTCGTATTTATATCTGTCTCTGTGTTTCGTTTTCTTTCTCATGACTAAAACTGTTCACTTACATACTTCAGACTAAAAAATACACAAAAACTCAAGTGGAACAATGCACGTGAGAACGAATAGCAGCGAAATCTATGATTGCGATTTGCAAACGCTCTATTTGCAATTCCATATTTCTAACTATATCTATACAAGCATTTCAAAAATGTCTGGAGCTTTGTCGTCTTTCCGTACAGGATCCAGTCATTAAATTCCGAAGGCTCTTGCCCTAGAAAACAAAAACCCGTTCACGACACAACAGACGGGGGACAAAAAAGGGAAAAGCCGAAGAGGAATGAAACCACCGGTGAATGTCGGGGACCTCGCAACACCACCAAAGACCACGGACTCCAAAAAGGTAAAAACATCAAAACACTATGTTCTGTGAAACTTGTGATGGTTTTTGCTGAATAAAAGGTTCGATTGCTATCACAGTCACTCTGTCCTGAAGGAAATTACCCATCTTCTCTGAGTAATATCACCGTCAATGTAACAATGCGTGTATGAAAAGACTCAGGCATGGATTGCAAGTTAACTTCCTTCTTATATGTGTAGAGCCTTCTACTTTAATTGTATATATGAAACTTTCTTAATGCGGTGAAAACTTAGACGTTTCAAGTTGAAAATGGTTATGCCCCCCCACCCCTCCCAGGTATGGCTGGTTCCTTTCATAATGGCTTTCATCACTTATATACACATAAGGGTACAGGAATGGGATAGGATGGTGGCAGCAGGTGGCAGCAGGATCGATTTTGGGGGCAAAAATGTCGTTTATCATTGAACGATTTATGTCATGATTGTTTGTCAATTGGACAGAGGAACCTAGAAAGCAGGCAAGATGTGTCTTTCTTCTGCAGGACAGATTATTCATTTGCGACCAATCAAATACTCGGACGTCAATCATGTGATACACGTTTCCACAACAAAGTTTTGAATAAATTAACCTAGCTATGATTTTGAAGAGCTTTTTCAACCCCCCCCCCGAAAAAAAAAAACAAATAAAAAACCTTAAAATTTTTAATTTGAAAAAGTTTTGTCAGATAATTCGGCGGATACTTTTAAAAATCATTTTTATGGCCTTAAATTCAATTGTGTCACCATTGGAGACTAGTGTCTGTAAAATTGGCATGTAGTGCCAGATCTGTATTGTTTTGAGTCATGGTGATTGTTTCTTCTGATATTGATTATTTTGTTTCCTTTCATGTTCTTTGGTTTCGTATTTGTAATGCTTTTTTTCTCACAATACTTATGTTTAGCGTAGCATATTAATATCTTGTTAGTCTCCTGTGAGGCGAAACAGAGAGAAAAAATGATACTGACAATGAACGAAGAACATTCATTTATCCCTTAGCCCATGTTACACGAACAGTTTTCTTTACCCCTTACATTTGAAGATGCGTTTTTTGCTTACCGCTTACCTATGCTGCAAAAAGAAAAAGAAGAAAGAAAAGTGGAGGAGGTTGGGGGTTGTGGAACTGCGTCCCGGCAAAATCCAACGTTGAGGTTGTCATGTCTTTAACGCCCCCTTCCCCCTCTCTTCAATTTGGATGTCTGATGAAATCCTGAATCTGACATCCCTCAAATATAAATTGCCAAAAAGAACATTCAAAAATTTAAGGCTAATTTCCATTGATTGCGGCAACCACTTTATTTTTCACACCTACTCACCGCAGCCTAAGGCTTGGTGTTTGTGTATATAGTGCCAGGTAAGATGGTTTTATTTAAAATACAATCCCTACTTGTATTGCGACCTTTGAAACGTTCCAACAGTTATAAATGACCCTCATATTTTATACGTTGGAGTGGCGATTTCTCCCCTAAATTCTGACCAATTTTCACCTTGTCAGTAGGAGAGTATAGGTCAAATATTATTTCTACTCCTGTATTTTCTGCTCCTGCAACTTGGTAGACTAAGAAAAGAATTAGTGTCAGTTACATTTTCAGTTTCAGCTTTGGTCGCGAAGAAACAATTGACAGACTCATATATCTTACACATAAACGCATTTCAGCGCTCGTTGCATTCGCGATTGCTTTAGGCTACGTGAATGGTAACTTGATATACCCCACTTACACGATAGAATAGTGGAGTGTGTAGAAACAATGTTTTGTACAGTCAATATAGTATGAACCATAATGACATTATTGTTCGCGTTATCAAAGCATTAAAGTGGACCTAAAGTCTAAAAATTCAAAAATATATATTTTAGAGGTTATAAGATTAATCTTATTGGTCCAACTCCCACTGTCATAGCTTATTCCATTGCTGAGATATTAAATGTTAAAATTTATTCACTTAAATCCAAACAGTTCATTGCGCAATAATTTTTGACATTCTTGTTGTACAACTCACATTAAATGCTTTGTTTTCTTTTAAAATTAAAAATGTTTATATGACCTTGACCGCTTCCTGTTTTCTTGCATGACATGCTGTACAGAGAGGGCTTATATAGTCAAGTCACCCCAAAGCAGTAAGAACGCGATCACATTTTGGCACAAGGTGCGGTGGCTTTCAGAAAAACAAAGAAACACAAAGATTGTAATTTGAGTAGTACAACAATGACATCACAAATTATTGCGCAATCTACCTTTTTAAATCGAGTGAATAAACTTCAACATTTTATATCTCAGCTAAAGAAAGTCCTGTGAAGATGGGAATTGAACCATTGGAATTCAGTTTTCATGCTCTGTAACATATATTTTTGAATTTTCAGACTTTAGGTACACTTTAAGCTTTTCTTTTGGCGTGTTAGACGTTTATTTAGGTCTAAAAGCTACATTCGTTTGTCCATACATTTTGTTAATGTCACAGAGCTAAAGGGGTTAGCCTTGCACACCTTTGTGGGTTAAGTTACCCCAGATCCACCAAAGGTGTTGGCAGTCGGTCTTCTCTTCGTGCCCATGATGTGCCGTCGGCACCGAAAGTTAACAGTCGTTGAGTTCGGGTCATAGAATTTGAATACTTCACTGAAGAATGAGTAGACTGAATTTTTGGAGTCAGTTGATGAACACTCGGACGCCGTAGGGTTAAAGCCTTCAGTTTTAAAGGGTATTAGCTTGATGCTCTCAGGACTTACGAACAAAGGAAACACGCAGATGAGACTTTATTACAATTATGGCGCAACTATATGAATAGGCTCCATGTTGCGATCGACTTCACACAAAAATAACGACTGAGTTTCACCTACAGATACTCATCACCCTAAGTACATTTTTGGTTAGGGGTTGTCAAAATTCTCAATTGGTGACTGTTCTTTGATTGACATTTAAGTTGGAAAATACAAAAGATGCAGAGTAGCTCACACTTCACAAAATACAGAGAGAGGGGTTGTCCTGATTACAAAATAAGGCTTTGCTAATATCCCAAATTATCTTCTACACAAAGTCTAAATTTCCTGCTCTGGTTTCAATAAAAAAAACCCCTAATTTTCTACATTCTTTATTAAAACTGCAGTTTTGGTGTGCTATCCCTTCGGCAACTGGTGGCCTGTGCCCTCACTCGTTGGGCTAGTTAGTTAGGGTTAGTTAGGGGTTAATTAGGGTTAGGGTTAGTTATTTTGCATTCTTAACAGACGTCATGTGATGACCAGTGAACGTATAAGCTGAAATTCTTTTCTTATGGGTCCAGTTTCGACCAGTCTGGGTAAGTCGGGCACCGATCGGGAATCTGATCATTTGTTTGACCAGATCTGGATAAAAAATGACCTGGCATTGATTCCTTGCCGAAGGCAAAGTGAATCTATGTAATCACACACAGGCGAACATATGTATTTGTTTATGTGTGCGTGTGTGTGTGTGCGCGCGTGTGTGTGCGTGTGCTTGTACGAGGGTGTGCTTATGACGCTTCCCTCGTAAATACGATATCTTAAGATACAGTATTTTACACACTTGGTACATAGGTTTGCCATATTTAGATAAAGGTTGTTATTGTTTTTGGTGGAGGTCAAAGGTCATTTGAAGTCACCAGTGGTCAAAAACCGAAAATCTTGCAAACACGATATTTCGAGATAGGAATTATGGATACATTTTGATTTCTGCCGAAGGGAAAATAATCTATGCAATCACGCTCGCGAGAGTGCGTGAGTGTGGGTGTGTACTTGTGACGCTTGACTTGTAAACACGATATCTCAAGATAGCAATGATAAATATTTCTCATACTTAGTACATAGAATTATCATATTAAGACAAAGGACTTTTTATTTTTGGAAGAGGTCAAAGGTCATGTGAGGTCACCAGAGGTCATAAGCCGAAAACATTGTAAACACGATATCTCTAGCTATGAAGCAAGGATACTTTTCGTTCTTGGAATGTGGTTGCATTTTGGTCAAAAGATGAGCCGTAATGGTTTTGGTAGAAGTCAAAGGTTATCTGAGGTCATGGGAGGTGAAAATACAAAGTTCTTAAAAACTGCATGTAAACACTATCTCAAGATAGCAACGTTGGATACTTTTCATACTTGGTATATAAATTTATCATATTGAGGGGAAGAACGTTATTGTTTTCAATGGTGATCAGAGGTCATTTAAGGTCATCAGAGGTCAGAAACGAAAACCTAAAAAAAAAACGATATTTCAAGACAGGGATGATGTACCCTTTTTATAATTGGTATATAAATTTGCCACTTTAAAAGAAAGAGAACCGTATAGGTTTGTTGGAGGTGGAAGGTCATCTGAGGTCATCAGAGGTGAAACTACGAAAACCTCGTACACTAAATAAACAGTGGGCGGTACCTCTAAATTGAGTCGACGTTCCGTGACCAACGAAAAGTTAAGGCTGATATTTTATACTATTCCAAAGACAAAACAGAAAGCCCACAGGCTTAGTGATTCCTTGCTGAAAGGGGTGGTTTGTTGCACTGAGGTTCATGCCTCAAATTTATACTTTTTGTCTATATTATTTTTACGTTGTTTTCACAATTTGACCTCTGCTGACCTCATATGACCTTTGAACTCCACCAAAAAGTGAATAACAAAAAACGAAAAAAGAACATGTCTTAGGTGTCGTGAGAAACCGAGCTCTAATCCACTACGCAATCAAAGACCGCGTTCAAGCGTATGGTATTTCTAATCATGCCATAGTCACAACATCCTTTTGACGTGTTCATAATTAGGAAATGTAAATTAGTATTATTACTGTAACATCAGAAAGGACGTTCTGGTTTTAGAAACAAATCTGATCAAATAATTTTCATGGATTCCGTATCTGTGCCTGATCGATCCAGACTTCTGCAAGTGTACTGATGTATGACGATTTTGAACTATAAAGGTGGACCCCGGGAAGCGTTGTGCCTTGAAAACGAACCTTTAGTTTCAGTTATTCAGCTGAGCCGTCTAATATGTACAGTGAACGTGGGCATATCAACCGACTCAAACACCCTTTGGTCATGAATTCCCAAATGTTAACGCATTGCAAACGCTGACTTAAGGATTGCGTAATGACTGAGGCTAAAAGCTTCCTGAGTTTGCGTACATTAAGATACCTTTAACTTAGTTAAGAGACCTCCTCCTGCGCAGCCCCAACGCAACCTTCCTGTCACCCAGACGCAGCGGGACCGAAAAAAAAAAAAAGATTGGGGGCTGAGTGCCAGCAAGACTATCCAAACGGCGGGAGCGCCACCATCAGTTGGCGCGGAGCGGCCAAGAAAATTGTTGCTTAATAAACCCTCCAGATGGCTGGAAACAGCACTTCCCGAGTGTTCTAAGCTGCATGTACCCAGCTCAACTTGGCAAATATTGGGGGGCTGAAAATACCTTTAGCTCACTTTTTTCATTGGGAGGTTTCCCCCAAGTTCTCCGGTTTCACCGCCATTGCTGTCACCATTATTGTATTGAACATAAACATTCACTCTGCCACTGTATTTCTATACTACTATGTAGTAATTCTTTCAAACATTCTCATATTACCTTCTGTTATTGTTTTGTACACTTTTTCAGGTACAACAGATGGATCTTTTGCAAGATATACTGTGTTTCATGACTTCAGTGAGGATAAAGAAAGCAGCATACCCCTACCACCACAAACAGAGAAACCAAAGAGGAGACGCAACAACAGACATTTCTCTACACGTGAGCGAAAAGATACTGGAAGAGTATCGTCAGAAGTATTCTGTGACGTATGCGAGCAATTTAAAGATCAACCGCACGCAAAACAAAGCTGTCGGCATGATGAGAAGGTACGTCAGGGTGAGAAGAAAACAGTTGAAGAAAAAAGCCAAGACAACCAAAATCACCCAGAAAAAAGCAACATCAACATCATTTTCAAGCTTCCATCTAAGATGTTTAATACTTGCTGCAGGAGCAGCAAATATTTGCCTGTAGTTCCTATGTGCCACACTAATCTTACCCAGGATGAGTTTGATTACATTAAACTGTGCGTTGCCACGGAGGAAGCCATAGCAAAACCACTGCCATGCGCCTCAAACAGAAAGGTTTATGACTACTGGTTGAAAAAGTATGGCATTGCTCTTACTGGTTTACTTTTGCCAGATTCATCTGACATAGAAACATCTGATGAGGAAGAGGAACGCCAACAAAAAGAAAACCTTACCACAGGGAAGGTGAAAATTGTGCCGTCTTATGTAGACAGGGATAGGCCTGGTACAACTGTCGACTCTGTGAAGGACGATAAGCTACCATCTTCTGGTAAAATTCAAAGCGACGGTGACAAGAGGACAGAGGAAACATCAAAGCAAATTGAATTGGATTATCCATCAAAAGACAAAGTAGGTTTCCAACAGCGACTTATTCTAACACGTCAAAATGTCAGTCAAATTTCCATTTTTTCTGAGAGCGTCAGGGATGAGAAGTGTGAAGAAAAAGAAACGTCACAGAAGCAAGATGCACAAGCACAAACTGAGGTAAAAACGAATCAAGATGACTTAGTTTTTTCATTTGTCCGGTCCGTTACAGGCTATTTAGACAGATCGTCTCCTGATAAAGGGCAGACTCAAAAACAGGAGTGCTCTGAGTGTTTAAAAAGAGCAAATGTCACTCGTGGCATCATGCTTGAGTCTCCCGTTTCCACAAGAGACACAAGCACGCAAACAGCCGAACAATTGCGTGAAGAATCTCACATAGTGAAAGATGAAGCTACTTTGACGTCACTTTCGCCAACGACAACTCGTGAATCCGACATCACCATACGGCTTTTACAAATTCTTGAAGGCCAACTAAAGCAAAGACCGTTCCAACCAACTGATGAGGAAAAGATCCAACGCAAAAATGGACAGAAGGTAAAGACTACCGATGAAAAAGTTTCCGTCAAGCCGCTACCAAAAACAGAACCTCAGGAAAGTTTGGCAGTAATGTGTCCATCATCTGAGTCCCTTTCCTCCAATTCTGAAATCGAGGTGTTTGACACTACAACCCAACATATCTCAGTTGAAGAACAGTCCATTAAAGATTCTACAGCTTCATCTCAAGACCGTCAAACGAAAGACCTGAGCTTTGAAACCTATTCAACAGACGAGAAGACCACATATCAAATCGTCAGACAGGAAAAGAGAGAGCTTTGGGACGAATCAGAAGTTCAAAGGCAAGTCACGTTTGACACGTTTGACACGGATGTCCCCATGACCAAAGCACAAAAAGCTACGTTTCCTCCGAAAGACGAGGATTCACACATTCACTTGGCTCAAAGCTTAGGGTCAAGTAGCAAGCCTGAAAAAATTGCTGAAAAACCAAAACGACTGATTGACACTATGCCTCCACCTGTCTTGTCATGCCGTGGATTTTTAGGCAGTTCTGTAAATCAAAAGGGTAAGGCAGTAGCTAGCCCTCAGGGATCTTTGAAACCAACGCAAGAACTGGTAACACCTGTCACTTCTGGGACTTTACCGTCGCATCACGTTCCCTTACCACCTCAGCTGCCCCCTTTGACAGTTCCTACCCAAAAGCTTTCAATGACAAATGACGACCCACGTATGGGTGTGGAACATCAAGGAAAGTTAATACATCAACCTGCTCCACCATCACATGAGGTTGCTGAAAGACTTGCGGCCAGCGATCATCAACGTCATAGACAACTTACCCCAATAGAGGTACCGGTCACCAGTGAAAGTAACGTTTCAGCGGAGGGAATATCACCACTGGCAGTGGGTGTTTTGCCATCACGACGTTCTATGCAGTTAGCTCCGTTGTCATCACTTGTTGGATCGGCCTCTTCAACAAATTCTTTGCAATCTTCTAGAAACTTTGACCTTGGGAGACCATCACGATTCGGCCAATTAGCACCGTTGTCTGGTGCTAAAGAGGATAGCATGTCAAAGAAGCCCAGAGGGAAGAAAAGGAAGAAGAACAAAAAGAAAGCACCAGAGAGGATGGCAACGAGTGACCCAGCCGATCAAGACACCGTTCGCTTTCCTGTGCAAAATATTAACGTGGCTGAGGAGGACCAATACATGTCAGCCCGACGACTAAGAGATACTGATGAGCAACCTCTGCGACCACGGTACCCCCTACATGCACCGGTACCTCCCCACCATCTCCCTCATCCAGGTAGAGCACGTCTGCAACCAATAGCACGGCAACCCAATCTTTCTGAGGTCAGACGGAGAGTCAGTGCCCCATCAGCACACAAACCTCTGACAGGACTGAGGAGGGGTAAGAAAGAGACCCTAAACATTGCACAGAACGTCGCTATGCTACGTCAAAAGAGGGAAGAACCCGAGAAAAAAGGGTTTCTAGAACCGATTTTGCCACGCGAAAAGCTTGAAACAAATGATGAGAATAATGAGGAGGATCATGAGATGTTCTACGATCCAAGAGTGTTTCCATTTCATGGGTTTGTACCCCCAGAGCTAATGGAAGAGTATGTTGAATATCCCATTCCCGAGGAGCTGCTATACCGCGAACAACTTAGCCATGAACACCGATTCCACGGGATGTCGACGCACCATGGATTTCCACCAAGGAAAGAATACTTTGACACTGTAAGTATAGGTTGATGATTACTCCAAAACGCTGTTGGGAGAGAGATATCTCGGGAAAATCTGTTAGATGACGTGTATAATTTGAATAATTTCGAAAGTCTTTGCACTACAGTGTTCTTAACTCTGTTGCCTTTTCTATTGTATTGATGATAATTATGCCCTTTTAGGGCCCAAGTAACCTTGAAACAAAGGCCATTGTTTAAATAAAACTTTGACCTGACCCCCGTTGCCTACAAGGGCCAAGCCTCAATCAAGATTTTCTCTAAAGCTTCTCTTAGATTATCTCTAAAAAGTTTGGAAAATTTCTTCATCCATATAAGAGTAGCAGAGTGTTTTGCGTTGTGTTGAAATGTATTTTGACGGTCAAAGGCTAAAGTTTCAAATTTCAACTGTTGTGTGTAAGACGATTGACAATGAAGAATTTTAGGAGTGGTTGTTATCATTACTAGCTCAATTTAACTTGCCATTGTCACAAACAGCTGCAGGGGAAGGGCAGGGTTACATCAGAACCAAACCTCACTTCAGAGGGTCTTTAGTTGTGTCTCCGTAAGGGCAAAAATATCTCACCCCTTACAGAAACAATTTGACCTATTAAGCTTACTTATAGGCCCTCCTCTAATTTAAAAGAAACCTACGTGTCTAGTGCACTCCTCCACAAAGCTAGAAAGGTCTGTACTGAGTTTAAATTGCCCAAGGCTGTATCCACAGTGTCACTGCTGTGCGTGTGTGAGCTGTGGTACGCAACTGAATCATCTGCAGCATTCTGCACGAGTCATCATTGACCAGTCACACTGATGATGTTGTTTGAACTTATGCCCACCGGGGCCTCAAGGGTTTGGTAATGGGGGACACCACAGATGACGTCGTAATGCCACCTCATTTCAACCCTCAAAGTCTGCGTAAATTGTACCTTTTTATGCGTCCCTGCGATTGTGTGCAGTAGTGGGGATCCTTCCTTTGTCATTACACAAAGGTGCTGTCATGGGGAGGGATCTAAGGTGAGGGGGTGAGGAATTCTTGTAAATTTACGGTTGCTTGGGTGCAAAATTGTGCTATTTTTGGGATATTTTTGGAGCTGATCATATATGGCTGGATAATATCTATGGTTTAGTGAATTCTAATTTTTGAAAGAGGAGAGTTTCTTGTCGTAGAGAAGGGTACGTAACCACAAACCTCCTGAAGCCCCCTTTTGGCTACCGTCCTTTACTTCCTTCTATTTGGGAAAAGTTTTTACGCAAAAATACGCGCGTGAAGTCCACAGAAACATTCTTGGACTATAATAAAAATTTTGCTTGCTTCATTGTGCATTATAAGAGGGTATCTAAGGCTGGCAATTCAGTTTCAGTTTCTTTGTTCCAGTATAAATATAAAATTTATAAATAGGTCATATAAAACAGAGAAGTAAATAAACAAAATTAGAACATAAATATTACACAAGTAAAGCAGTGCGAATATTATATAAGAGGTTGTAGTATCCAGTTTGAATATATACAGCAGCCCTGTAAATAAAAGAATTCTTAAAAAGCACAATTCTATAACTTGGCATGATAGCAGGGTTTCGAAGATTAAGTTGCGTTTTATTGCACAAAGAATTCAATTCAGAATGAAAAGGATTATCTGTGTAGCTGTGGATATTATTGACTAATCTTAAAAATTCATTTCTGGCATTAGTATTTACTCTATTTACTATAGCTTCGTATTCAACACAAAGTACTTTCGAGCAGTATTTCAAGAAACTTTTAATTCTTTTCTTGTCTTTTTCAAGTAGAAAATAGTACCAGACTGGTACTGCATACAAAATAACAGGCGGATGACGTTAGAAACTTTTCCCTGGCATCAGTTTGAAAGTAGGGGGTAGTATATGCGAGAGTTGAAACGATATAGTACACCTTAAATAATATTCTAGAAATTGGGTTAGTAAAACTTAGTTTGGCATCCATGTTGACTCCCAAATGCATAGTATTAGTAACACGCTCAACACCGGAACCTTGAATATAAGTCACCTGGCCTCTGGTCTCAGTTAGGCCTTCGTGTTTAATGTTTAAGTTCTCAAACACCATGTTTTTAGATTTCTTAGGATTCAGCAAAAGGTTTTTACGCTCTCATAGATTAACGATATTAGAAATACAAGATTGAAAATGACTTTTATTTTCATAACACGTGCGCTTTGAGGTATGGCAGGATATTGCTGTATCATCAGCGTACTTAATTACTGAACATTCTAGTGAAGAACGTATCTCGTCAGTGTAAACTGTAAATAATAATGCGGAAAGAGGCCACTCTGTGGGACTCCATCTTTAATCATTAACCATTGATCATTGAAAATCCTTTTTGCAACTTGACTTGTCGGAACCAACCTTGTGAAAAATTTGCCAGCCAATAGATGTGCCATGGCTCTTCCAGCAATGGGGAATGGGAGAGAGGAAGAGTATAGGTGCAGGAAGGTGATAGACATTCTTGATAGGGAGAGAAAAGGGGTGGAGGACTAACAAGCGCGTCTCGGAATGCTTTTTCGTCGTAAGTGTATTAACATCTCTACCCATAATGGCTGCGCGCGAAGCGCTCGCTAAAAAAGTTTGAAAAATATATGACGGCAAATACGCTCTTTCAACCTTCCATATCAGGCTGCAAATAAGATTGAAAGATCCCACATTTCCATGACAAAACCTGCATTCAGGCTTTGCATAGAGACACTTTCAATTCCTCAACAAACCTATGTGACAATTAAAAAGCCAGTCTTTTACCTGAGAACTAGTAAACTGCTTTCAACTTTTGCTATTGTGCTTCTCCGGAAGTTGCTACCGGAAGATACTGATAATGTTAACAATATTGAGGTAAGGTTTGAATCGCGAGGCGCGCGCGAAAATCTTGATAGTTTGCGAAGGATTTGCGAACATTCTGACTGTTTGAGAACCATTTGTGATAGAAAATGATTTCAATAGATCCATCACTCCGTCGAAAACACACCTCACCCTACCCCCTACAGACATCTATGGCTTAATATCCTTTTGGGATCCTCTTTAAAAATTTTCAAAAAAATTCTGACATCGATTTGGGGGCACGCCCTCACTATGCCCTCGTCCGGCGCAACTGCTCATGTCGATCAAAGTGTAGTTTTGAATCGAATTTAGAAATTGATCATTTTCTTAAATAATTTGAGCGTTGCAACAGCCCCTTAGACGCCTTCTTGGTGGAGTAAACATGTCAGTATGGATACTTTGTATTATTAAATACTGATTTATCCACTTTACATTCATGGAGAAATCATGTACCTTGTCTATTGAAACGTGTTTTCCCTTGCTTAAAGAAATGACTGATCCATGTTTTGCCTCGAGGAATTATTCAGTCCTGTCACTGCCAAGTATTTTAAATTTATTTATTGCCAAATATTTAATCCGTAATAAGAAAATTTTGTGTATTTTTTAGAATGTTTATGGAAGTTTTCTGTGATATTTTGGGAACCAATACCTCTTATACTGTTATATAAACTTCGTGCGGTTTGCCGAACGCGCCTTCAAATGAAAAATTGTCACTTGGAAACAATTCGAAAATACATATTTTCTGATCTCAATTATCCTACTTTTCCCGTGAGGACACATTATTGTTCACCTATCGTAAACCAAAAAGAAAGTTAAATTATTTGTTTTTACCAATGCCATTTTGAATCGTTTTCTTACTTAGAGTCAGATGGCCCACTATCAGCTGGCAGAAGATTTATCTGAAATGGAGGACCCCGGTTTACTTCTTGTTGACGATGATGAGCTTGGCCTTGACACCGTGCTTGCTCTCCCGCCAACAAGACAGAAATTCTGGGACTCCGATTTCAGGTGTTAAAGTGCCAGCAAGTGGCACCCAAGGAGGTTCCCATGGATGGGAACCGAGATGAGTGTGAAAGAGGGGGCGTAAATGTGCCACGGCCCCGAAAGAGGAGTGAGCTGTTGGTCCCACAAAGGTATGTTCAGAAAAAATTACAGTTTGGATGCTTCACATGATTCAACGCTAACGAGATGCCTACATGCCTGGGCTAGGATGGCAGCAGCCCCTGAAGTCAGGTTAAGCCTACTTTTTGAGCAAATTATTGGAATGAGTCTGGCAATTTTTTTAGTTTCCTAGATTTTTCTCGGAAATAGAAGTCTCCGCCTCCTACAAAACAATATCCCGTAAGCCTATAAGGCAACATTCTGTAGGGTAATCATACAGCAGCATGTCCGGCTATAAGAACAAAAAAGTAGAAAATTAAGGCACGTAATGGACGTCGAAATATATCCTTCTCTAAGAGATTAATAATGGGGTGAGGCGTTTAGTATAAAACTGGAGGAAGTGTTACCAGAAAATTCTGAAATAAAGTTAGCATACCTCAGGGGATTTATTGTTTGCTTTACTGTTTACTTAGAAACCGATAAAAGTAGATCCCACTGTCATCTCATTCGCAAAATTTGTTGATGACACTGCCTTATCATGCTTAATTTAAAAGGTATGATTTGTCAACGATCGATTGAGTTATGAAATATGTGTTGACGATGTTAGAAATATATTTTCAACGTGTAAAGTTGGTTATGGTTACTCGACGTAAAGAAATTTGTACGCCACAGGCTTCCCCAACATTTGTGGTCGCCTAACGCTGTGAAACAGCTGCCCTTAAGGCCTGAATTATTTCTAGATTATTAAGAGATCAAAAGAATTTTTGTTGAGTAAAACGTTTTGAGTTTTGCTGATATTGATGTCGAAGATTTGCCAGCTGAAGCACAAAATGTTGAAATACATAGGTCATATTTTGCAAGATCATAATAACAGATTACGGTACTTAGTTTATGCGTTTAAATGATGTTCAATTGGCATTTAACCGGAAAGTGCTCCTAACACCTCCCTGAGTGAACAAAGGTTGTGGGCAAAGTGTATTACTTCGAATCTAGGTCAGTTTATATATGGTCATTTTTAACGGAAGCGAGAAGGAAGTGTTCTCTGTAATGTTTGTTATGCTGCGTGTAGTATAGCCTGTGTCGTACCTGCCTGGTTTCGCTTCATTTCAAATTCATCACATAAATGAAATTTAGATTACCATTCACTGAGAGTAATTTTGAACAAGGTTATTGGAAGTGAATTGATAGAAAGACGAACGAAATTAAAACTGACAAAAATTACCTATTGTATATATTTCCATTTACATGTCTTTTGACTGATTCCAGCGTAAATGTCAGAATGACGTACATCTTGCCAAGATACAGAATTGAATAGAAGTTCTATCATATATTGTGGAACATTATCCCATCATTATGATTGTTTAGAAAATCTAATTTACTTTAATTTAATTTTAATGCGGCACATTGAGTTAGTTCATGAAATTCACCAAATTTTGCCATACCTGTTAAGTATTCTTCACGTACTATGACAAATGGTTAAACTTAAAGGGGAATTTTCATCATCCCAGACAGTTCCATTTCTCCCAACTATATGCAACTTCTAGCTCCTCCCATAAATGTATGCTCCTCCTTGTGCAGGGATAAACCTGTTTTATTGCTTAAGGTAATGTCCTGGTGAGCATACAAGGCTATATATAAAATGTAATAAAAGCACTCTCTCTGCCTTGTGTGGAATGTGAGCTACTCTGCATCTTTCAAATTTTCAAACTTTGATGTCAATCAAAGAGCAGTCACCAACTGAGAATTTTGATACCCCTACACTAAAAATATACTTTGGGGTGATGACTGTTTGTCTTTAAAAAATCCCCACATCTTGCAAACAATTAAATGTTTCATAAGTGAGTAATAAACAATTCAATTCGGTTTTCAAAAATTCGTGACCAGACACTTTTTCAAATTATGCACACAACCGTTACAAGCCAGGATACCAAAAAATTCAAAATTTTAACTTTATGCGTAACTATTGGAAGTGAAACTTGACTAGTTACGCTAATAATAATCATTGACATGTGGTAGTACCCTTCAACACCCTCGTTATGTTATCGATGTCAACTTAATGTGCCCCTTTAATCTTTGTTCTTTTCGTGTGTTAACCTGTTCAGAATCATAGTCACTGTCTTTATCCCAACATGTAAATTGTTTTATCACTTCCTGTATTCACCTTGATATTTGATAATTTTTGGACTTATTTTCATAAAGTTTGGGCATTGATCATTATCATCACTTAGTACCTCTAATCTTATTTTAATCATATTGTTTATTCGTTTTATGTTAACTTCTTTCTCAGGAGCGGATCCAAGGGGTCGGGGCTTTCCTGGGCTCAGCCAACCCTTTTCGCCACATCAACAATATAAATACGCGAAAATTAGCATAATGTTATTCTAGGAGAATATTCGAGGGGGTTTTCAACCCCCCCCCTTTGGAAATGTCTGGATCCGCGCCTGTTTCTGACTATATTCATTCAAATATGTTAATTGTTTTGTCACTTGTCACACTTTGTCTACCATTTGATAGGTTTTTGTACTCCTCTTTTTAATATTGGACTAAACTTTGTATACAATTGTTTTAATAACTATTGACGTAGGGGGTTGTTCTTAGCGGGGGAAGGTGGGTGAATGTTGTATCGGACCGCCATCCTAGAGGAAGGGTCTATGGAAAGGAGAAATTTTTGAATGTTTGAGGGTCCTTAGATGCATTTTGGTGGACATATTGTGCGAATTGTAAGGAGAAGTACTGCCAATTTTGACATTTTTGCAGAGGGAACAAATAACGGGTTTTCGTCCGTCAGTTGTAGGGAACGGACGCATAGGCTACTGTGGATGGTGGAAGATTGCTTTCGCACACCTCATCATTTACTAGGCCCCTGCCTCTCTTCCTACGCCAGTGGTTCTAGTAATGAAATTGAAAAAGAAATTTATAAGTATCTTAGAGTTTACAAAAGAAAAATTCATAATGAGAAGGTTTTTCAGAGCTTTTTGTTTTTCTTTTCCTAAATTTCTAGATCTTGGGACCTGTCCTGAAGCAAAGTCGTAACACCAGATTTTGTTTCATTGAAAATCATGAGGAACATCTTGTCAGAACTTCCTTCATGGCCAACACCTTTCATAGACGAAAGCACAAGATCAACTTCGGGACTATGACATTCGGAATGACATTTTAGTTGTGGATGTTGGTCAGATTAACATGAAAGACCACACGCAAAATGCAAACAAATTAATTACATCAGAGCAATAACTCTTGAGGACTGATCTAAAACATCGGGATTTGTCTCTCTAAAAATGAAATAACTAACATCTTGCGGGGAATGTGTTAGCTCTCCTTCCCTGACCATCGAAACATTAACATCTAATATAGAAGTCATTATTTAAGTTGAGTTGGGTCAGATGAACACCAAAGACCACACACAAAATGCAAACAAATAAATTACATCAGAGTAACAATTCTTGCGACGCTGATCAGAAAAATCGGGATTTGACATTGAAGATTGCAAAGGCTGTTTTAGCTCCCCCTCACCCCTCACTGGCAAAGGACTGACATGAAACTTAGTCAAACCCTGGAAATAATACAATTGAACATCGAAGTTGCTATTTTTGTAAATGTTGGTCAGAAGAAGACCAAAGACCACACACAAAACGCCAACAATAATTTACAAGAGAGCGATAATTATTGAAAGGCTTAGTCTTAAACATCGAAATGTCCTCCTTGAGGACACCGCAACTAACATCTTGTCGCCCCTTCCCTTACCAACGACGAACAGATATCAAACTTCGTCTTCGTCCAACTTCGGGCCTATGACATCCCGTAGCGAAATAGTTATAACTGTGGATGCTGGGCAGATGAACACCAAAGACCACACATAAAATGCAAAGAAATAAGTTACATCAGAGTGATTATTCTTGAGACGCTGATCTGTAACATCTGGATTTGCCTCTCTTGAAGAGGACGCAACGTATATCTTGCAGGAACGGTTTAAGCCCCCCCCCCCCCCTACTGGCGAAAGACTGACATCAAGCTTCGTCAAGTCTTGTGACTATTACATTGAGCATGGAAGTTGTTATTGTTGTCAATGCTAGTCAGAGGAAGACCAAAGAACACACACAAAAACGCAATCAAATATGTTACATCAGAAATATGATTATTTAAAGGCTTTAACAGACTTAAACATAGGGATGCCTTTCTTGAGAACATACCCGGCAACTAACATCTTGTCGCCCCCTTTCCTCACCATCGACGAACAGATATTAAACTTCGTCCAAGTTTGGGCCTATGATACGGACTCCAAACTCCAAACATTGCGCAGAACGTCGCTATGCTACGTCAAAAGAAGGAAGAACCCGACAAAAACGGGTTTGTAAAAACGATTTTGCCACGCGAAAAGCTTGAAACAATGATGAGAACAATGAAGAAGATCGTGAGATGTTCTACGATCCAAGAGTGCTACCATTCCATGGGTTTGTACCCACAAAGCTAATGGAAGAGTATGTTGAATATCCTATTCCCGAGGAGCTGCTATACCGCGAACAGCTTAGCAATGAACACTGCTTCCACGGGATGTCGACGCACCATGGATTTCCACCAAGGAAAGAATGCTTTGACACAATAAGTATAGGCTGATGGTTACTCCAACGGTTGTTAGGAAGGAGACATCTCAGCAAAAGCTGTTAGACAACGTGTAATTGGAATCAATTTGAACCATTTAAGGTAGCAAATTCGAAAGTCTTTGTACTACAAAGTTCTTAGCCCTATTGACTTATCCATTGTCATGATGATATGCCCCTTTAAGGTCCAAGTAACCTTGAAACAAAGGCCATTGTTCACCAAAACTTTGAAGTGACCTTTCGTTGACTACGAGGGCCAAGTCTTAATCAAAATTTTCAACTAAAGAACAGCCCATAAGCGTTTATGCAATCGTCCTTCCTTGTGCCCCCTTGATTGTGATGCGTCATCTTCTTGAAACATTATCTTAAATCACCTCTAACAAGTTTGGTAAATTTCCTCATCCACATAAGTACGGCAGCCGAGAACATCGCGGTGGTGTGAAATCAAGATACGATTTCTACTTACCATTATCCACCGATAATGTGGAGTTGAGAAAACCAAAGTTAGTGATGGGGTCGTCAAGAAAGGACCATTACACAGTGTCTATTTTCGAACACCCTGTTTATAAATGGACGTTCCCGCACATGAAACGGATTGGCGCTATATAACTTTGGTTATATTATTACCAACGTGGGATGATCCCACTGTGATACGGAGAAATCGTCGACGAGCGAACTAGCTATGTTATACTTAAATTGAAAAGAGGATCGATGGACATAGTCCATTTATGGACAGGGTGTTGATAATAGATATTGTGTAATGGTCCTTTCTAGAAGTACCCCCTCACTAACTTTGGTTTTCTCCACTCCACATTATCGGTGGATAATGGTAAGGAGAAATCGTATCTTGATTTCTCCTTCCCATGTTTACCGAAGAAAAGGGTGGGAAAACTGGCATGTCAGATTTCACACCACCGGGATTTTCTCGGCTTCCGTAATATAAGAGTAGCAGAGTGTTTTGTGTTGTGTTGAAATCATATTTTGACGGACAACGGCCAGAGTTTTCAATTTCAAGTGTTTGTGTTTAAGACGATTGGCAATGAAGACTTTAAGGTGTGGTTGTTATCACCACTAACTCAATTTATCTTGCCATTGTTACAACCATTTTAGGGGAAGGGCAGGGTTACATCAGAGCCAAACCCTCCCTTCAGGGGTCCACTCTATGTCCCTTTAAAGGCCAAATAATCTCACCCCATACAGAAACAATTTGCCCTATTAAGTTTACTCATAGGCCCTCCTCTAATTTAAAAGAAATGTACCTTGTCTAGTGCTCTCCTTCACAAAGCTAGAAAGGTCTGTACTGAGGTTAAATTGCCCAAGGCTGTATCCACACAGTGTCAGTGCTGTGCGTGTGTAAGCTGTGGTGCGCAACTGAATGGTCTGCACCATTCTGCACGAGTCATCATTGACCAGTCACAATGATGATGGTGTTTGAAATTATGCCAATCAAAGTGTAGTCTCGAATTGAATTTAGAAACACGATCATATTCCTAAATATGTCTGGGTGATGGATGCAACAGTCCCTTAAACGCTTCTTGGTGGAGTAAACATGTTAGTATAGATATTTTGTATTATTAAATACTGATTTATCCACTTCGCATTCATGGAGAAATCATGTACCTTGTCTATTGAAACGTGTTTTCCCTTGCTTAAAGAAATGACTGCTCCAAGTTTTGCCTTTGGGAATTTTCAGTTCTGTCACTGCCAAGTATTTTAAATTTATTTATTGCCAAATATATAATCCGTAATAAGAAAATTTTGCGTATTTTTGAGCATGTTTATGAAAGTTTTCTGTCATATTTTGGGAACCAATACCTCTTATACTGTTATATAAACTTCGTGCGGTTTGCCGAACGCACCTTCAAATGAAATTTGTCACTTGGAAACAATTCGAAAATACATATTTTCTGATCTCAATTATCCTACTATTCTCGTGAGGACACATTATTGTTCCCGTATCGTAAACCAAAAAGAAAGTTAAATTATTTGTTTTTACCAATGCCATTTTGAATCGTTTTCTTACTTAGAGTCAGATGGCCCACTATCAGCTGGCAGAAGATTTATCTGAAATGGAGGACCCCGGTTTAGTTCTTGTTGACGATGATGAGCTTGGCCTTGACACCGTGCTTGCTCTCCCGCCAACAAGACAGAAATTCTGGGATTCCGATTTCAGGTGTTAAAGTGCCAGTAAGTGGCACCCAAGGAGGTTCCCAGGGATGGGAACCGAGATGAGTGTGAAAGAGGGGGCGTAAATGTGCCACGGCCCCGAAAGAGGAGTGAGCTGTTGGTCCTACAAAGGTATGTTCAGAAAAGAATTTACAATTGAATGCTTCACATGATTCAA
Organism: Holothuria leucospilota; assembly: GCA_029531755.1. Classification (NCBI taxonomy): domain Eukaryota; kingdom Metazoa; phylum Echinodermata; class Holothuroidea; order Aspidochirotida; family Holothuriidae; genus Holothuria; species Holothuria leucospilota. The sequence goes on along the minus strand of CM055974.1, from coordinate 13,143,247 downwards.
CGCTAACGAGATGCCCACAAGCCTGGGCTAGGATGGCAGCAGCCCCTGAAGTCAGGTTAAGTCTTCTTTGTGAGCAAATTATTGGATTGAGTCTGGCAGTTTCTCTAGTTCCGTAAATTTTTTCTCGGGAACAGAAGGCTCCGCTTCCTAGTATATAATATCTCGTAAGCATATAAGGCTAAATACCGTGGGGTAATCGTACAGCAGCATGTCCGGCTATAGGAACAAAAAAGGAATAAAATTAGGAGTCGTAATGACGGTCGAAATATATCCTTCTCTAAGGGATGAAATAATGGGCTGAGACTAATAATATAATACTGGAGGAAGTGTTACCAGAAAATTTTGAAATAAAGTTAGCATACCTCAAGGTTTTTATTGTTTGCTTTACTGTTTACTTAGAAACCGATAAAAGTAGATCCCACTGTCATCTCATTCGCAAAATTTGCTGATGACACTGCCTTATCATGCTTAATTTAAAGGGTATGCTTTGTCAACGATCGATTGAGTTATGAAATATCTGTTGACGATGTTAGAAATATAGGTTCAACTTTTAGAGTTGGTTATGGTTACCCGACGTAAAGTAATTTGTACGCCACAGGTTTCCCCAACATTTGTGGTCGCTTAACTTTGTGAAACAGCTGCCCCTCAAGACCTGAATTATTTCTAGATGAAGAGATCAAAAAAACTTTTGTTGAGTAAAACGTTTTGTGTTTTGCTGATATTGATGTCGAAGATTTGCCAGCTGAAGCACAAAATGTTGAAATACATGTTTCAAGAGCATATTAACAGATGACGGCATTTGGTCTATGCATTGATCTGATGTTCAATTGTCATTTGACAAAGTTACCGGGCAAAGTGTATTACTTCGAATCTAGGTCAGTTTATACAAGGTTATTTCTAACGGAAGCGAGAAAGAAGTTCTCTGCAATTTTTGTTATGCTGCGTGCAGTATAGCCTGTGTCGTACCTGCCTGGTTTCGCCTCATTTCAAATTCATCACGAAAATGAAATTTAGATTACCATTCACTGAGAGTAATTTTGAATAAAGTTGTTGGAAATGATTTAGTTAGGAAGACGAACAAAATCAAAACTGACGAAAATTTCCTATTGTATGCCCCACTTACATGTTTTTTCGACTGATTCCAGCGTAAATGTCAGAATTACGTCCATCTTGCCAAATTGTAGAATTCAATAGAAGTTCTATCATATATTGTGGAACATTATTCCACTAGTATGACTGTTTCTAAACTTAAATTTAGTTTAATTTAATTTAATTTAATCTCAATCTTTGTTTGTTCTTATTGTGTGTTAAACTGTCCAGAATCATAGTCACTGTCTTCATCCCAACATGTAAATTGCTTTATCTTCCTGTATTCATCTTGATATTTGATAATTTTTGGACTTATTTTCATAAAGTTTGGGCATTGATCATTATTATCACTTAGTACCTCTAATCTTATTTTAATCATTGTTTATTCGTTTTATGTTTTGTCCTCTAACAACTTCTTTCTGACTATATTTATTCAAACATGTTAATTGTTTTAACACTTGTCGCACTCTGTCTAACATTTGATAGGTTTTTGTACTCCCCTTTTATGAATTGGACTAAACTTCATATACAATTGTTTTAATCATAGGCGTAGGGGGTTATTCTTAGCGGGGAAGGTGGGTGAATGTTGTATCGGATCGCGATCTTGGTGGAAGGGACTATAAAAAAGGGGAAATTTTTGAATGTTTGAGGGTCCTTAGATGCATTTTGGTGCGACATATTGTGCGAATTGTACGGAAACTTACTGCAAATTTTGACATTTTTACAGAGAGAAAAAAGGGGTTTCGTCCGTCAGTTGTAGGGAGTGGACGCATACTGTGGGTGGTGGAAGCATGCTTCCGCACACCACATTCTTGACTAGGCCCCTGCGCCGCTTCCCTATACGCCAAAAGTTTTAGTAATGAAATTCAAAAAAGGAATTTATAAGTATCTTAGAGTTTACAAAAAGAAACAATTATTATGAGAAAGTTTTTCAGAGCTTTTTGTCTTTCTTCTCCCACATTTCTAGATCTAGGGACCTGTCCTGAAGCAATTTCATAACGAGAGGATTTGTTTCATTGAAAATCATGACGATCATCTTGTCAGAACTTCCTTAATGGCCAGCACCTTTCACAGACAAAGACACAAGATCAAACTTCTGGACTATGTAATTCGGAATGACATTTCAGTGGTGGATGTTAGTTAGATTAACATAAGAGACCAAATGCAAAATGCAAACAAATCAAGTAAACCAGAGAAATAATTTTTTTGAGAGCTGTTCTAAAACATCGGGATTTTCCTCTCCGAAAAAGAAATAACCAAAAATAACTAACATCCTGCGGGGACTGTGTAAGCTCCCCTTCCCTTACCAACTAAAATTAAGATCGAACGTCGAAGTCGTTATTAAAGGTTTTTTATTTTTTGTTTTTATTTAATTTTATTTTATTTATTTTTTGGGGTGATATTGGTCAAATGAACACCAAAGACCATACATAAAAAGCAAACAAATAAATTACATGAGAGTGATAATTCTTAGACGCTGATCAGTAACATGGGAATATGCCTCTCTTGAAGAAGACACAACGTACATATTGCATGAACGGTTTTACCCCCCCCCCCCTCCACTGGGGAACGACTAACATCAAGCTTGGGCCAGGCCTTAGTTTTCAATGGGAGAGTTGTTGACTTTCACCACTTCAAGGAAAAAAGGCGAAGTATCGACAAGTGAAATAATATATTAAGACCTCACCTGAGCTTTGTGAATGTCGGGCACATATGAAGGAAAAAAGAAAAAAAAAAGAAAAAAAAAACACACAAACAAATAAGTTACATCAGAGAAATGATTGAATGGTTTTTAACAGTCTCAAACATCGAAATGCCTTTCTTGAGGACACCGCAACTGACATCTTGTGCTGCCTTCCCTCACCAAAGACGAACAGAGATCAAACTTTGTCCAACTTCGGGCCTGTGACATCGGGTAGAGAAGTAGTTATCATTGTGGATCCTGGTCAGATAAACATCAAAGGCCACACGCAATATACACACAAAATGAATAAATAAAATAAAATAAAAGAAAAGAAAAGAAATATGACATGCTTGAGAGAGGTGATTCTAAATATTGACGTTTGCAGCTAAGAGAGATTTTGAAATTGTATCAGGGCAAATAAGCTATAACAGTCATCTACGTAAACACTAAGGAATTTTAGTTACAGCGAGATGAAAATCACCCATCCAAACTTCATTCGTCATCATAACTATTTCGAAAAGTCATGAGCAAAGATTGCCAGAGCATACCAGATGGTTTCAGTGGGAGAGTTGTTCCCTTTCACCCCTTCAAGGGAAAAAGGCGAAGAATCGACAAGTGAAATAATATATTAAGACCTCATTTGAGCTTAAGGCTCACAACTTTTCCTGGTATAAGCTATGGCGAACTACATACGCCACAAGAACGCAAAAGAGGTTGCTGGAAAATCCCCCTCCACTCACAGAAGGAAATATGAGCCAGTATAATTGTAACGGAATAGCAAAATTTGGACTAATGCAACAAAATCGTAAAGGTAAAATTTAATGAACTGTTGTTCGAACAAAAAAGGACTACAAGCTATCTGTCGGAAGTAGAGTTGCAGTCGCAAACAGCACTCATACGTGCATGAGCCATACTACAGCTGAAACCTATCGAAGAGTTGTTACCACCCAGTTAGTGGCAGGTACCCGATACTATATAACACCAAAGATAGGATATACTTATACAATACTGAAGGAATAATTGTGAAACCATGTTTAGATTAGAAAAACAAAACGTTTTAACAAATTAAGTCACTGTAGACTCTCTGAAGAAAGAGAAATGAAACCTAAGTCTATGGTACTGAAATTTGGGATTTTCAATTTCAGGGAGAACCAAGCCTCCTTTCAAGAAGAAACATAACATAAAAGTATAAACAGAACAAGACAAAAGTACCCTTTGTACAATTATCATGTAAATGTGATCAAAAATCATTTCACACTACTGAAATATTTTCATTTCTCTTTAACACAGTGTCAAACAGTTGCCCATTATCAACTGAAAAGTGCTCTATTTGAAATGGATAGCAGAGGTTTAGTTCTTGATCATGATGTGAGCTTCACGATGTAAACTTGAAATTGGCCATGACACCAAGATTGCTCTCTTGCCACCATTACAGAAAACCAGTCAGGGACTCATACTTAACTTGGCAAAGTGTCCCCGCAGATGCAAGAATCGGAAAGGAGAGGTTCAAACACGAGACCCCTGAAATAGCTGTTGATCCCACCAAGGTAGGTAAAGGACGTAAAATGTTTCACATGATACTAAACGAACTTGATACAATAGGCTCTATTAACCTTGAATTTCGAAGTAGTGGACGTCATAAGCTCTTCTTTCGTCATGGATGCGAATATACAGACACTGGTGCATGAAAAGCTAAGAACCTAAACATTTATAAAACTTTGAAAATGTGGAAAATATGACTCTGTGATGTTTTTGTCTTTCCCATTTACACTTGTAGATCTGAAAAGCTGACTTTCATCATCGGAATTTACCTCTCTTGAAGGTGGTATGACAAACATCCCCCCAGCCTCCCTCATCACGGTAGTACAGACATTAAACTGCTGGATAATAATAATAATAATAATTATAAAAATAATTATTATGCAAGAGTGGATGTTGTTTGTCACATGAGCGACAAAGACCAAACACAGTTCGCAAACAAAGCACATAAAAACGAGAATCTAAACATTGATATCTGTAACAAGGAGAGTTTTTGAAAAGGCATTGAGGTATAAGGTTAATAAAGTATCGAAAAAAGTTTTGCCAAAATAAATACAAACCACGCTGGACTACAGTTTCCAACAAGAGATTAGTGAACATTTAAGACTGAATACCATGGATACAGCGGCCACAACGTATAAACGGACAAAGTGAAACTGGTTGGATAATAAAAATTGGATTAACCCAACGATTCCAAAACGGAAATGATAGTGAAGGTTGACGAAAGTTGGTCAGAAGTTATTACCGGAAATATCGATTGCAAGTCATTCATCTGTCAGTAACACCAGAAGTGTGAGAAGCACACTTCAGATATGAAAGTAGGAAGGGGTGTGGTCGACATTCTACCAATCACGACAAAATGTCAAAGGATAAGGACATGGACAATTTGAACAGGCCATTGCACGATTATAAGTCTGAGTTTAAAAACCTTCCATTTACCTGGACCTTAACAAGAAACACCCAGAAAGTTAGACACATTAAGATGTTCATGTGGAATCTTCAAGGTAAAGCTATGAATGAACCAAACACCAGTGGTATTGAACTCTTACGCGTTATCACATGCTTTTTAGCCGTTATGCAGACATCTCTGACAACATTTGTAAATAAGGCAGTGTAGTACCGTTGTGATATGCTCCACAAAGGAAAGAAAACTCCGAATCCTTGTATACCTGTCCATCTTGGTTACCGTATCGTTTCTACCAAAGTGATGTTGTATGTATCGGAGAAGTCTATCATCGTCAGTGCATGTTGTCTTTTCGTAAATGTCGTCTTGTCAGTACTAACGCCTACGTTCAACACAGCTTTTCTCGTCCGTAAATGTTAGTCACATGTCAGCTTCATCCTGTGTGTCGAGGGATGTCGGTTCTACAATTTCATTTTCTACCCGGAATTTCATCCAATACGAAAATTACATTCGGGAGTACTCTACACTCACCAGTGAGTGTGAAACATGCCCAAACAACCTAGTCACATGTTGATGGTCGTCGCCGTATCGTTCCTGTTAACTATCTTTATGTTGCGCCATAATTTAAGACATCCGCCGCCGTCGTCATCGATTTTATGTATTTCATCGCAGTTGTCCTTGTCTATAATTAAAACATCGCCCTCCCACATTTCTGCGGAGTGATTTTGTCTTTCTCAACTGTCATCTTTGGGTTTCCGACACTGTGCTAGTGCCCCCTACAACGGGTAAATCAACGCTTAATACTGGTGAACACAGCAAATGTTTTTGCTATGGCCTTTGTCACATTTTGGACTATGGAATCATTACTGTTGATAGATGATAAGCACTTGTTCGGTCCTGCCTCTGTTTTAACAAATTTTATAAGACATTATCACCTTCAGTGGCCCATACGAATTAGAAATGCGGTCAACTCGACTCTCTTCATGAACCTTCGTGTCCAGCCATTTGGACGTTAGACAATGCTCACCGTGACATGCCAATGCATATTATATAAAATTGGACATAAATTCTGAACAATTTTGTTCCACTTTATTCGAAAAACACTCGCCCTTCCAAGATGGACATTACGTTAACATTATAAACTGCTTTTCGCATGAAAATTGGTGAAAAAATAATAGTAGTTCCTCTTAAACCAAATACTATAATAAATCGTTTGTATTCTATGAAAGGTCTATATCTGAATTATTGTATAAGCTTTTCTTTGCGTGTGACAACTAAACTGTTACCCTAAATCTAAACCAGTGGTTCTCAAGATTTTTTGAGGGTGAAGGCCAAATGCATAGGTGGCTGAGGTCGATGGCCGCAGAGGAGAATCTCAGGCCTACATTGTTGAGGGTGAAATCCAAACTTTGTGAGGGAGGTTTCGAAGCTGTTTGTAAGGCCAACAGTATCAGAGGTAGAAATTTTTCAGAGGGGGCGTTTCCTTAAGAGCAGTGCAATCTGTACTCTTACAGCTTCTTACAGGACCAGCAACACCTGAGCCCCACCATGGGACTAACGTCAGAAAATTCGGCTTTTCAGACGCCTTATATTGCATGAAATCGCACTTTAATTCTCAATTTTTTTCTGCAATCAGGATTTGCCCAATAGGGACGGGGGTGAAGCTCCCCCACCGGGGCGTCAACCCGAAGCCCGACAAAGGCGACGGGGTTGCCGAAAGGATGGCGAAAGCGAAGCGTGCCAAACTTTGGGGGTTCTTGATAAAGAAAAATTGCAAAATTTGGGTTTTTATTATAACGTCTGACTTCCTTAAGAGCAAAACCAAGAAATTCATAGGGGCTGGTCTTCTTCGAGGTTTACATACTTTATCGTACCCATAAAAGGCTCCACAACGAAAATGGAAAATGTACCTGACGGGGGCCATGACCTGTCTAAACTTCGGCATCTAGCATGCTTGAGTCACCAATATGATCATTTCAATGTTTATTATGGGTAGGTTTGCGGTTAAAGAGAAACATTTGGCATCCCATATAAGTAGTTTACCGAAAACTGCACGCTGAAAAGGATGAAGTCACGACAGTTCTGCACTCTTTCTTAAGTAGCCAGAATGTAAAGAAGCTCTACATCAGTTATTTTCTAGCGCGGTCAGACAGAGTAGAGGGACTGGGGTCTACGGCTGCATTCAAAAAGTAAAAAAGAAAAGTAAACTTCTAAGTTTTTGACTGATTCCATTTCATTTTAGAGAGCTTTGGAAAGAGCGAGTAAATATAAAGCGTCGCAAACGTATTGTTAGATGATACCATGCTGAGTTTATTTGAACTGCCAAATTAAAGAAGTCATTCACCATCTTCACAGGACAGTCCTGTGATATGGTATGGAAAATTGAAGTTTATTCACATAACTTATAAAGGCACTCTGAGTAGTAATTTGTGATGTCACACATGTATTTCTTCGAATTTGTTTTTTGTTTGTTTTACTTTTCCTTTCTTAAAGTTAATACACCTGGTTTTAAACTATATATTACCAAATTACTAACCCTTCTCTTTTAATGGTATAGTCCAATTTAACAGAAAAATCTCAAAAAAAAAAAAAAAAAACGAAAAAGAAAAAGAATACTTAAACACAATATTGTTAATAATTAGGTCTTACAATTTGTGACTACGGTTACGGTACATTGTAAACCCGAAGGAACTATTGCTCATATACCACCAAGCAAATAATTCGGTAGTATTTTCATCCCCCCGCTTTCACAGTGACGTGGCCAGAAACTGAAGCCCCAACTGGATTTTTCCAGTTAGGGCTTCTGTGGGAGGGAAATACTTTTGTGAGGGTCAACCCCTCACCTTCCCCCTGAGCTAAGCCTGGCACTGCTATGCAGTACTAATTGTTTTCCCCTTTCCCTTTCTTCCTCAGTCGTTTTATTTAGTTTTCTCGTTTAAGTTTTCAGGGAACTGCCTAAAAAAATTTGCTTTTCTCATTTTCTACGCAATTGTTTTGCACGTATGTACCTGTTTAATTATACACTTTATTAGTAAACAATACGAAACAAATATGCAGTATTCTATGCACACACCAAGGTATGCGCAGCTAGAAGACCACTTCTCTGACCCCGACACGGCTTCGACCACCTATAGTCATTGCCGTAACCATGGAAACAAATTCTGTGGTTTTCAACATCTTCGCTTGGAACAAAGGGATCACGAAGACCATGCATATTCGCGCCTACAGATCTGATTAATGATGTCTTGGTAGTAAGTTCATTTCCTACAACTTTTTATGCATGTTTTATCAGTTCAGTAACAAGTAATAAATTTACCTTCTAATTATCTCCACTTCGGATGTAACGAACATAAATGCGGGACGTTAGGGTTCGGAAATCGGGTTTACAGTACGACGGGCAATCTTTACTTTTTCATGAGCTAAAAATACAGTAGAATTTAGATCTGAAGAGGGCGAAAACTTTCGCTCGCTTCAGAAATTCAAAAGAGAATTAAAAGAAAAATCATTTTTTCTGTTCTCAGCTGGCCGGCTGAACGATTTAGACTGTCGTCATTGGGGAAGGGTCTAGGAGCTAGGGCGAATCCCTCCTTTGGAGAAATTCTTGAATATTTGTGAATCCGTCGATGCAATTTGATGATGAGTAGGCCTATTTGCGCATTTTCTCGTTTTTCTGCATAGGCTACATTAAAAAGTCTGATATTTCGTTGAATAAGGTAAACATTGATAAATTTCATAAAGTAGATAAATACTGGGACTTGTCTTTGAAAAGGAGGGGCGGAAGCATACCTCACTTCCCAGTCTTTTTTTATTGTGGGCTTCCCCCTCCTTCATCCTGTTCCTCCCCCCTCTCCTCTCCACCAGTCCCTTGCTCTAGGCCTTTTAAAATCATTTAGAAAGGAAGTCATCCTACATTTCTTGCCCCCAGCCCCCTGCTCTAGGCCTTTTAAAATCATATTTAGAAAGGAAGTCATCCTACATTTCTTGCTTTATAAAAAATATCGTCAGATGACATTTTTATAATGTCTGGTAAAGAATATTCCCCTCTCTGTCATATACATTAGGCTACTAGATCAATATACATGTGTATGGGCTAGCCAATTTGAGATAATCTGTTAAGTAGGTTCCTAATACAACACTGCGATCTCCCCCGTCTGAGCACTGAACTCAGTACACTAGGTTATTGCTCAGACCCTTTGCATATTCTAGAACCCTCATATTTGTTTGCTGCATTGTTCAGTGTAGGCCCTATAGTGTGCCCATCGCTTTTTCGTGCTTCGTTTTTTTTTTTTTTTTTGAGGTGGGAACGTGGGGTTTTTTCAGTGGCGTTTATGCTTGTGTTTGTGTATCGCCTTTCTTACAATGTTATTTGCTTAAATGACGGGATGCTTAGCAACGACAACTGTCGTTCTATCCAACCGTTTCCATGTTGCACCTAAAGATATTTGATTTAATGCTCCAATCAGCCAATTAAATGAAAACACCGGAATGTGAAGTTGACAGTAAATTCAAGTGTATGTGATGTGAGTAAATGCGAGTAATGCGACCCTGGTGTTTGAATAAACCTTTTTTATTGTTGCCTATGAAAATTATGAATTAGTCCCGATCATGCAATCAATCCCTTTTCTTGAAAATAACTTCTTCCAATGCTTTTAACTTTCAGAGTAATTTAACTATAAAACAGTGTTTTCACCGTGTCGTGCACGAGTGGGGGTGGGAGCAAATCCTGTACAATGCAGGAGGAACCAGGGGAATCAGGGGGCATTACTGGGGCCCCCTGGAATTTTTGGCGAGATTTTATCACATCGATCTTTAAACATTTTGCTCCCCTACACCCTACCGAAATACTTCTGCTTTCGGCCATTGGGCCAACGACTCCCGGTTGGTCCGGGAGGGGTTAAATTAAGCAAAGCGAAACCACTCTGAGAGGGGACGGAATGTGGGAAGGATGGCGGCAACAGGTGGTGGCCGAGGACTGACTGACAGAACAGAAAACCTTATACACTACATTCTTGCAAAGCCCATTTTCCACAATATACTTATGAACAGGCCTCCATAGCCTACTAGATGTACCGAGAATAACGTTGATTTAAAGTTTCACCCGAACTGCATAACACTTCACACCCACACACTACGTCATCAATCAGTCAGCATGTGGGTGCGCTGTTTGGTACCCTTTTGAGTTATCTGCACAAATCACTATTGACCAATCATTCGTGGTGCTAATATTGCTCTGCGACGTATTCATGATTTGAAAGAAACCGCGTGGCATAACATATTCGCTGTAACGGTGCCTACTTACCTTTTGCGAGGGTAGTACTTAATCCCCTACTAATCGACTAAAATCTGACCTCCGGACAAATCAAAATGAAATAAAATATTCCTTCACTTCATGCATTTGCATTTAGCAGAACCGATATCCTGGACCTTTCCGTGGTACACGGCAGTTTCTTAATAATCTAACAAGATCTAATCTGAGACAAACTCAAAGTGGAAAGAAAAATAGGCTTATACCTTGTCAAGTTTTTACACATTTAGTGTACCTTTAAGGGTGCCGGGTTACCTATCGTGTAAGGCAGTGTGTTATTAGTCTAAAAAAGAAATGATCTGAGACAAATTTCAAATAGACGGGCAAATATACCTTGTTTTTACACATTTACCTTTAAGGGTGCCGGGTTACCTATCGCAGTGCTGGCGCGGCAATGCCTCAATAATCTAACAAGATCTGCTCTGAGACATATTCAAAGTGGAAGGGCAAATAAAACGTGTTTTTACAAATTTACCTTTAAGAGTGTCGGGTTACCTACTCGCAGTGCGAGTACGGCAATGCCTTGAGATCCCAAATGGTGCTATCATTTCAAATGTCTTCATGCTCGAAATTTTCGTTAGTTTAAGAAACCAACATTTCATGGCTTTTTGGCAAAGCTGAAACATATCAGGGGCCGATGCAGGTTTTGACTAAAGGGCGGGGGGGGGGGTTTGCGATATAGTTACTATCTAAGCGGAGCGCCACCATGAGTTGGCGCGAAGCGTACAGAGAAAATTTTTGGTCCAGAAGACCCCCAGATTGCAGGAAATGGCATTTACCACGCGATTCCTAGGGTCTTTGATCCGCATAAAAACAAGCTTTTATTGAAATTCCCTGTGTCAGAAATTTTATGATAAATGCCCTGTCAGAAAGTTTTCGTCCTTCTTGTGAGAGATGAATGCTCTACAGCCCGATAACGATCTTGGGCGTTAGGAGTTCGGAGCATTGAGTCATTTGTTGTGCTCTCTCTAGAAACTCACAGTGACTCGCTAATGCTCAATAAAGAAAATTTGGTTTCTCTTTTTAAAATCTTCTGCAAGTATTTTGGTGTTGGGACCTCAAAATTCAACTGGTAGGCTTGATCGCATGCATGGGATATTTTGGTTGTCTCCGTTATCTAAGTGGAGCGCACCATCTGTTGGCGCGGCGTCAGGGGTGGCGCCAGGTTTCGTACGACAGGAAGGGGGGCATAGACCCGAAGCCCCGACAGCCATGATGTCGTCAAGGAGTTGATGAGGAGGGATTTGAAGAAAACTTGTGTACTAGATTATGCCATTGCGGGGCATATATTTAATAATATTTGTATATACCAGACAAACATATTTCCGCCGTGATTTATCTTTTTTTCCCAGAATCTAAACTGTGAAATCTCAAAGCGCGCGAAGCGCGCGAAATTATTTTGGATAGGCCTACACTAAAAAGAATCTGTACTTATTTGAAACATATGCAGGGTTGTCCCAAAAATGTATACATTTGAGGATCAAAGTGCATGGTCATAATTTGAATTTCCTGAAATAAAATTGGTATCATTCTAAAGCAAAAGGGTAGAAGTTTTTTCTGCATTGTCATTTTGTGGTTGTCCGGAACAGTCTGTCATGAATTAACCCTTCTCCCTCAGACCACATGCTGGATATAACCCCCACGACGTCCAATAACTGATTGCATACGAACTGCCATGTTTCAAATTACTGCAGGAAATATTTCCTGCGGGATGTTGTTGATCTCTGTCCTGATATTATCCCTGAGCTGATCTAGTGTCCGTGGCTTTGGATTGCAATAGATCCTGTCCTTTAGGTAGCCTTACAAGAAGAAATCTGGAGGAGTGAGGCAGGGGGAGTATGGTGTTCATTCAGTGTCCTCGTGAAGGGAGATTAGCGATCCTTGGCGTTTTCATAAGTCATTAATAGCTGTCAAACAAAACTTCCATGTCTCTAGAAGAACAAACCAAGCATTAGATACAAATTTTAAAGGTTTAAAGTACCTTGAAAAAGTAATGAAACTGTATACATTTTTGGGACACCCTATATAGGTCAATTGTCAAGCAGTTGGGCCATATCGGGCATAACCTACAATGTACTTCCCTCCTCGAGTCACTAGCCTTACCGCACGATATACACAAGAGAACATTAACTAGGTTTAGCAAAATGAGATGAAATGACCGACATTTACATAAATCCATGTATACTACTAATATTAATTAAGTTACTTGAAAAGGTGGAAAGGGTTTGTACTATATTTAGCTATTAGTAATGGAACTGAGGAAGAGTGGGCAAAGTGGACCGAAAATTTTGGGTTTTATCGCAGAAATGACCCTTTTGAAAGCCAAAATAAGTAAACCGACCAGGTCTGTAGCGACAGCATTTTCCCGACAGGGGGCCGGATCATGCAGTGACCCGAAGTTCCGACAGCCCCTATGTCCCAGGGGGTGGTGAGGAGGGGATATGAAGGAGCCTAAATATCCTAAGCTATTGCAGGGCATATTTTGCATAATATCACTTAATACTTGATGAGCCGAGTTGCGCACTAATAGTGTACTTTTGAATCTGAAACGTGAAATTGTAAAGCGCGCGAGGCGCGTGAAAATTTCTTGGGTTTTACACAAAAAATATATGTAATCGTTAAGAACAAAAAGAAAAAAGGAAAACTGCAGGGGTTGTAGACTATATCGGGGATAACATACATTTTATCAAAACCACCTGGACTACCCTATGAATTACCCAAACTTTGCTCCTTGAGTCGATCACCAACTGACCGTACCGCATGACACACACAAGAAAACAGCAGTTAGGCTTTGCGATACGGGATGGAATTTACGACCTCTACACAAACTGTGTACTCTGCCTACATGTTACTTGTTAAGTTTGACAGATCTTGTGCTATCTTGCAATGTAGAATGTAAGTATTGAAGAAATTGGAGTGACTCTATCGCGCGCATAGCGCGCCGAAAATTGTGGGTTCTTTTAAGGGAAATTATCCTCTTGAGAGCAAAAACAGGTAAAGCGTCGGGGCGACTTGTCGCCGTCGGTGACTACTTACTTTACCGTATCGACTAAGACTCCCAGACGAAACTGTAAAAATTCCCCGGCGGGGGCCATGGCCCCCCTGCCCCCACCCCCACCTGGCGCCACCACTGCCCGGCGTGAGCCAAGAAAAATTGACCCTTCTCAGACCTTACAATCTATACTTAGGCCACCTTTTGTATGTTTGTCATTTCCATGGAAACATTACGTTTCTTTGATACCCTCCCTTGCTGTACATACAACCATGTCGTCTAGAGGCTGGAAGGAAAATATGCTAAAATACCGCCTGCAAGTCACTGGCACTTCCCATGTGCAAGAAACTCCAGGCAAACACTCACTGTTCTTCATGGAACAATGTTTAAACGTGGTCTTGGTCATAACGTACTCTTAGATAAAAAAGGAATATCAATGGTGGTGACACAGGAGTTACAGTAGCCACGAGCTAGAGCTAGGTCCGGGTTCGAGTCCTGACTCAATCACGGTACCCAAGGCTCTCTCACTGTTCCCCAGTAATGAAAGGGGACCCAGTATATAAGCGAATTTTGCATTATAATACCTTCCAGAACAATGGTAATTTCTTTAGATGTATGATCCCACTGAACAGTCTCATAGACGAGTTGGAAAACTTCGACATACAATGCATGCTGGGAAGGAAAGTGTACCACAACAGAGACTGCATGTGCAAGACAGACATTTTGTTTGATCAGGCACAATTTTCGAGTTCAAAACTACTGTATGGTTTTCTATACACATCAATCACAGGTCAAAGAGAATTTTCTTTAGAAGAATAGTTCTTTTTGAATTTAATCTTTTTAACTTGGACAGAAAAAGTTGGACAGTATGACGGTAAATTGTGAAAGACAAAAAAGCAGTCGCTCCCAGCCTTCGTATCCGTGCGCAAATGTCCGTGGACTTGATCTGTGGTAGTACAATGGTACAGCAAAATCTAATTTCCCAACTCATCTATTTTTCCTGAACGTGTTTACATCCAACGGATGTCCAAAGTATAATTTGCCTTCTCGATTTCTGATTATATTAAGTGATTCCGATTCAACGACAACCACTACCAGACAACACAATATTTGAATTTTTCAGCGGGAGTACAAGCGAAAAGCTGGAGTCGCGTTCCCATTTTTTAAAACAGAGTTAGGCACTACTGGATGCGATTTCATGGCATATGGGAACCAAGATTAGAGCTGGACCTCCTCTTGAAGGACTCACTAACTCTAAAAGGATTTTGAATGAGAGAGAATCGGGACCATAGAAGGAAAATACGCTGTCAGCAAACTTATAATGACATGTTAATTGCATTGTTGTAATTGAAAATAAACTTCAAAACATACCGGGGAAAATAAACAATATATTATACAAAATGAAAAAATCTTCGAAAATCAAAGGGGGGGGGGGTTAAACCCCTAAAACCCCCCCTTGGATCCGCCCCTGCATATTGTGACACAATGAAAGAAACAACAAAATATTTAAAGGTGGAGTTCATTTTATACAAATGGATCAAGCCGCTTTGCCTATGTCACCTGCCTCTTACTCCGCCCCTATGGAGTAGCGATCGGCTGATATGTTTGTATTTATTTTTAAACTAGTCAGCTCATGACTGACTGCCTGAAATGGTCTTTGAAGAGCTTTTGAAAACTACATGGGGCATTGCTGTAATACATAATACTACCATACTCCTATTGTACTATCTGGAGCTGACCATTAATATTGCCGGGGGTCTTCCGAACCTCCCTGAATACGGACTTGATTTTGCCCCCCAAACAAAATTTCTTAGAGCCGCCCATGGCATGATACTGACGGTGAGTATCGATAATCAGTCCAACACTATAATCATAAAGCAAATTAAACTGATAATCATACTTTAACCTTCAAAACATAAACAAAGTTTTTTGAAGAGGAACAATTAGGTTGTAAATACCGTTGTAGATGCAAAAAAAGCTAAACAACAAATGGGTGAGGATCGTTTCAACTTGAAATGTCATTTTTCAATTTTATTCAATCTAATATGAATCATAACTATGCAATTTCGATAAGTTCGTTCACCTTTGCTGTTCAGATTTTTTCCAAATATATTTTAACATCTACCAAGCGCCACTGGTCAGTAAATTTAGAGGAATTGCTATTCCCATATCATATCAAAATGTCTACTATGTGCATTTGGTGTACCGTCACCGTGGTAGTGTTATTGAGCGATTAAGCTAAGCCAATAAATACATTATCAAACTTGTTCACTTGTACGGTATGGCACAAGTGTATCTTATCATATTTAGACAGGCTTTAAGTCACTAAAATTTAATTCATATGCTGGGTTGTGTTTTGCCATTGTGAAAATATCGCAGACGGTCACTGTAGAGGGACAGAACAGAAATACTAAGAAGTATAAATTAAAACATACAGAATAACCATTTTTAACCATATGCGAAGTGACATAGGTTGCCCCGACTAAAAGTGGCTTCATCTACCTGAAGTTTTCTCAAAGACGCAAACATATGTGCTACCCGACGTCTAAAGACCGCTGCCTAAAAGGATTACATATTCAGTGAAGGTGCTGTGCTTCCACTCAGCAACACTAATACAAAATTTGCGGTGAAATGTCAATAGTAAGAACACTCACTCTTACTTCTAATTCAAAATATGATACAGTGTAAGGGTAAAGTTAAAAGGAAGTGATACACCTTTAAAATTCGTGAATGATGACTTAAAAATTCAGTTTACTATCATTACACACGCCCGAATACATTATTTGCTCAGAGCCACTTATAAAAGTTTTCTGTGTCCTTGCCAGGGGCGGCGCCAGGGTTTTTCGATGGGGGGGGGGGGCAAAGCATGCTGGGTCAGACCCAGATTTATTGTTTGGGGGACGTAGGAATTGAAGACTACCGAGCCTCACCCTCCCCCGTGTCAGAACCTGCATTTTTGGCGTTTTCATTTTCTTGGACTTTATTTTTCTCTCTCAAAAAACTTTTTTTTCTAAAATAAATACGAACTGTGAGAAGGGTTGGTTGTCTGTCAGTGAAAATCGGCCCCTCACTGAATGAGACGCTTCAACTATGCAGCAGGCGCGGCGGAACGAAAAAATATTTGGGGGGGGGGGGGCTGAGTGCAGCAACACTATCTAAGCTGAGCACCACCATCGGTTGGCGCGGAGCGTACAAGAAAATTTTTGGCTTCACAAACCCTCCAGATGGCAGGAAATGGCACTTCCCGAGTGTTCTAAGATGCATGTACCCAGCCTTGAAATATGGATCATATGTCTGCAATTTATCAATTAAGGAGAAAAAAAAATAAATCTATGAAAAATGGTAATACATATTTCTAAGCGGAACGCCACCATCAGTTGGCGCGGAGCTTTCAAGAAAATTTTTGACTTTGCAAACCCTCCAGATGGCCGGAAACGGCACTTCCCGAGCGTTCCAAACTGTATGTATTCATCCTTGAAATATGGATCTCATGTCTGCAATTTTTTAATTAATGAGAAAAAATTAATCCTCATCATGTGATTTTTTTTCTTGCTTATAGAAAAGCCGAATCACCGAGGAAGGGTTATACGCAAAATTGAATTTTATAAAAGGGAGAGGAATCATAACTCTTATGAGATAACATTAAATTTTTACCTATAGTTTTTCGAGTTTTTGAACCAATAATGTGACCAAATTTGCAGCTAAAGTAAACTTTACGCAAACAGGAGTGACGTCATTTCCTCACATTAATAGACTGATTTATGTACATCGTTAAATTTAAATCCGATTTAGTGTCCTTCATAATCGTATGGTATCATTAAGTAACATGCATAGGAGATATTGAAATTTTGCAAAATGCACCCTTAAGGGTCTGTATGTCAAAACGATTGAAAGGCACAGAAAAGGGAGAACTGCTCATCAATGTGAGAATGTGAAATCACTCCAGCTTGCTTTGAGTTCACTTTGCTTTGAAAATACAGTGAAATCAACTTTTTACATTGAAAGAAACGCTCATAGAAAATGCATTTTTGGTCTACAAAGAACTGCCAAATTTCAGCGAAATTTAAAGTGTACCTAAAGGCTAAAAATTCAAAAACATATGTTACAAAGCTTGAAAAATGAATCCAAATGGTCTAACTGCCATCTTTACAGGAATTCCTGAGCTGAGATATATAAAATATCGATGGTTATTTAATTTAAAATGGTAGATGGCGCAATAATTTTTGATGTCATTCTTGTACTACTCAAATTACATTCTTTGTTTTCTTTATTTTTTTCGAAAGCCTCTGCACCTTGTGCCAACATGTGATCACTTTCTCACTGTTATAGGGTGACTTGACTATACCAAACCTCTCCGTACAACAGTAATTTTTGCAAGGTTATATAAACATTTCAATTTCAAAAGGAAACAAAAGCAAGTAATGTGAGTTTTACAAGAAGATCATCACAAATTATTGCGCAATTGACTATTTCAAACAAAGAGAATAAATTTTAACTTTTCATATCTCAGCAACAGGGTGAGCTATGAAAATGAGAGTTGGATGAGTGAAATTCGTTTCCAACGTCTAAAATATATATTCTTATAATTCTACACTTTAGGTCCACTTTAAACTCCTAAAATGAAACATGCATGTATGGGATAAGAAACAAAACTGATTGAAATTTATTTTATTGCAGTATTATTTATGTAATATAAATAATTGGTTGGGATGGCGTCACCAGGGAGGGAGAGGGAGGAGGGAGGGAGGTACCGTACCATAACACACGTCAGCCTTTAAGGGCCTGTCACACCTCACCGGATTGCAATAACGGAGAGGAAACGAAGGCCCAAAATGGCACTCCGTTGATGTACATTAGTATCCGTTTAGTCTCCTGTTCTCCTCCGCCGACTTCGTTTCATGACCGGGAACGTCCGGTATGAACGGCGAGAGATTTTGAACATGCACAAAACTTGGACCGGACGTCGACCGAAAAAGGTCCCCCTTACGTATTCGTTACTTATCTGTTATAAGCTTCCGTTTTATCATTTTCTCGTGCGTTTCTCATACTGGACTTCTCCGTTAGTATCCGTTCGTCTCCGGTGATTGCTATTTGCTCACCGGATCATTACCAGACAACAAACGGATGAAACGTAGAAGTACAGTACCTGTACCAAATGTTCGACGGACACTAACGCATAAGTAAAGGAAGTGTAAAGGAATAGAACTGACAATGAACGGATAGGTAACGTACGTTTAACTGAAGAAACGAAAAAACACAGGCAAAGAAACGTATAGGGGACGGACAAAGACCGAAGATGCAGCGTACTTGCATCCTGTCCCCAGTCCTCATACTATAGCTTAACAAACGTTTTTGCCGTTTTTTCTTGAATTTTTGGGGTGCGACTGCATCCTTCCCCCTGCATCAGCCCCAGGCATGAGATGAGTGATCGCGGTTCTGAGGGAGGGGTTAAGGGGAGGGGTGTGAAAGATTTTTCGACTACGGTGAAGCCTTAGACGCAATCTGGTACAATATTTTGCATCTTTTGAAGTCATATTTTTCTCTAGAAATCTTGTTTCTAGGTAAGTAATCCAACGTTCTTTACTTTTGGCCGACTATAGTTTTCCAATTTTGTTGCACTTATTGTCGACGATTACATAAGAAATGGGCAAGGGCGGCGATTTGTGTTGGCTATTGGGGGAGGGGAGCAGAATGGAAGTTGCCATCGAAGCGGAGGGCCATCATAGTTTGGTGCGAAGCATACAAGAGAATTTTCGCCCTGCAGACCCCCCAGACTGCATGAAATGGCACTTCTCGGGATCTTGGAGGCATTTTTGAACCGTACGATACTTGATACGTGACGACTGACAGGCATGAGCGTGTGAACGGCGTTTGGTTGCGTTGGTATAGAAGCGGAGCGCCACTAACGGTTGGCACGGAGCGTACCGTTTAAAATGTTGCCAAAATGGCTTCTATATCGCAATTAAATGGTCATTCTCAGACCTTTGAAATTGCACTGAAGCCATCTTGATATGTGGCATGATTTCTATTGGTTGGCGCGGACTGCGCCGATAAAAGTTTTGCCAAAACAGCTACCAGATCTCAAGAAATGGCCCTTTCCAGATCTTTCAGATTGCACTGAAGACATCTAGATATGTTACAAGCATTAGGCTATATATATTTTCCCACTTTCATGGAACTGTTACTCTTCCTCTGGTATAACCTTCCCTGCCTACCAATTTAACCATTTTGTGATTGTTGTGACATGATTGAACAATGTACACGGAAGTGAAAATCCCCCCCCCCCCTCCTCCCCTGGTTGGATACGATACTGCACTACAGAGATGTCACTGCATGTGTAGGGCAAGTGTACAACTAGAGGTGGTAGGTCCATGCGTACTGGATTTACACACTAAAATATGATGTAGGCCTACTTCTCCGTGAGCCACGGTGGTGAAGGTAGCCATGGAATTCGTAATAGATACCACATTCACGCGTAGTCCGAGAATTTACAGAATATTGATAAATACGTCGGTCAAATACGGATTTGAATTAACTTAAAATCACTCAGATCAGTCAGTTTAGTGTTGAATATTATGTTTGCTTGTTTTCAAATAGACAGCAATTTTCACAGAATCTCGCCAGGGGATGTACTGTATTTTGGCCCCCTATTGTTTACGCTTCTAGGTATTGACCCTTAAACGACAAAAAAAAAAAAAAAAAACTCAGAGAGAAAATCCATCATGGGTCTTCTGGGATGTAAAAGAGGCCTAAGTGTAAGCTCTGAGGTGGATGAAGATAGGCTATATAGCAAATGATGAATGCGTGTATACTCGAACATTCCAAATATTTGCACAAAGGACTATTGCAGTATGGGGCGGATGTACAATGAGTTAGACAGAAAAGACAACGCGCGCGCAGAGCGCAAAATTTTCGAAGATTTACACCGAAAATGTCCTATATGCGACGGATAATGTATCACAATACTTTATTCCATGATACTGTTACACCTCACCCCACCCCCTACAAAAATTATGTCTTAAAACGTTATTTAGACGATTTTATTTTTTGGGTCAAAAGCCATAGGGGGGCAAATGCCTGCCCTGCCCCCCCCCTGTGGCGCCGCCCGTGGTCCTTGCTCAATCCGTTGTGCTGAATGTTGATGTTTCGAAGACCATTTCTCTGGTTTCTTGGCAATTAAAGGTAAATTATTCCGATTACATACGGCCTGAGAGACAAATGACTCGTAATTATTCGGATCTTTCTTCCATGAATGTTTAGGTATAAAGCAGTTTCGTCAACATAATTACAGAACGTCTTGAATTTGACCTGATCTCATCATATATTGTGAAGAGTCAAGATGGCAAAGGACCTACCTCCCTGAGGGACAAAAACATCAATATGCGATTTTTAACGTAACTCTTTCTAGTTCTGGTCTTGAGTTTTATCTGACGGGATCAACCTTCCTTAAATTCGGTAAGCCCTTGCTAATTACTATTCCAGGAAATTGGCATTACTTACTATTCCATATTACTGTGTACATTGTTCCTGTACAGTCCAATGCATGCTGGTGAACCAACAAGTGGTTATCTTTCAGCCAGCGCTTTCTCGGTTGTGTCGCGCGTAGTTTTAATACTTTTTCGTATTTAGGCCTATCACTCCATTAGCCAGGTGCTTACTTAGTTTTTAAGGCAACGGTTATACCATCTGGTCATTGTCAACTTCATTGCGGCTTCTGCTTGACGTACACCCAGAATTGACGGGCGCGAACCTTCTCCTTGTATTATCCTCACTCCAATAAATCTCTTCCAATTGAGTTTCAATACCAATGACTTCTGAAAACAAATAGAAAGCAACGAAAAGAATACTTACAAACACAAGTAAACAGACTTAACAGAGTACAACTCATTCGTATTACATTGAGAGAAGGATGTTCAAAACTTGCATGGTTCGTGAACATGAAAAGGATGAAAAAAGAAAACAAACTAAACAGCATTGACACTTATTTTACTTACACGAAATTAAAAGGCAGACTACTTGACGTCACAACCTTCACAAAACGGATGTTTGATTTGAACTCACTTGGCATCAAGCCCATAGCGGGGGGAGGGGGAGGGGAGAAGCCCCCGCAAAACTTTTCGCCCTCCTACTGTAGAAGATCAAAAATTATCATTGCTTTAATGCAGTTAGTATGCCTTCCACTTCCCTGCATTATATTTCGACCCCCAATACCTTGTCTGGCTACGGGCCTGCTTAGCATGGCAAAACAATTTGTCCTATTTGTCTGAAAAAAGTTACTATTATTGATAATCATCCTGCTAAGCATCTATGACCATCGGCAGAGCGATTTTTATGTTGGCAAAGCAGTCTTTTAATAATAAATGTGACCATCGACTAGTTATCTGCCGGTTCCTTTGAAGAAGCAAAAATGCAAACATCGAAAAAGTAATACATAAAGTGATGGCAAGTGCAGTCTAGGCCCTTTTCCATGTATGCTTATTGTTTCATTTGCCTGCTCACGCGGGTTCAAAATATAAATGTAACAAAAAGGATCAAATGTTTCTCATTCGACAAAAATATACGACCCTGTGATCGTGTCACAACTACTGTAACTGATTAACAGATCGTTCCGACTAGCTTTATCAGAATTGCAATGACGCTTCAAGTTGACGAAAAACCTTTAACGTCATTTAAGCAAGTATGACAGATAGGGGTTAAAGCCGGGGATCTGAAGGATGCAACATGCAACACCCCCCCCCACACACACACACATACCCTCATAACACTGTAAAAATAGACGTCTTCATTTTTTAACACATATATGGCGTTTAAGAATTAGAAAACGAACAACAAAATGGATACGCACAGTAAATGACTGAACGAATATTAACACATGATAAGGATAATGACGTCAATTAAAGTGCACTCCGCAAACACGTTTACATGATTTATTTATATATGTTAATTTTTCTTTATTTAGAACAACTTGATGTTTACAGTAATCATGAAATAAACGCATAAACTTGTTTTCGAGGTGGCGTTAAAGTGGCGTCAATGTGTTAAAGTTGGCGTTTTAGACGTTTAATTTGCTTATGTATTTTATTGTTTTTTCTGTTAATAAACACCAAGACGCGTTTATTATCTGTTACAAAAAAGTGTTAATCAACTTTTACAGTGAAATACCCACTGAATTCGGGCAAAACCATTTCTCGGGAAGATTTTTGGATAAATGGAACATTTTTTCGGATAATAAAGGCTATCCACAGACAACCACAGCTCAGCCCACCCAGAAAGACGTCGGTATCACATACACCTTGGCATAGGTGGGATTACGGGGGGCAAGGGGGGCACTTGCCCCCCCCCCACTTTTTCCAGAGATTAAAAATAAAAATAATAAAAAAAGAGCGAAAAGAAGCTAAACCAGAGAAATTTTAAGAGAATTTCCATAACCTGTTATGATTTAATATGGCAATGTTAAATACAGGAAAACATTAATACCAAGCATGAGAACATTAATATAGCATAAAAATGCTAGAAAGATTTTTCTCGGCACGCTTCGCGCGCACTCCCAGAAAAACTGACTAATAAACTTTTATCTGGCACAGAAAAAAATTTCTTTTCTCCCTACGCGCTACTCTATTGTGACTAGAAGTTCTAAAATAAGGGTCACTGAAAGTACTATTGTACGACATTAAATGCACCATGGTCCTTGAAAACAAAGTCTCAAACCCTACCCATAGGGAATCGCCATTCTTGTAAAAAATTTTCGGCGTGTCTCGCATGGGCCTTATATAAATCGATGTCGCATTAGTGCTGTAATGCTGTGCGTATGAAAACTTTGGTGGAACTGCCTCGTTACAACTTCCTGTAGGACAGCACGAGAAAATTACTGTTTCCAAAACCCTCGTAACACCTCAGGCTGTTTGTTCACTGTCCTCACCAACTACCACCATCGTCAGCAAATTGACTGACGTTTACTATCTTAAATTTGCGATTATCATAAGAAAACTATTTCATTAGCATTTAAAATTTCACCTGGGGGAGCAGGATTTTCTCAAGAAATGGTCCAGAATGGCCGCAAAAGCCGTCCAATTTAACAAAAAAATCTGGGGGAGGACCCTCAGTTTCCAGCCTCCGGCTTCGCGCTTTCGGCGCTCGCGGTTAAAGGCTTCGCCGGCCACAACTTTCCAAGATGCAGCCTCCAGTTACTTCCCTTGCACGTTGATTTCCGATGTCCTTGGCCATGTCCATGTATAAACTACTCATAAACATTTAGTTAACTTCTTAAGTATCACATGGTCTATAACCTTCAAAATCGACTCTGTCTTATTTTTCACACTAATAAGAAAAGTTGAGGGGGGCTTGTCCCAGACCATCGACAAAAATAAAAAAATGAAAGAAAGAACCATAGAGCAGGATATAGGTTCCTATGGCTCTATAGAAAGAAGAGACACCTGGGAAAAGTAGGAATTTTTTTATACACTCAAAAATACTGCATTTAAAACTAAAGAAAACAATAGCCTATACAATTAAATGTCTCAAACGCTGTCTCAACTCTGTTTTCTCACCCGCGCTCCCGTTTTAAACATTGTTTCGGGATTCGGGGTTACTTCCTGTAGAACACCTTGCTTGTCATAGCTACGACCAAACTCTTCTTTTATTTTTTAAAAGCACCATGCACCCATGGCCGTACGCAGCGGAGTGGGAAGTTCCCCCTCCCCAGAAATTTTCAAAGCAAATTTTCACCACGGACCCGTGTAAATGTAGCAAGGGACAGACGCTTAGCGAAGTGGGAGAGGTGGGACAAGAGCCCTCTCCTTGAGGGTACTTTTCTTAGCTTTTCTATTACTCATGGCGCTAAAAAGTCTGATAATGCGATTTTTTTCTGCACGCTTCGGGGGCACCCACTCTACATACTAGGTCTTCCATTCTTAAAATTATTGTTCCAATGTCCCTGGAAGCTCTCAGAATAATCCATTTTCCCCTCCTTCTTCAAGCCCTCTCCATTATCTATCCCGGCCGACTGATAGTCATACGGAGTAAGAATGTAATTGCAAAATGTCAAATTGTGATTTTTGTGGTGTGTTAAGTGCCTACCTTGTGTCATTTGAAGTTGTAGCTAAAATGCATTATTTTAATGCCTAAAATATCGTAAATACCCCTGATCTTCCCGGGGCTTCGCCCCCTGGACCCCCACCGGGGCTCTGCCCCTGGACCCTGCCAGGAGCCCTGAGGCGGGCTCCTGAACCCCACGCCGTTAGTTGAAGCGCTTCGATTTCGTGCTCCCACGGCGCCTTCGGCGCCGTTTGACAGTCTACCCGGGTTTGCCCCCTCCACTTTCAGACATCAAATCCCGCCCCTGCACCTTGGTATGCCAAATATGGAATACTTCGTCTATTAAACTACAAACTGCTTTTGGGTTAATAGGCTTTGAGAATGAACAAGTAAATAAAGTTTTATTTGATAGTCTGCTTCGACACAAAACGGACACATTAGTTGAAAAGGGTGCATCATGACTGAAACTTACTTCCTACCATTTTATCGATGTAAAGATACTTACGTTTTAAAACAGAAGGAGGTTAGGCAAGTAGTCCGCCAGTTCCCTTGTTCATCATCGTAAATTACTGGTTTACTGAGCATTGTTGACTGCCATTTGAGCTCTTGCAGAAGTAAACTGTTGATAGCAAATATTTAAGCGAATATCCTTGAAATTTATTTTATGATTTGCATTGGTTCTCTAAAATGAAATATACTTCTTCCTTTTTTATTTCCTTCACCAATTATTTAAATTTCTGTACTGATTACTTATCAACAAGGTTCTTAAGCAAACACATTTCTATCTTCAATTTTTCATGTTTGTAAGTGCATCTGCAAAAATTGACATGCAAAAATCCCTGCCTTAAAAACAATCATATTCTAAGTGATGTTTTTTGTGTAAGAACACATGAGGTGGTTACTGGTCCGGTTACGTTCAGCAACGTAATATTTCGGAGAGTTCCATTGTAAAGAATATCGGTTATATCAAGGAAAGTACCACAGATTCAATAAAGTTTTACCTTTCTCATAACTGGAATCCGTCAAAACCGTCACGTCTAAAGGACACGTACATGCTTCCTGTAACTGAAAGAAATAAAAAACGAAATGAAAATACTTTTAAAATATAGCTTAAAATGACATTATATTGGCTCCTTCAAAATTGCGTTGTTCGTGATATGTCTCTGGGGATTTCAAGCTTTACTTTAAAGGGGAGTATTGGGAAAAGTTGGTAAAGGGAAAGGGAAGTTTTGATTACAGAAAATTTTCATACCTTTAAAACCAATATTTATAGGTATAAAATGAGAGATAATTCAAAATAAGCCAATCGGGTAGCTTTCTCTCCATGAAATAAGGTTGCCATAGAAGAAAATTCATTTATTGGGTGTTCAAGAATAATTTGTTGGGCTAAACTTTCAAAAATTCAAATGATACAACTTCCGTAACCCTTGAAATGCAAAATATTTCGAGGAGATAAAGATATTGCTGGAGTTAATTGGTGAGACCAGGACGTTGTTACGGAACAACTCCCTGGCGGACTGAATGGATTGATTATGATTGTTGCTGTTTTCGTTGTATGCCATTTTAGTGCATTTTAAACACAATATTTCCCTTTAAAGAGCAATGAAATACATAATATAAGTTATTCGATTCTCTCCAAAGTACCATACATTGTATTGATAATAATAAAATTTAACTCTCGGGAACCAGATAATATTTGGTGAGTTGTGTTTGTATATACCCTTGAGCAATAGTGAAACTACCGGTATTTATTTATATCATACCCATCGAAGTTCCGTGGTTCTATTGTTTGTTTGTTACCACCCCTACCCTACCCCACCCCACAAAACAACACACACACTAACAGAGGTGATAGGTTATCAGGCACCATTGATAGGAAATTTTTGAATCAGCTCTTTTTTGCAAATGTTCCATTCCAGGTGAGTCTAAGAAGCAATTTTGCTCCATGAATAGGGCATCGTAGTACTTTTGAAACACCTTTAATTTCATATTTGACTTTGAATATGAAATGAGTCTATGAAGTTTACTAAATAATGGGCATTAAAGTGTTCTCAATGTAATGAAAAGGGGTAGTCGGGAGAAATTTTTGCAGTCAAGAAATATTTTCCTTTAAACTTATTAAATGTTCTAAGCGCAAACGTAGCCCGATTCGTATGGTTTGCCTGCGCTTGGCCTGCGTTAGGTAATCGGGTTTGCTTAAAGGCAAGTGTGTTGAAATACTGCATATTTCCTCAGTTTCACGTTGTGTTTATCTGAGCAAAGATCTTGTTAAGTTATTAACAAATTGAAGCGTTCGCACTGCGACTGGTACAGTAATAAAGCTTCATAATGATACCGTAAATGTGTAAGAACACTGAATATTTTCACTTTCACTTTGAAGTTTTCTTAGAGCAGATCTTGTTAGATAATTAAGGTATTACCGTGCTCGCACGGAGATAGGTAACCCGGCACCCTTAAAGTTAGATGTTTGAAAACCGGAATATTTGCCCTTCCATTTTGAATTTGTCTCAGAGCAGATCTTGTTAGATAATTAAGACATCACCGTACTCGCACTGCTGACCCGGCACCCTTAAAGGTAAATGTGTTAAAACACGGTCTATTTATCTTACACTTTGAGTTTGTCTCAGAACAAATCTTGTTAGACTATTAGTACCTTTACGAAGAGAAATTTGTAAAGGGGAGGGGAATTCACCTAACTCAGAACAGGGAGTTGCAGAACGACATCTCATCCTATATACAAATAGCTAGGCCGCTAGTCAAAAGTCTCACTACACTGAGCTTAGATTGACTGTTTGGTGTGTTTATTTTAAATCAACTGAAACGGTATACTTTAGCACAGCGGTGGAGAACCCTTTGCTTATAACAGGCCATTTGACAGTCATAAGACCGTTCGTGGGCCAACGGCGCTGTCAGTTTGAACAAGGGAAGAGAAACCTCTCCTTCTATGGGAAACAATACGTTTAGGCTACATGCCCGTTACAACTTTTTGTAGACAGATAACTATTTGCCAACGCTGGCCAAGTGACACCCGGGCAAAACTGCTTTTAGTCGTGGATACTAATAGTGGGTTGTGTATCTAATAGTCCCGAAAGCTCGGAAGTGTCTGCAAAATTATGGGTATTTAACTCCACCATTACCGTTACACTCTGTAAGTGACATTATGATGCCTAAGCTAACCAGATTACAAATATCACAGCGTGATCATTTGTTTTAAATTCCTCAGCTCGCACTAATGGCAGGTCCATTTGTGATGTCTGAAGTATATATAGTAGCAAACAAACAACTAAGAGAAAGCGCGCCAAGCGCGCCGAAAAAATGTCGTTTTGAAAGCACTTTATTATTGTTTAACCTTCGCATTGCATTGGAAAGTTATTCACTTCGTTAATATTAAACCGAGTCAAGGAAAAGGGAGGGCCTAACCCATCTCGAATTACATGTTTATTTATTTTTTTTTTAAGATTGAAGACCATGCTTTGCAAACTTTTTTTTTTGGGGGGGGGAGTGCCCCCCGTGCACTTATGGCGAGCCGCTAATGCCGGGTATAAGCCGATATTCCCCATTTTCGTCCAATATCGGTATCGGTAAAATTTACCTGAAATGCCGATATTACGTAACCAATATATTGTGTCCTTTTTGTCATGAAAATGGGACACTATCTGAGTACTTTTTAATGCAAGGCCCAATATTTTACCTCATCAAGATAAAATGAGCCTTAGTGGTGGTACCGGTGCCCTATGGGGAGTATACAGAATGCTTATTTCCGAAATATTGGTATCGGATCGGTATCAAACAATATTGAGGACTAAAATATCGGTATCGGAAATATTGTCTACTTGCAATATCGGTACAACACTAGTTATGAATATAATGGAATATGTGCATGTAACCAGACAAAATATTGATTATCAAATGCGTATCATTTAAAGCAATTAGGAAAAACATCCACGAATTGCTGTTGGGTAATGAAGAAACATTCCTCTATATATCCCGTCTACTTTTACCTCATTAATTATGTAGAATCACAATATATGTTATGTTCCAAAGTGCTAACACCTGCCTTATTAGAGCTCTTAATTACAGTAACTCATTACTGCTGTGGTTGATTATCAATTTGTTCATTTTGTATAGCACACTGTGCGTAATATACTTTTCAAAACTTTCCTTCTTGTTTTATATTTTCTTTTACTCACTAATTGTTGATTATTGATTTTTACGATTGTTTGTTCAAAATTCAAGCACAGTAATTTTCACATGAATTAATATTTCAATTGATCAACATTTCATAAAATTTTAAGTTAAGTGTTATTAAATATTTATATATTACATTTTTGTTACTCTACCAAATAACCTAGATACGATAATCGAATGTATGTTTATTTTAAATAATTATGGAAATGACTTACTTATTCTGACCGTGAACCATAAAAACATTCCTTTATGTGTCCCAACTGCTTTTATCCCGTTTTATTAAGAGGCCGAACGTACATAAGGTATATCGTCCGAGGCGTTCATTCCTGTCCCGTTAAATCTGAATAATTGTAATTTATGAGGTGAAAATTATCAACGTGTGTATTTTGTGTAGCACATTGGGTGAGGGTTTATTCTACTTAATGTATTCTCTCCTCTCATATATTTTCTGGTACAGCGTTACTCACTTGCATCCACTGTTCATTGTTCGATTAATTGATTAAGTTTCGTGTATGGTTATAATCGCGTTTATGAATGGTTCCATCAAGATATTTCATGAAGAAAATTGAAAGAATAATGATAAGCTTGCGTTTGTCTTAATCTTTGCTTCAAATCGTTGTGTCACTTTTCTTTTTGGACAAATTTAGTTCATGATTTTGCAATAAATACTTTTAACCTCCCTAACCGAATGTTTCAAGAGGTTAATCAACCCTTTCGTCCGACATTTCAAACATACCTTTTAGCGATCCCTTCAGTCTTAAACAAATATTTGTGAGGGCTCTCTGGACCCTTTTCCAAATAGCAACCTACAAAGAATTATTTGATAGAGTTTTGGTGTGCATCATTTTTGTCAATGGCATTTTACTGTGGACAAAAGGACGCACATCAAAACTCTGTCTCATAATTCTTTGAAATTGCCATTTGGAAAAGGGTTAAAACTGATAAAGTCCAATAATAGTAACAAAAAATGATCCACCTGATCGCAACTGTACAACCAGCCTAATTTCACTGAACGCAACTGGGAAAGGTAGTTGAAAGGAAGCATTTACGCGAGCTACAACATGCCTGAACGCAATCTCTCTGCAAGAATTTTGATTACAGGTAGCGGAAAGGCGCGCAAATGCGGTTTAAACGTCATTCAGATGCACTTTTAATTTCCGCGGTTAGTCGTGCGTAAAGGTATCCCTGACCGCAACGTAAATATTGCGGTCAGACGAGCGTTTCGTTTCGGAAAGACAACCGTACACCGTAAACACGATTTGTTTTTGCTGTGTTTCAAGTTTGTGTCTTAACATGAAGTTTTATTTTTGAACAGAAATTCTATTAATATTCTGAAAACATAAAAGTTGTGTTTATGGACAGTAATTTTTTAGGAGTTATGAAAAATTACTGTAAATTTACAACCATTGGTGGTAACGTAGGCATCAGTTACATGTTTGTTTTTCTACAGAAATCAAATGTTTTTAAACGGACATTCAGTGACAATCAAATAAACATGCATGAATTGTAAATGTACAAAAATTGACTTATAATGAGACATAAAGTTTTTGTAAATGTACAACTTTTCTGAAATAATATGCAGTCTTTTTTAAGTTTGTTTTTTAACAGAAAATCTCTGTTTGTAAACTGAAGTTGCCAAACATTACATGAAACATCCATTTTTAATAGAAGTACAGCAATTTCCTTTTGAAGGGACATAAATTTACTGTAATTTTACAATTATTTTTAACAGTGTAGCGATGAGCTGAACGAAAGAAGTTCGTCTGCCCAACCGATTACTCTTTCGTTAAAGACTCCCACTTTGAAGAAAAGACCCCATTCACTTGACCTGAACGAATAATCAAAAACAACAAAGGGCGTTTCTTGCAGAAGGATGTAATAGAACGCCTGTCTATTACCAAAAAGGAAATAACTTACCACTTTTTTACTGTTTATAGACCTTCCATCATTGCAAAAATGTTATACTGACAACCATAATTAGTCTTGTTGCCCTCTTTCGTCTTCGAAAAGATTGCAAGTAAATGAAAAAAACTGGACATTGTCCACGTGACAAACCTACACTTTCAAAGGGGTTAACATGACCAACATATAATCCAAATGGAGTTTAACAGGATTAACTTGTGAGAGAATCAGTACTCCTACCAGAATTAATCGGCTTGAAAACCACAACAGAAAAACTTAAATTTTGGTTAAACATGCGCATTTCCATTACCAGTGTATCATGTGTATCACAGTCGTCAGTGAGGTTTTAATTAAAGGAAGAGTCCTGTCGGAAACCGTCTTTTTTCTTTTACTTAAATTATACAATCTGGGACCAGAGAGTTGTTAGTGATTACCTGCTGCTGGGACATTCCAAGAATGGAAGCATGATGCAAATCTAGCCGTTCTCTTTGCTCATCTGCTCATGGAGCTTTCCATAAGGGGCCTTGCATCTCTTTCCAATGGCTGACGTCGTCCGTGATAACAATCCGGGCCTTGAAGAGGCTGCTCAAAGAGTCTTCCATTTGTCAGTAATAGCAAGAACTTGACATGTGTATGACGGGGTCTTTCTGATTACGAGAGGGCTGGTCCTTTTTGGTTCCTGTGGGTTCCCCTACTTCTAATGTTTTCGGCTGGGAAATCCATTGCTGACTGACAATTTTAATGAGAATATGACATGATTACCTGTCTCTTTTTCCCTGTGGAATAGAAGAGTAACATTGTTTCTGAATGACATGTTTTTCAAATGGCCTTGCTTGCGTTGCAATAATTCTGTCGATTTGTTTTCTTTTACAGACAGGGCGTCAACTTCTCCCTTTTTAACAATTATCCTACAAGATCTGTTTTACTTTCACTTCTAAACCTCATTTTCTTCAAAACAGATTGGTTCAGCTATACCAATGATAGATCCTCTTACTGATTTTTTTCTGAATTCCTTGTCTTAAATTTGTTATTTTGTTCTGACATCTGCATACATCATGTAAATTGCTAATTTACTCCATTATGAAGCTCAGCCTGGTATTAATTGTAGCCTTACTATTACGTCATGTAATGTTGTCTTTACTCACATGTGGACCATGTTTGTCCAGGGAGTTTTTATTTATTCCATTCTCCCCTGGTTTGTCTGTTGCAGCATTGAGCTGTAGTCTTCCTCTCAATTGGTATTCGAGAATTTTACACAAGGGGAAGTATAGTTTCAAAACTATAACCGTATTAATTTTTCTTCACGTTTGCATCATTAAAACTCTACTAGCCTATAACGTACTATATCTATTTACTTTTGGCGTTGATTATGATTCATCCAGATCATAGGCGTAGGAAGCTTTTCAAGACGGGGGGAGGGGGGCTGAACTTTGTTCGGATCGCCGTCCTGGGGGAGGGGTCTAAGGGAAGGGGTGTCCCCCTCCCCTTTGGAAAATGTTTGGGTATTTGAGGGTCCTCAAATGCAATTTGGTGCAACATTTTGGACAAACTTACGGAAGAGACAAATAAATGGTTTGTTGCCCTTGGATCCGGGAGGAGGGCGGAAGCATACTTCAGTCCAGCACATTTTTGACGAGGGGGGGGGGCTAAGCCCCAAAGCCCCCCGCTTCCTACGCCAGTGATCCAGATTAATTTATTAATGAGTTCGATTCTTTAAGTAACTCTCTCTCTCATCCTCTTAAATTTGATGCATTCATTGCATACTTAATTTTATCATTTGTTTTTATCATTGCACGTATTTCGCACCTCATTTCCACTTTCACACATAATTTACAAGCAAGTATATTCAGCTTTGTGTACCTAGTAGATACACAGGGTAACTTGTACTTCACATAGCTGTATCTCATTTTCTCATACTGGACACCCATATTCCTAATGTAATAGCAGTATGTGCACTGAGGTAAATAACTTACTCAAGTTCAGGGTTAGCTTTAGTTAGGAGAAGGGACCGTGTCCCTCCGCCGGGAAAGGCTGGCTTCCTGTAGGGGAAATTTTCAAGTTTTATGAGGCAGCCTCAATGTGTCTTAATCCCCGCGGCTTCGTCAACCCGACGCTTTTCACTTGACTCTAAAGAAAGGCAAATATTTCAAGTAAAGCCCAAAATTTTTTAAACTTTCCTCAAGAGGAACCCATATTTTTGAAATTTTCTTCAATAAAACACTAAAATTCCGTATGTATTTTGATAAAATAAAAAAAATTTCTTCAATAAAAGCGTTAAGTATTGAGGGTGGGAGACGCGCAGAAAATTTTTTGTTGGTAACCGCTTTCAACCTTGTCTGGGCTTAGACTGGCTTACCCCTCCCCCTTCTCTTCGGGGAGCTTGCCCCCGCTCCACAAATACCAGCGCAACCGCTGCTCAAGTTGTACAGCAACTAAAGGGAAGCGCCGTATGAGAGATCTGAAAGTTCCGAATCGCAAACGCTCTATATTGCAGGATTTCACTTTGTCTTATACTAACTAGACTAATTTTGTAGTCCTCTGCCAACCGTCATGGGCGGCGATCCCTGGGAAGAGGGGGACATGTCCCCCCAATATTTGAGAAATCGCCCATTCATTGACTTTGAATTTTCATACAGTAAATTATTTGAAAATATAGTCATGCCCCAATATTGAGAAAAATCGCCGCCCTTACCAAACCTGAATGGATTCTATGGAGAAATCTTTGCATCATAAAGGCCAAAAAATTGCAGGTACTTGCACTTTGAGACCCAAATTTGTCACTGTTGTTCTGCTTCTTCTGTGCTCATAGTAAGATTATGGAATTAAACATCGTAAATGTCCTATGTAATTACAGGCCGGGGAATGACAGTGTAAAACGAAAAACCAATGGCGTACCTTGGAATTTTGGTACCAGGGCCGATCCACTTTGTCACCCCGTACAGTGCATGTTGCCGTCCTGGTAGAGAGGACTTTTTGTTTGTTAGATGGCTAAGATGGGAGTAGGGTAGCCTTTGGTAACGCTTTGAACTTATTTTGTTTTGAAACTCTCGTTATTTGGAGAATATTTCGTTGGGGAGGGATTGCGGGGTAAGGTGGAAACTGTGGTTTATATCACGTGGTTAGATGTAAAGATGTTTGCCAAATATTTTGGACATATATTTAGTGAATTGACTTTACTTTTCGGTTAATGCAAGGTACCTTCTTTTGTCACTCGGTGCTGGGGCCATCTCGAGAGGGTTCTAAGGCTGGTATGCGAAGCGGAACTTCACCCACCTTTAGAGAATCACTGATTACCACAACCTTCTGCGAATGGGCGGCTCTAAGAAATTTTGTTTGGGGGGGGGGGGCAAACTCAAGTCCGTATTCAGGGAGTTCGGAAGACCCCCCTCCCTCCCCCGGCAATATTAATGGTCAGCTCCGGATAGTACAATAGGAGTATGGTTATTATTATGTATAAGGCCTACAGCGATGCCCCATGTAGTTTTCTAGAGCTCTTAAAAAACCATTTCAGGCAGTCAGTCATGAGCTGACTACTTTAAAAATAAAAATACAACCATATCAGCCGGTCGATACTCCACAGGGGGGAGTAAGAGGCAGGTGAAATGGGCAAAGCGGCTTGATCCATTTGTATATAATATGAGCCTCACCTTTGAATACTTTGTTGTTTCTTTCATTGTGTCACAATATGTTTCAGCTTTGCCAAGAAGCTATAAAATGTTGGTATTCTGGATTGTTTTCTTAACTAACGAAAATTTCGAGCACTGAATACACTTGAAAACGATGAAATAATAGCACTATTTTGGAGCTCAGTACCGTTCCGAAACGAAATTGTTTAAAGGGGGAGGGGAATTCCCCTAACTCAGAACGACGTCTCATCCTATATACAAATAGCTAGGCCAAAAAGTCTCACTACACTGAGCCTAGATTGACTGTTTGGGATGTTTATTTTAAATCAACTGAAACGGTATACTTTAGCACAGAGGTGGAGAACCATTTGCTTATAACAGACCATTTGACAATCATAAGAGTGGGCCAACGGCGCTGTCAGTTTGGACAAGGGAAGAGAAACCTCTCCTTCGATGGGAAACAATACGTTTAGCTAGGCTACATGCCCGTTAAAACTTTCTGTAGACAGATAACTATGCTAATCTGGCCAGGTGACACCCGGGCAAAACTGCTTTTAGTCGTGCATGATAATCAACACGCCTAATGGGTTGTGTATCTAATGACCCCAAAAGCTCTGAAGTGTCTGCAAAATTATGGGCATTAAACCAGGGAGCTGCCACTAGAAGCAGCTCCCTGATTTTACTCCAGCATTACCGTTACCCTCTGTAAATGACATTAAGATGATGCCCAAGCTCATCAGATTACAAATATCACAGCATGATCAATTGTTTTGATTATCTTAGCTCTCACTGATGTTAGGTCCATTTGTGATGTCTGAAGTACATATAGTAGTGAACAAGCAACTAAAAAAAGGCGCCCCAAGCGTGCCGAAAAAATGTCGTCTTGAAAGTACTTTATTAACGCTTAACCTTCGCATTGTATTGGAAAGTTATTCACTTCTATAATTTTAAACCGAGTCAAGGAAAAGGGAGGGCCTAACCCATCTTGAATTACATGTTTTATTTATTTATTATTATATTTTTTTTGGAAAATTGAAGACCATGCTTTGCAAAGTTTTTGGAGGGCAAGTGCTCTCCCGTACCCCTATGGCGAGCCGCTAATGCTTCTGCGTCTATACCTATTGCCTGGGATGAGTGCATATGGAAAATATTTAGGAATCTGAACTCCCTGGTTGCAGGAAATCCCTTTTTAAAATGTTGAAATATGGAGTACTGATTGTTCAACAGTTAGTTTTAGCAAGTGACACACAACTTTATTACTAAACAGTTTATTCCATTCATCACTGCATTCTCAATTTATTACTGCATACATTGGTTACCACGCACACAAAGATATAAGCTGCTATTCATTGAAAACCGCTTTCAGCCTTTAAAATGTTCTTGCATAGTTTTGCTCACATTTCGTTTCTTGCCAAGTATTTCAAGATTACCTTTTACATTGATTTCGACAACCCGAAGTGAAAAAAAAAATCTCTGAAACCTGTTATAAAGGGTTTAAAAATTTTTTGAACATGTTTGAAATAAATGAGCATAGGCGGAAATTCTGGGGAGGGGGGTTAGACTAGAGCGAAGTCTGAAAATTTTCGACCCCCGGTACAACTTTGACTACTAACCTTAAAATGTTCCTTAGGATATCAGCTTTTATATTCTGTTGGTTGTCACCTTTTAAATTTACCCGAAAATGGTAATTAGGAGGGTCAAAGGTCACGAGTCCATTTTGACCCAAACTTCAACAATCTTCGTACTATACATGTGCGCTTCACCTTCAGTTTGTTTCATGGGGAGGCTTTTCGTTGAGTCTAGTGTGAAAATATGTTAAATTAATTTACATGAATAAAAATCCCTGAACTCGAGTCAATGTATAAAACCATTAATTATCAATATTTTCTATGGTTTCAGTGAATATTTTCATAAAACTTTCCTACTCTCCCCATTGCAAATTTACACGTTATGATATTTAATGCATCTTATGCATGATTTACCACGTGGCAATAAAGTGTCTCTTAAAAAAGACAAGATAATGATCATAATAAGTTCTATATTGCAATATTAATGTTCTTCATGGATAAAAATTGACCTGTCGAATTTTTAACTGATCCAGCGGCTCTCTTTTACTTCTGGGCTAAACGAAAAACCCCGTCAGCTATACAAAGACTAGTCAAATTTAGAAAATGGTAAGTGTAACAAAAAATGTGGCTATGGCGTTTCGCTTCAGTGTTTCCAATTATCATTTGCTTGTAAACAAATTAAAATTTTCTCCTATAGTTGAGGCTTCTGCCCATACTTTTATTAAAGCCTTTATGCTGAGTTCCAGAAGGAGAAAAATCAGAATGGTCATTACAAACGGAATGCACTCTGTAAGTAGAAAAGGTAATACTGAACAGATGAAATTTTTCATTACACAAACTGCGAATCCCATATCAGATGTAAGAATAATAAAAGACAATGCTCCACCTTGAAAATGTGTCCCTAAAATCTTGCCCTAAACGGGTCAAAGAGGTACACAATTAACACATTCTTTCCTTTTCATAAAAAAGTATTTTAGTATACTGTGAATTGAAACTGTCTCCATTAATCTACATATGAAAAACCGAATAACTAAGCGCTCTTAGAGCCAGTTTCATCCAGGCCCTTAGCCAGACAACGTGTTGAAGGGGGGCGAGAAGCTCCCAGACTTTCAGAGGGAAAACCATTTTCAAGATACGAGATGTGTTAACATAAACGGCGAATGTAAATTTTGTTCTTATAATTTCTATCAGGCGTAAAGTTATGGATCTCTTTTTTCGAAGAGAGTACCCTTTCTTCCGAATGGTCAACTGGTCAATACATGATTGTTTTCAGGCTATATCTGAATCTGGTTGACCCCTGATTTAGCCAACCAATTTATATACTTGTTGCTAGGCCAAAAGAATAATTGGTGGCAACGCATCTTCTTTCAAAACACCCCGAGTTTGCTGAATGCTTTTCACCTCCAATCATTTGTCGACAAAAACGTATATTGTGCTAGACAAAAGCATAATATCAGTTCCTTTGAAGGGATCTGTTTCCTAAATATCCTCCTCACAATGTTACATGTAACTGGAATCAAACAAGTAATCCCTAAGTGTGATTACTAGACACTGCTTTTATGACTTTATCAAAATAAAAGCAAGATGAATTTGTAACGTATCAAAAGCACCTCTACAAGCTTCCTTGAATTCATCTCTACAAGGATAATTTTTTGAGAACTGCGAAATATTTTATTTAAAGGATATTTTTTGCAAATAAATTCAAGTCTTGTTATTGATATATGCCATTTTTATGTCCAGACTTGAAAACAACATAGAACCGGTGTACGAATCATTCACTGGCTTTCCAATAGGCTACAGGGAAACATCTTTTAAGTATATTGCTCTACAACCACAACGTATTAGAGTGTTATTCCCCAGCAAACAAAATGAAATAAATTCATGTAACAATTACCATTCGTTTACGGGACATTTTTAGGGGAGAGGAGGCTAAGCCGTTTGCCCGAAAATTCTAGTAATCAGATCAATGGCCCAATTTTCACAAAATGTGCCAGAGAAATAGGACTTCCTCCAAACTCCGGGGGATACAATTCTCCAGACCTGTAGACTAGTACTCCTATGATTACATTTGTCCTATTAGAGAATCTTAACAATCAGCAACATCTCTAGACCTAACAACATCTAAAGGGAAACAACCGTGCAAAAGATTGCTGGGCAATGGAGTCTACACATTGCCAACAGACAAAGGCACTATCAAGCATCTTGATAGAGCCTCTGCCTTAGCCTCTCACTCAAAATTTTAATTGATATCATAAGAGATGTTCTCACATAATTGTGCTCGTATCAATAAACGGGGACTATTTAGTGCCTAAAAACTTACATAACTGCAGAGAAAATGGCATAAATTGTAAAGAAGATCCCATCTCCTGGAGCGGCGAGGAGACTATGACATGAGGACATGCATGTTCACTAATTTCCAAAATCACGTAACCGCGCACACTAATTTAGTTGCTTGGAAAACGCAGGTAACAAATTCTCATTTTCCAAATCGTCGCTGTAAGTTCTCCCAAACCACTTTTTGTGGCCTATATGAGAGTACAAGTATGGTTTAACAAGTTGAATGTAAATTCCGGAATGACGGTGGGTCGAAAACAATGTGCCAATCGAGGTTCCTTAATTTAAAGAAGAGATATCACCCATAAATTTATCCAAAAAAAAAAAAAAAATGAAAACCGACTAAGTTACATTGAGAATAAGTTTCAACTCCCCCTCAAATAGAAAAACAAGGAAAAAGGTAGCATTAAGATGTGTGTTAAAACACACGTACCTTGTCAGTTTGTTACACTAAAATGTATAAGTTGCATGCCTTCCCGAGCAAAGACGCTTCCTGCCATAATAAAATTTGCCGTAAAACTTTCAGAAAAATATTTACTTTTTTTCATGGGATATTGCTACAACCTACCCGTTTTCACTGATCTGATTCAGTTTGAAAAATAGTAATTACAATGACAAAAACACCGTATTGTATTTAATAAATAATTAAGTCAATTAAATTAGTTACGTGAATGCAGCACACTTAATCTAATTAATGTAATGGTTTCACACATACTAACAACCGAAACAAAAATTTAGATTTCTCTGATACGCAGTACAGCTACGAAAATACATTGCATGGTATAAATATTTTCATTACATCCCACTTCATTATAAGGATTGCACTAGAAAGTTCTCGACAGTGGTAGGGGTGGAGGCCATAGCCCAAAACCAAGACAAAAGCGATGGATTACTGGAAGGAGAGTGAATAATTTTGGCGCAAAAATTTGTTTTTTTTTAGTGGAAAAATTTCAATAATTTGGTAGTTATATTGAAGTAAATTTAAAAATTTGTTTTTTATTGCAGAAAATGTGAAAGGTGGGGTTTGCAGTGTGTTTTGGAAAAGCGAAAATTAAACTGTTGGGACGACCAGTCGCCGTCGGAGATTAAAAACTTTATTTTTATCGCAAACTATTGGAAATTTAACAATTCTCTCCTAAAGGATACCGATTACATTAATATTATTCAGAATCTCTTCTCGTCTGACTTCCTTTCCTTGCATGGACTTGACCCCTCTTCTCAGTGGGAAAGAATTAAAGATACTATTCGCAAGGTTACAATTAAGTATTCCATTAGTAAGGCACAGAATTCTCATAGGTACGAAAATGAAGCGACTCTCTTATGAGGATAACTCTGATGAGATTCGTCGCAAACTCTCTGAGGCTCGGGAAAAACTATTGGCTATCTATAACATTAAACTACAGGGTATTGTGGTAAGATCAAGGGCCAGATGGGTCGAATTTGGTGAGAAGAGTTCCAAATATTTTTTGAATCTGGAGAGGAGAAACAGAAGTAATAATAGTATTTTTCGCCTACAATTAGATAATGATGTTATTATTCATAAGAATAAGGATATTTTACATGAAATTCGTAACTTCTATAGTTCATTGTATAGTCGCTCCTCGATTCATGATTACGATTTCATCTCAGATCTTGCAGACTTACATGATTTTGACTTTAATACTGACATTTGTAATGGTCCTCT
Organism: Holothuria leucospilota; assembly: GCA_029531755.1. Classification (NCBI taxonomy): domain Eukaryota; kingdom Metazoa; phylum Echinodermata; class Holothuroidea; order Aspidochirotida; family Holothuriidae; genus Holothuria; species Holothuria leucospilota. Next base: position 13,103,398 of record CM055974.1, on the reverse strand, counting down.
CACTCTCGAAGAATGTTATCATGCACTATCTTCCATGCCGAACGGGAAATCTCCTGGTACTGATGGGTTGTCTACTGATTTCTATGAGCATTTTTGGCCTCTTATTGGGCAGTATGTTGTAAATTCTCTGAATTATGCTTACAATCGCCACTTCTTATCCCCAGAGCAAAATAGAGGTATAATTACTCTCATTCGAAAGCCAGATAAAAATCATGATAAATTAAGTAACTATAGACCGATAAGTCTTCTGAATACCGATTATAAAATTTGCACTAAGTCTCTTGCTAACCGATTAAAGAATGTTATTGCTGACATAATTGGTGAAAACCAAACGGGATTTATTAAGAATCGCTTTGTAGGAGAAAACATTCGTTTTGTATTAGATGTTATTCACTACACAAATAAGCATAATATCCCTGGTTTCCTTTTCTTTGTAGACTTTGAGAAGGCTTTTGATCGTGTTGATTGGGGTTATATAGACTGTACGTTGAATTACTTTCATTTTGGGGATAGCTTCCGTTCGTGGGTTAAGACTCTTTACAAAGGCAGTACTGCGTGTGTTTTGAATAATGACCATTCCACGGGTTTCTTTCCTATTGAAAGAGGAGTACGACAGGGGTGTCCACTAAGTCCTTACCTTTTTATTCTTGTTGCAGAAACCTTGGCTAGGAAGATAATTTACGACAATGCATTTAATGGTCTCCAGTTCTTTGGAAAGAACATAAAAATTTTACGTTATGCTGACGACACTACTTTCTTCCTGGATGATAAGCGTGATTCTCTTGTTAATGTGATTAATGTTCTTGATAAGTTTGCCTCCGCTTCGGGTCTTAAAGTCAATTATGGTAAATCTCATCTTTTTCCACTAGGTTCCTTTGTTAACAATCATCCAGCTTATATTATGGAATTCAGCATCACTGTTAGTAATGGTCCAATTGAATTTCTAGGAATATTATTCACTCATGACGGTAATGACTTATTTCGCTTAAACTACCTGAAGAAGCTTTCTAGGTTAAAAAATCAACTTAAAATTTGGAATATCAGGGATCTTACCCCACTTGGTAGAAACACTATTGTTAAAGCTTATAGCATTAGTCAGCTTGTATATTTGTTCCAAGTGCTTCCAAATCCCCCAACAGAGTTTTTTTTTTAGGAATTAACAGAGTATAATTTTTGATTTTATTTGGAGTGGTAACCCCGACAAAGTTAAAAGAAGCACAATGTATAATAATATCAATAGAGGGGGCCTAAAGGTTATTCATTTACAGAGTTTTGCTTATGCTTTGAAAGCCACTTGGGTCGGGAGGTACAAGGATCCTAGTAATACGGGCTACTGGAAACTGTTTTTCGATCACTTTCTCTCTCAGTTTGGTAAAGACTTTATATTCCATTGTAACTTTCTTGCTAAGGATGTGGAATGTATTGAGAGCAACTTTATTATTGATATATGTAAAGGTTGGAGTGATGCAAGTTTTACCACCCCGAATGATAATTATGGATCTCAGGTTCTTTGGAACAACTCTCATATTAAAATTGATAATTCTATTGTTTATGATAAAAGACTTCATTTGGCCGGTGTTACTTTTGTTAAGGACTTGTTTTTGGCTGATGGTAGTAAAATGTCTTATGATACCTTTAGGAATAAATATAAAATTTTGAACTATCCATTTACTAGATTTTTCGGATTGCTTTCAGCAATTCCAAATCACTGGGTTCATTCTATTCATCACTCGGATCATCACAACAGTGACCACATTGTTGGTTCTATTGGTAGTAATACTAAGATTTCCCATGTAGTGTACCCTTTATTGATTAATCATATCACCACTCCTCCCAAGGCTTGTGCTAAGTGGGAAAGTAAATTTAAATTCAACCTTACGCCAGACGACTGGGCTGTTATTTTCAAGATGCCTTTTTGTACTGTATTGGAAGCGAAGATAAAATACTTTCAATTCAAATTCATTCACCGTATCTTAGGAACAAATAGGTTGCTGTATTTAATGGGAACGACAAACACCTCTCTCTGCACCTTTTGTCATATTGATACCGAGTCTTTAGATCATCTGTTCTGGTCATACCATGTCAACTCTAGTTTTCTTTTGGATTGTGAATTTAAGTTCTTTGGGCGTCAGTTTATTTTCTCCAGAAAGGACCTTTTCTTTGGGCGTATTTATGCTAGCTATGATCCCTTTAACTTCTTCATTCTGCATTGCAAATACTATATTTACAATTGTAAACTTAATAATTCTGTACCCGATTGTGACACTTTTTTCCATAAGATGAAATTCATTATTAAAGTCGAAAAGCATATAGCCCTTAAAATCAATACTTCAAAGTCCCGCAGGAACAACTATGAAGCTTTAAAGCGAAGTCTCTCGCACTGTATTGACGATTTGGAGACTTAAGTATCTATCAGGTATTTTGGTATTTAATGTTACTATGTTTACTATGATAATTATGTATACTGTGTATACAATCTCATTTATGTACATGTGTGTTAGGTATAGAAAGTACCCTTTGTTTATATCATGTGCTATTTATATAGGCCTATTGAAAACTGTGTATAATATCATTCAACCAGAGCATTGCTTTGTTTTGGGGTTTGCGTTTGTCGTATTTCGTATACTGTGTATACAATCTATTTTTTTTTGTTTATTGGGGTCATGTGTACAAAGCATGTTATATATGTATATAGGCCCTATTATTTGTCATATGTCTAAATGAAAACTGTTTTTTTTAGCATTTAACGTGAACACTGCATGTATGTAATCGAAGTATTGTAACTTACGTACTGCATAAATAGATTATAAATAAATGAGATGGTCAAAAAAAAAAAATATATTTTTATCGCAAACACTCATTCTCCCTAAAATGATTAAAAAATTTTCCCGACGAGGGCCTCAACCTTTCACGTGGGGGCCATGGGCTCCTCACCCCACTTGGCCTCACCCCTGCCAAAGTTGCTTTAAAATATCTGAATAAATGTTGTTTGAAGTCATATGAGTTTGTAAGGGGTCCTGATGGGGAAAAACATAAAATGTAGATCAAGTTTAAAAAGTGCCACCTTTCATGATAGTCTAGCGGCGAATTTGAAAAAGAGCTCTAAAAATTGACTTACCCGGTACCGATTTGTAAAATATAGCGACTATGCTAAAACTATTGTTTATAATGTAGCTTTAAATTTTAGGTTGGTTGTCACTTTTTAAAAGTTCCCGAACACGCAAATTTTCAAGGTCAAAGGTCAAAAAGGTAAATTTTTCAAAATTTTAGTATTTTTAACACACTTTAATATGACTAGACCTATAAAATGCTGTGAGTCAAAATGAACAATTTATACAGTCCTAAAGTGCTGAAAATGTAAAGAAAATTAATGAATTATAAACTGTTTATAGAGTGTTTTCTTAGCCTTAACAAAGAAATTTGAATAACGGACTTAGACACATTGAACAGTCTGTTTTCAGCACCTTTCAATTTCAATTCTGGACCACTGGTGAAGAGTAAGAAGAAAAACGTCCAGAACAGTGGTGGCGCCAGGTGGGGGGTGCAGGGGCCCATGACCCCCGTCGAGGAAGGCTGCCCCCCGTCGGGGAAATTTTCCGGTTTCGGGAAGCTACTATGTATACGATAAAAGATGTAGTCCCTGACAACGGGCAGTCGCTCCAAGGTTTTTCTTAATTTTGGTCTAAATTTGGGCAAATTCTTCAATAATATCCCCAGTTTTTCCAATTTTCTTCGTTAAAACCCAAGTTTTTTCAAATTTTCCGTGGTGAAAGCCCAACTTTTTCAATTTTTTTCCATTAAGAGTTTGAAATTTTCGGCGCTCTTCGCGCGCCAAAATTTTACTTCAAACATCGTTTCGGCACTACATCGCCCTCATCGAGGCTTCGGGTTGCTGGCCCCTCGTCGGGGAGCTTGGTCCCCTGTCGGGCAAATCCTGGCGCCACCCCTGGTCCAGATACAATCCCACGCGTTCTGTAAACTGTGGACAAGTGATGTTTAAAATACAACCTTTGAATGTTTGTTTAGTTTTCGAACATAGTTTTAAGGTCAAGGGTCATTAAAGGTCGCACCTTCTAAACTTGATCTGCATTTTACGTTTTTCCCCATAAGGACCCTTCACAAAATCATGTGACTTCAAACAACATTTATTCAGATGTTTTAAAGCAACTTTGTCAGGGGTGAGGCCAGGTGGGGTGAGAAGGCCATGGCCCCTTCGAGAAAGGTTGAGGCCCTCGTCGGGAAAATTTTCTAATCTTTTTAAGGGAGAATGAGTGTGTGCGATGAAGTTTTTAATCTCCGACAGCCACTGGTCGTCCCAACTGTTTAATTGAGTCACGGTACTCTCAAAGAGGGCTATTTTTCAAATAAATTGCAAACCTAACCTTGTGCATTCACCTCAATATAAAACCAAATTTTTAAATTAATTTACTTCAATAAAAACACCAAATTATTGAAATTTCTCCACTAAAAGCCCCAAATTTGTGCCGCCCCAATAGCGCCGAAATGTTTATTCACTATCCTTCTATGCAGTAATCCGTCTCTTTTGTCCTGGTTTTGGACCATGGCTTCCGCCCCTACCAATGTTGAGAACTTGCAATTAAGTGGGATATAATGAAAATATTTAGAGGCCTACCATGAAATGTAGGCTATTTTCGTAGCTGTATCAGAGAAATTTGAATTTTTGTTTCGGTTGTTAGGATGTGTGGAACCATTGAATTGATTATATTAAATGTGCGAAATCACATAGCCTTACTAAATTAATTGACTTAATTATTTATTAAATACATTACGGTGTTTCTGTCATTGCAATAACTATTTGTCAACATGAACCAGATCAGCTTAAAGGGGTATGTTTTAGCAATATCCCATGCAAAAAAGTAGATATTTGTTTAAATGTTTTCGGACGTGATGGTAAATTTTAGTAAGGCAGAAAGCGTCTTTGCTTGTGATGGCATACAACTAAATAAATACATTTTATCGCTACAAACTGACAAAGTACGCTTTTGCTTTGTTTCAACACACATTGTTCTGCTATCTTTTTATGAGAGGGAGTTGGAATATAGTCGCAATGGAACTTGGTCAGCCGGAGTTTGGAAAAAAAATCCTATTTCTCTGGCACATTTTGTGAAAATCCGGCCATTGGTCGGATTATTACAGTTTGTCGGGCAAACGGCTTAGCCTCCTCCTTCCCCTAGAAAGTGTCCCTTACACCCATCGTAATTGTTACATGAATTTAATTCATTTTGTTTACTGATAAATATACCTTTAATAATTTGTGGTTACAGAGCAATATAATTATGAGTTGTTTCCCTGTATTGGAAAGCCAGTGAATGATTTTTGCACCGATCTATGTTGTTTTCAAGTCTGGACATGGAAATGGCACATATCCATAACAAGACTTGATTTTACTTAAAATAAAATCCTTTAAACAAAATAATTCGCAGTTCTCAAAAAATGATTATGTTGAGATGAATTCAATGAAGCTTGTAGAGGGGCTGTTAATACGGTACAAATTCATATATGATCTAGCTTTCATTTTGGTAAAGTTATAAAGACAGTGTTTAGTAATCACAATTAGGGATTACGTGTTTAATTCCAGCCACATCTAGCATCGTGAGGCGGATATTTAGAAAACAGGTTCCTTTCTAAGGACTGATCATGCTTTTGTCTAGCACAATATACATTTTTGTCGACAAATGATTGGAGGTAAGAAGCATTCAGCAAACTCGAGGGTTTTTGCCACCAATTATTCTTTTAGCCTGGCAACAAGCACATAAATTGGTTGGTTAAATCACGGGTCAACCAGATTCAGATAGAGCCTGAATGCAACCATGTGTTGACCACTCTGTTCGAAAATACAGGTCCATAACTTAAAAGCAGTGGAGGGACCCACAAAAATTAACGCCTGGGAGAAATTGTAGGAACAAAAATTACCTTTGCCTTTTATGTTAACACATTTCGTGCCTTGAAAATGATTTTCCCTCTTACAGTCTGGGAACTTTCTCGCCCTCTTCACGCGTTGTCTGGCTATGGGTATGGATGAAACTGGCTGTAAGAGGGTTTGGTGATTTGAATTTTCATATGCAGATTAATGAAGGCAGTTTCAATTGACAGGATACTCAAAATGCTTCTTTTTTATGAAAAGCAAAGAATTTGTTAATTGTTTCCTGTTTTGACCCATATAGGACAAGATTTTAGTGACACATTTTGAAGGTGGAGCATTGTATTTTATTACTCTCACATCTGATATGGGATTCGCAATTTTTATAATGAAAAAATTCAGCTGTTCATCACTACTTTTCCTACTTACAAAGTGCATTCCGGCGTTTGTAATGACCATTCTGATTTTCACCTTCACAAGCACAACATGAAAACTGCCAGATGTATATTTTCCAACGCCATATAGTCTACTCTCCAAATGTAAAAGAGTGTATTTCACTCTTCGACGATTGCCTACAGTGACCACTCTCTGTTTCGAGTGGAATTCCACTCTGCCGGAGTGGTAATTCACTCATTTGGAGTGAATTACCACTCCCAGCAGAGTGAAATTTTCACTCGAAGAAAGAGTGGTCACTGTAGGTAATCGTCGAAGAGTGAAATTCACTCTTTTACATTTAGAGAGTAAGGGCTTTAATAAAAGTATAGTCAGAAACCTCGTCTATATGAGAAAATCTTAATTTGTTACCACAAATGATAACTTGAAAACACTGAAGCGAAACACCGTTGCCACATTTTTTCGTTAAACTTTCCAGATATGGTTTATAAATTTGACTAGTCTGCACATAGCTGACGGGGTTTTTTGTTTAGCCTTTCGCTACGGTTACCCAGTGTGTCAGAAGTTAAAGAGAGCCGCTATGCAGGCAAACATTCGACAGATCAATTTTATTCAAGAAGAGCATTATATTGCAATGTAGAACTTATAACAATACATAGGCGTAGGAAGCTTTTCGCGACTGGGGGGCTGAATCTTGTTTCGGATCGCCGTCCTGGGGAGGAGTCTAAGAGGAGGGGGTTTGGTCCCCCTCCCTGTGGAACATTTTTGGGTATTTAAGGGGCCTCAGATGCAATTTGGTGCAAAATTTTGGACAAACTTTAAGGAAATTTACTTCAAATTTTTGACATTTTTTACAGAAGAGACAAATTAGGGGTTTTGCCCTTGGATCTTGGGGGGGGGCGGAAGCATACTTCAGCCCCCTCACATTTTTGACTGGGGCCCCAGTCCCCCCGCTTCCTACGCCTATTTAACGATCTTACCTTGTCTTTATTGAGAGACGCTTTATCTCCATGTGGTAAAACATGCATAAGATGCATTGAAATATCATATCGTGTAAATTTGTAATGGGGAAAACTAAAAAAAAAATAATGAAAATATTCAATGAAACCATAGTAAATATTGATAATTAAGGGTTTTATGCATTGATTGGAGTTCAGGGATGTTTATTGTAAATTTATTCGAAATATTTACCACACTAGACTCAAGGTGAAGCCTCCCCTGAAGGTGAAGTACACATGTGTAGTACCAAGATTGTTGAAGTTTGGGTGAAAATAGACTCGTGACCTTTGACCCTCCTAATTACCATGTTCGGGTAAATTTAAAAGGTGACAACCAACAGAAAATGCAAGCTGACATCCTAAGGAACATTTAAAGGGTAGGTGTTAACTTTTACAAAGTTGTACCGGGGGGTAGAAAATTTTCAGACTTCGCCTCTAGACTATGACCTTTGACCTTAAAATTGTATGTTAGGAGACTAAACAAACATTCAAGAGTTATATTTTAAACACCACCTGTGTGTACATGCATGGGATAGTTTCTGGACGTTTTACTTTAACCGTCTTCACCAATGGTCTAGAATGAATAGGTGCTGAAAACAAACCGTTCAACGTGCGTCTAGGTCCGTTATTCAAGTTTCTTTGTTAAGACTACGAAAACACTCTGTAAAAAGATTATAATTCTTTTATTTTCATTATATTTTGTGCAATTTAAGATTGTATAACTTGTTCAATTTAACTTACAGCATTTCTTTCGTCTCGTTATATTAAAGGGTACTAAAAATACTAAAATTTTGAAAAATTGACCTTTTGACCTTTGACCTTGAAAATTGGCATGTTTGGGAACTTTTAAAAACTGACAACCAACCTAAAATTTAAAGTTTCGTTATAAACAATAGTTTTAGCATAGTGGCTTTATTCTACAAATCTGTACCGGATACGTCACTGTTAGAGCTCTTTTTTAAATTCGCCGCTGGACTGAGTATGGACATATATCCCCCCACTTTTGGAGGTACTCCTATTGACTTTCACATTTTCACGCAGTAACTTTGGCCTTAAGGGCCCATTATCATCCCCACTACCTTTTCACACAAATCTCCTCTACTGGATACAAGTATCAACAAGTTTCAAAGGGTAATAAAGGGTACATGTTAATTTCATAGGAGTTACCTTTCAACACCCGTTTATTTTGTCAACTCCAATAGATAAATGGTGGATTGCCTGATCATAACTGTTTATACCTGTTCACACTTGTTGGCATTCAACACGTGTCAACATAAACTTTCTAATACGACAAAAGAAATGGTCATTTTCCAAATAAGTTAATTGCTTAAAACTTCGCTATCGGCGTCATTTCATGAGAAAAGGTGACTACTTTTTTGTATGAATTACTGTGAACTTAAATTACCTCTCTTCCACCAGTGAGTGTAGGAAGAAGATTGAATTAACATTGTGAAATATTATAGATAAAACTACTAACATAAAAACACCAGGTCATGTTTTCATAGTAAGTTAAGCCTGGTGCATTTGCGAGCTTCAGTTTTATGATGAAAGTTTATTTCTCTTGGCAAAATGTCAACTCCTTATCCTGGAGCCATTTTGAAGATAATTTAGTATGACAAATTGAAAATTGTAACACGAACCTCTTCATAGAGTTCTATAAACAAGGGGGAAGAAAACTAAAAACAGTGAAAACTGATACCGTTCAAAATCTTTTATCAACATATTTGAAAGCTAGGTTTATTTCATGAGTTACATGATACAGATGAGAAAAAAGTATCACACGAGTATATGCACGTGTACTGTAGGCTGTACGATAAGACTGTTTTGCATATTACATCGACAAATGAGCATGCCATTAATCATGAAATATTCTCTGTAAAGACTGAAGATCTTAATAGCTGTAAGTTTGTGATTTAGGATTGCTTTACAGTATGTAATACTAAAGAAAGAAGTTTATAAGAGTGCAATAAGGGCAGGGCATTACGGTCCATGATGTTTGACGATTTGGAATACTTTTCTGATTATTAAGCGCGGGTCACACTACAGCGATTTCGGATCGGATTACGGTCCGATTTTTTGAGTTTTAGTTAGAATCTTCTCCATCTCTGGTCAGAGGGAACCAAAAATTTGCCAACCTGTGTAAATATTTGATTTGTATCACATGACTATGAAAAAGAAATGTTTACTAATTATTTCGCGACGTCACATCGACAGACAGCCTTTATCTGACCCGCGTAGTCCGATAAAAGCTGTCTGTCGATGTGACGTCATGAGATAATTAGGTTACATTTCATTTACATACTCCTCTGATACAAATCAAATATTTACACAGGATGGCACATTTTTGGTTCCCTCCGACCAGAGATGGAGAAAATTCTTACTAACTCAAAAAAAAAAAAAAAAAAAAGGCCGTAATCCGATCCGAAATCGCCGTAGTGTGACCCGCGCCGTAGAGTGCTTTCACGGTATTCTAGTCACAGAAGCTGATGGTAGCCTTGTTACAGACGTGTAAAGGAAAGCAAATATGAAAAAAAATCATCCAAGCCCGGATTTACATGCCAAATGTGTAAAGATAAACTTCATATAAGCATTTTGGTAAAATTTGCATTCAGGTCCTGTGTCCTTATCTTTTCTCATTCTTTTATTTCAATTGCGTAAGTGAGTTTACAAAATGAGAGCATAATGATACGAGAGAACCGTTTTAAATTCCAATGAACTTTGCGGGTTTTTTTTTTGTATCCAGTGGTTCTTATTTTTTCTTTACAGTTCCCCTTTCAAGTTTGCCAAGGTGGGAATTTCCCCTTAAATACATCACACAATGGGTCACTAAAAGTGATTTCAACCATGTATGTACTTCAGTATCTCATTAGGTACTGTTCCAGGTTTTACAAAAGGGACGGTATACATTTTGGGTGGAGTCCGAAGCTGCATTAAGCCTCTACTTGGAATGTGTGGGGTGGGGTGGGGGAGGGCTTTTAACGCTATTCCCTTGCAAAATATGAGAACTAAGCGCTTTTGGATGCGAAACATTTTTCATAAAATTCTGCATTAGTCTGTAGATTACCATTGTATTTTTTCAATATAGATAAGTCTGTAACAATCACGTCAAAGTAATCACGACCAATGCGAAGTCTCGGTGCCCCCTCTTGGGAAAGTATGAAATAAAACACCCTTAATTGCATTGAAGAAACTGAGGACCGGGTTGGATGGAACAGGGAGTTGGAAGACGTCTTCCAGTTGCTTGAACCTTCACAAGGATTTAGTCTTAGTTGAAATGGCAACAAAGATTAAATTTAACATATTATATGCAATCAATACCATCAAACAAACAAACAGATCTCGACTAGGGTAAGACAATAAGTTCCCCATGAACAGCCATGAGTCCCCTGGGGAAATCTCCCCATTAAACACCGCTGCTCTTATCTTTCATGAAAGGAAAGCTAGGAACGAATCACTTAGCAGGTCTGCAATACTGTATAGACACTCGTAGGATATCTCCGACGGCTATATCCGGCTTACTTGGAAACAATGGATATAATTTGTAATCCACGTAGTCATAAGCAAGTTTAGAGAAAGCCAGATTTTGACAACGGCACGTAAAAAAATATTCTTTGTACTAGTTAAGCCAACACGCAAATATGTTTTAGCTGTCTTTATGTCAAATCTTACATATTTATTAAAACTTTATTTACAACTTTTCAGGTAAGTTTAACGACTGCTAAACAGCAATTTAAAGGGCAATTCTGGTCATCCAGCCAGTTCCAATTCTTCCAACTAAGTTACTTCTAGCTCCTCCCATAAATGTATAAGGCGTTTCCTTGTGCAGACAAAAATCTATTTTATTGCTGCAGGCCATGTCCTGGTGAGCATAAAAGGCTATACTGTAATGTGTAATCCGAACACTCTCTGTACATTTTGCGGAATGTGAGCTACTCTGCCTCTTTTGAATTTTCAAACTTTGATGTCAATCAAAGAGCAGCCATCAACTGAGAATTTTGATATCCCCAAGTCGAAAATATCCTTTTGGGTGATGGGTGATTAAGATTGATTTTAAATTTGATTTATCATACAATTTTGCATGATAGATCAAAGTTAAGCTCGAACTTTTTTGTGCGGCTGTGCCCTGGACATGTTTGAGCCGTATGGATGCCGAGGGTATGCACTTTGTTTATTTTGGTTAGTTAGCAGGGCTTCGAGAATGAGGTAGTATACGTAGTTATTTACGAAAATATGTTGTTGATATTTGCGTGAAGTATGTAGAGATATAAGTTGCAATGATTTATTTGACCGTACGAAAGAGTTTTTTGCAGGCAGGTGCAGTGCCACAATAGCGACGGTCTTAATTGGATATGTCAAGCGAAGTGGTATCGGTAGTTGCATGTGGAAGAGTGTACCCATTAGATCCTAAAAGGCCCAAATCCGGGCTCCAAGTGCGATATATGTAGGGTTTCCAATTCGTGGTGCACAAATCAACTGTCTGCCTTGTTGGTGTAACTTGTAATGAAACGCAATTTTTCTCCAAGCGAGGGAGCACTTTCTGCTCTTTGACATCATATGCATAAGGTCTATTAGACTTAGAGCGTATTCGACCGGTAAACAAATCAGCCGTCTGCATTGTTAGTGTAGGTTGCAATGATACGCGTTTGCCTTCATTTAGAGGGCGCACTCTCTGTTCTGTGAAGTCATACGCATAAGGTCTAGTTTCGATTTTGCAGCTTTAGAACCGCGTAAAAAAATTATGTTGTGCGTCCATCTGTGTCACCATTGCCCAACTCGATTGATTACCCTGTACACGGTTATAAGTCAGCGCCTCTATTTTCCAAGGGTGGCTGTTTTTTCGTTGCAATTAAAAAGTGTGATGTACGTGAAATGGGCTAAAGTAGATCTCCTTCACTTAAACGTTTTTCTTTTATTTTCAGTCGTCTAAACTATGACATTTCACTGGAAACATTTTCAGCTGGTTCAGTGATAAAGATATTAAGGATCCTTGAAATTGTTAATAGCCCTAGAATTCATAAAACCTTAGTAAACACCATGGAAGGAAGAGAAAGTGAATCTTTCCTCTATAAATGTTAAAGAGTGAAATTCTACCGAAAGAGTGACCATAGTGAACACTCTGTTATGACGTTCTGCTCTTCGGGGAGGGAGATTGCACCCATTAAGAGTCAATTACGGCCAAGAGCAAAGGGAAGTTTCCATCGATTTCCATTCGATGAAAAACTGATCATTACAGTCACGTACAAGTCATTTGTCTAGGATTAAATTTTCCTTTGTATGTGTAGAGAGCTCAGATCAAGGTGTGATGACTAGACAGTTGGAATTGGATAACCAAGAGGAAACTCTTAACCGTCAGAGTAAGTTACAGGTAGTAGGCATGAAATCATAGGTCCAGTTTGCTGTGAGCAAAGGCATGAAACTTTTCTACCAAAACATGTCACAGAGAAGGTAAGTGGCTCAATACCTCTATCGAGCGTTATAAGCACGACCAAATATGAATTTATTACCAAGAAATTGTAGAAAGTCATAGGATACACAATTCCACACCTGCAGTTTGAGACTGCATCTGAAGCCTGTTACATACAGTAAACAGACAAGAGCATGGCGTAGTCCTCGCCAAAATATCTCTCATCCCCCCTTTTTAATACTTTCTTTTCATCAGAGGTAACTAAACAATTCTTCGAGTCACAGATAACCTATTTAAGGTACGTAAGATTCTTAGAATAACAAGTAAATATGCATGTGAATAACATATATACCAAAGTACTTATTAAATAGGTTATATATTGTAATTGTATATCTCGGAATTCATGAACTGAAAGCGTAGGACGTTTTTGAAATTGTGAAATCGTTTTTTAACTTGAAAAGTGAACTGTTTGCCTTAAATGTTTTCATGGTGTGTCCAGAAATTGAATAGGTTTCTCAACAACACCACATCCCCTACAAAAACAGGTCCCTTAACAAAGGTAAACTGATGTCGCCCGAACGCAGTGGACTCTAGTTCATCATAAGACGACGTAGCAGATAATTTTACCCTAGGGTTCTCTGAAAATGACGTTAAAAATATCATATTTCACTTATGTTTACAGAGCAGAATGTAATTGCAAAGTATTACTTCTGCAAAGTCCAATATCATTTCAGGAGTGAGTAGCTCATTTTGCACTTGCTGGGAGGGAGACTTTCCCCTGTAATTCTCTGCAGGGTGATATTTGAAGTCTGAAAGAGTGTGGGGATAGGGGGACCAGGGCAAAAAGTTCAAGGCGTAAAAGCGTTCGAGGGAGAATCGGAAGCTCCCTCAAAGGCGTGAGGTCCGTGGCGTTTACTGAAAAACCCTGGTGGGGTCCTGGGGAAACGCATTGGTAAAACACTGAAAGAATTTTTCAGTAGATTACAAAAATTTTCCCACAGCAATCTCCCCATACTCTCTCATTAGTAACGCCATTTCGATTATTTCAGTCCCTATGATTGGTGCCAGTGAAGCACTCCGTTAAAACCATTTTAGCACATTCTTGTTTTACTTCATTTTATACTGCAAAAGTTTTCCATTATATCTAAATTCTATCATAATTGATCTATTCTTGTTGCATTTCTTTAATGTTTCTTAAGTAGTCAGGAAAAAGGCGGAGGTGTTCTCTTAACTCGGTAATACTGCCTATGAGTTTCGACATATAACTCTTTTGTAAAGTACATTCTAAAGAGCCCTGTTGTTACCGATATCATTGCCGTCAGTACAGGACAACTATTTATGTGAACGTTGCCTTTTAAGGAATAATACAGAATAATACAAAAATTCTCCCAGTCCTCTCTAGGAAATTTCTAACACACTTATTATATATTGTACAATAGTTGTCAAATGTCGTGATCTTATCGATTCCAATGTATTTGTTTTGTATTTTTTTGTTTTTGATAAACTGGTTAACCCAAATCTGAAGCGATTCTTTAAAGTAGCTTTTGCATCACACTAAGTACAATTTGTACTTATCCGGGTATTTGAAATCGTTATTGGTAATTGCATTTTGATTGACATTAACAGATCAGTCTCATGTAAGATGCGTAAAATTGTAGGTTTCTTCACACATATTGTACTCAGCAGAGAATGGACGGGTGTTGCAAACTAAACGCTACTATAGAAATATGAGAAAGGGCTAGAAGTTAACGTAATTTGGAGAACTTAAGTGTTTGTGAAGACGAAACTGGGCCTTTAAAATAAAAAATGTACCCGGAAATGGAAAACACCTTTTAAAAAGTAATAACTTGCGACAAATTTCATTGGGCTTAATGTTACTACAGAAGAGTAACTTTTAATTCACTTCTTCGGACAAAACTTCAAATAAATTTTCACAAACTTTAAGGTATTTCCCTGTATGCTAGCTCATTTCAAACTTCGTATAGAGTTTATGGTGAGTGACATTGAAACCATCTTTACGTAAAAGGAGAAACACAGAATCACCCTCTTTACTTATCCGGCTTCCCAGATCACATCAAGAGAAAGATAACCATTTTCACTTGTTAAATAAAGGCTCCTATGAATCTGGAAGAATTTGAGATAATACCCCAGCTGGGAAACCCCAAAATATTATTGCTATTCTGCTGGTAGGTGTCAGATCACGCTGTCCCAACAAATTAAAGATTGATTTCAGATCTGAAACTTAGGTACAAAGTCAAAACAAAGGGTATGGGAAGTAAACCAAAGACAGTAGTACCACCCAAAGTGGAAGAATTGACGAACTTAGATTCTTAATTCGAGGCATTTGTTTGCATTGAAGCTAGTACGTACATTTCTACCTGCTGGTTCAAAATTTAAATGAAAACAAAGTTTAAATCTGAACCTTTTAGAAACGTTCAGTAGTAAATGGTGTACTTTTGTGACAACGTAACAAAAAAGCTTGTTCATCAAGGCTAGGAACCTAAAAGTACAGAGCATTTTTGATGTATCAAAAATACGGAACAATTAAACTTTCATTGCGAGCTAAAAAGACTTGGGAGACGAACGGATTGCATAGGATATAATCGTAGGTACCCTGTAGTAGAAAACTGTGTATCCTGATAACAGTCAAACCGGAGGCGGGGGGGGGGGGTTGATTCGGGGGTGAAACCCCAATAAGTTTTAGCATGTTCTCTTCAGTCTTTTACAAGTTCAAAAGTAAAACCAACCACATCAGAATTAAATAAACAAACACATTAGTCAGAGACAGATACCATATAATACAAAATCGTGATTAATCGTCAGTTGCAAAAGTGATAGCATTATAGTTACGAATAAATAATATAATTATGCATGCATGCATTAGAGCAATTTTAGGACCAGTAGTTAGTGCCTTGATACCTATACTTGATATTTACAATGTTGAAGAAAAAATTCTATAAATGTTCCCAACGTTTATGGCAAAATTTTATTGGAATTGAGTTATTTTATTTTATAGTGAAACAGATAAAGTTAAATAACATAGCTAAACTATTTTCTTCTTTTACAATTTGTTTAATATGTTATTTTCTTTATTTGGAACATTATTTACTGTCTTTTTACAAAAATTAAAGTCGTCACTTTTTTAGCTAATGCATTTACATAAACCGAAAGAGGAAAGAGTCGGACTTTAACACTACATCAAAAGAGAAACGGTTTTTGAAATCCCTACTGCTACCGCTTACAATGAGTTGGTTTCGATAACAAACTCTACATGAACAAATTAGGTTAATATAAAAGTGATTAAGTCAATGAGGAATTTTGATAAGGAAACTAACCATTTTCGTGTATTAATATCAGAGTGAAATTAACAGAAGTTTTAAACAGTGATGTAAATTTTCTGACAAATCTGTTCAAAAACCATAAATACACAGAACTGCATGCTTAAAGCGACAGTAGGTTATCTGCCGGCTACTAGTGCTTGGATCTTGAACAGTATTCAGAGGGTCGTAAGATCCTTTCAGAAATCAAAGAAAACGTAATACTTACAACTTTCGTCCTACTACTGGAAAGAATAGAAATAAAAAAAAAATCATCGACAACTTTTTTTATTTCAAGCAAGCAGGGACGCAATTGGGGGGGGCTCTCAACCTGCAGCCCGAATATGTCTTTTTGAGCCAACGGTTTACTTAATACGTTTTCATTTTTTCTTTGCCATTCATTCTGAAGTTGCTATCGGTTTTTCACATACTTCCGTATTTATTGCCTTTGGAAATTTTGAAAATTTCATTGCACTGATTATAAATCGCAATGCCCTTAAAACTTGAGGAATCCCTTCCATTGGTTTCTTTTTCTTATTTTTCAGATGGGTTCCCCAATTTCCCCAACATGAACGCATCTTTATTCGGTACTCTTATGTAACGATTTCACATGTACTGAGGTTGGGAACCTCGTAACCGGCTCTAACCCATTAGATTTCGCTCCAACGACTTACTCAATGCATTTCACATTTTATCACTCTCAGTTATTCTGTTCTGAAGCAGCAATATTTTTGCAAATTCTTGTCGATAAAAATGCTAAAAATCGATCGCTCTGACAAGAAATCGAAGAGCTATTATAACCCGAGAAATCCCTCTGCTCCTTATTTCCAACTTTTCCCTGTGCGAGAATCCGGAGTTGAGGGCCCTTCAATTTTTATATGTAAGAATTGATACGAAACGATTTTCTTTGATCAATATAAATTTCAGATTGAGATGTTTATTTATCAACAGATCATGAATCTCTCCGACCAGTTTTCCTTGAGGCATTTTTCATAACGTAGCTATTTCTACAGGCATTCAATACCAGGCATACCGGGTTGTTGTCCATGCGTGTTTCTAGACTGTTGAATTCCCAGCATGGTATTCGCATGGTTCTCAAATTTAGAATTTCCTCTTCCCATCTTTTTCTACTTTTATGTAAACCTTTGTCAATAGCTTTCAAATTGTTGATAAGGTTGTAAATGAATTGAATTATTACTCCTTTTATCCGCCCTGACAAGCGATAATATTTCAAGAGGGAGGGGAGGGCGAAACATTCAAGGTCTAGGTACTATGGTAAGATACCTGAGAATTTCATTGCGGCATGGTCCAAAAAGGAAAATGCTTCTTATAAAAACAGAATCTTCATGTTATTAGTAACAATTTAACTATGTAAAACTGTAAAACACAAAACTGCTGTAAAAATATCTGTAAATCGATACTGTAATATAGTCTTGGTGTCTATACATGTATTTGTGCATGTTTACATACTTAGTCTGTTAAAATGTCTGTAAATTTACAGACAATTTTTCACAGCATTCTCGTGTACTTCTGTCTAATACAAATACCCTTAACTAACTTTACAATCCATCCATTGAAAAATAAGATGAGTTTATAAGGTGGGCCGATGCGCACTGTCTAAGAAGGATTTTTATGACTGGATAACGCTAACCCTAATCCCTAACCTTAACAAAGGATACAATCGATATAATACAATACAATACAATCAGCCAATCCAAAAATACTTTACAAGACAGTGCCCATCAGCTGGTAAAGGTAGGGTTTAAAAACTCTTTCAATCTTTAAAACACACCATACGGGCTTATTAACTTTAAGCTTTTACAACGAATTATCTGTAAGTTTACATCCATGTTGATGAATGAGGTAAAATCATATACATACATAAATTTGAAGAACAAAAATGTTTTTAAAAATTAAAATTTTCGTCAAGCTTTGTTCCACACATTGCGCTAATTGCACAGTACTTCAATGGTCCTGAAAACTTAATGACGCAATGGAACATTAAATTAGAAGGAGTAAATCTTTGTTGATTTTTCTCCTAAAACGATTAGTGTATTTTTGCACTTAGTTTTATCAGGTACCGATTGGCTTATTCTAGACGTGTTTGCTACGTACCTATAGTTTATTTTTGCCATGTGAAATTTACCAGATATAAAAATAGCTTATCTTCCAATCAAATTCAGCTAAAACTATAATTGCAAACACAGTAACATTTGAGTCAAATGCTGAGGTTACATTCCTAAGTGAATGTATCCGTTTCATTTTGCCCTCATATATCGTCAGAATTCAAAATTATTAAAAACCACAGATCTACAGATGAGCAGTTCAGTGAGCTTCAGTCCGATTTCCCATGTAAAAAAAAAAAACTTCCAACGACCACCTTGGCCTTTCTCTATCATTTTTCCAGAACCTTGGCCTCCTTGATCTTTATGTATTCCTTAAATGAAAAAATATGTGTATGTTTCTAAACAATATTAAGGAAACGCATGCCTTTTTTTTCAAATTTGTTGCAGACTCTAGCTTTATTGTACATATGCAAAAACATAAGATGAGCCACGTCAAAATTTCACAACAATGAAGATGAGTACAATGTGTTTGCTTTGAACAGGGAGGTGATCAGGCGCGGATCCAGGATTTTGAGAAAGGGAGGGCGCACACACCGTCGGCCGAAGGCCGGACGAGCGAGCAAAGCCAAGGGGGGGGGGGAGGGTTGCGGGTCCTCCCCAAGAAAATCTAAATTCTAGATGCGCTTAGATGCGATTTCCTAGCATCTGGAAAGCATATTTTCCATATCTATGAGGCAAAAAATATCGTTGGTCAAAAAGTCGTTGGTCATCGAAAAAAAAGGAGGTGCGTGCGCCGGTTAGTTAGTTAGATGAGGTTTAACGTCCCAGTTTCCAACCAATTGGTTCAAGTCGAGACGACCACGGCCTTTTTTCCAGTTGTGGCTCACTGGCTTGTTTTCCCTACTCCATTGCTTATGCTGAGCACCAAGCACAAAGGCAGTAGGTTCCATTTTTAAAGTCTTTGGTATGACCCGGCCAGGATTTGAACCCTAGACCTTCCGGCTGCAAGTCGGATGCTCTAACCACTTGGCCACTTCAGTCGGGTACACCTCCACCTGCATCCGCGCCTGGGTGATGACATATGGTAATATAAACCAGAGAAAGGCTTACATAGCAATATGCCAAGTTATGTATACGTAAATGTAATACTACGATTTTAGGTATGAATGAGAGCAAAACGGTCTTTCCACGAGATATGTCGTACCTTGAACAAGACGAAAGTTAGCAGAATGATAATAGTAGGAAGCACATTAAGCTAAAAAGGTAGGCGACAAAACACTTAAATAATGTAATGTTCATATGATGAGGACATTTAAGCTGATGGATCAAATAATCACAACAAAAGTAACATTAATTAGGTAGGAGTAACGAGCCGAAGAAAACAGGCTAGGCGTTAGATATGTAGCTAGGAAAAAGTGTCTACAGGGACTGATTGCATTAACTAAGCTATGCATTATTCAAGACTTGTTATCTTCCCAATAATGAAATTCCCTAAAAGTATAGCTTCGTCATAGTATCAAAAATAGCCTGTTTGAAGTGTTTTTAACCGAGACCAATGTCGTACTAACGTCTCCAGCTGCGTTGACAATACAAGATTTGATTGAAAAGATCCTGTCATCAATGAAATGTAAATTAACAGAATTTTTGACGGTATACCTAGATTTGCTTTTAACAGCATTTACAGACATTCAAGACATGCTGACCCAACCCCCCTTTCTTTTCAGAAACTAAGAGAAAGCATTTCAACCTGTCAACCAAAAATGTAGGTAACAAAAATCTTAAAATTTATTGTTTAGTTGATGAGGTCATTGAACCTGAAAAAGCAGCTGATTAATACAAAATAACTTCAACTAATACTGATCAAGAAACGAGCTGACGAACACAAGTTAGCCATACATGTAAAGTTAGATTACGTAGATGAGGTTTTACGGCTCAGTTTCTAACCAATTGGTTTAAGTCGGGCCGGCCACGACCTTTATTGCAGTTGTGGCTCCCTGGCTTGTTTTCCCTACTCCATTGCTTATGCTGACCACCAAGCACAATGGCAGTAGGTTCAGTTTTAAAGTCTTCGGTATGATTCGGCCAGGAGTCGAACTCTAGACCTTCCGGCTGTAAGTCGGATTCTCTAACCACTTGACTATGTGAAGCTACTAAACGAGAATTACACGAAATACTTGCATTGACTCATTTACTCTTGGAATGCAAATAAGCAATATCATCATGTACCTGCTTAAAAGAATGCATATAATTTGGGTGAATGGTATTCAAGTTATTTGAAAACGAGTTGCTTCCTTGAAATTCAGTAGAAACTCTGTTTTCAAAAATGAAAGGGCTTTCCCTAGCGTCACTCCACTTCTCTCCGGCAATATGTAATGTATAATTCTTTGATAATACAGGTGAGTGAACCAAACTTTTCCGCTTTATTATTTTCGTATAGGCCTATCACAGAGTTGACTCAAAGACTGATTGGGGAAGAGGAAGGTGTTTTGAAAAAAATGTTTGCTAATTGGTAAGTGGAAACGACTTTCTTCTTGACGGGGGGGGGGGGGTAAACGTTTACGACAGTCTGATTGGTTTACTGAAAGAAGTTGCTTAATGGCGCTGAATGAGAGTATCCTTGAGCAAGACAGGACTGATATTTTCACACCATCCCACGATGATCTAACTAACTCGACAACCAACTTGAAAAAAGTTAGAAATTTACTTCCTTCATCTTCGGAGAAACGCATAGCTTCGTTTGTCTAATATCTACAACAATTGCACCAAAATTGGCTTAAGGTTTATGGTGTGTGGAAGCATTCTTTTCTAAGAAGATATTTATTTCATGTTATTTGAGTAATTTAAACATACTAGAAACAAAACGTCTGAACATTTTAGTCATAGGAGACATCAATTTGATTAATGAAGTTAAAATCATCACTGCCACGACTAATTTACATTGATTTAACTAATTTAATTTTAGAATGCAATATTTAAGGCCATAAAATTATAAATTTCTACAATATTATACAGTGACATGGGTTTTTTTTTGGTCGGGTGCAGGACAAAATTTTCCGACAGATTCTCATTTCTAAATAACTACTCGGCCACTTATTCCACTTCAAAGAGGTAGTTGAGTTTTTTTTAAGTGTATGGGAACTTTTGACTTGAAACTTAACAGCTTTTCTGTTTTAAAGGGTCTCAGGTGTAATGAATGCTCTTTGGAAAATTATCACAAACTTGGCCTTTACATGAAAAATGTTTTAATATTTTAGGGTATTGTGAACTTTTTCAAAAAGTTTTACATGGGAGGGAAAATAAAAGCGTAGTTTGGAAAATATAGATTACAGAATTAGGACGATCAAGGTTTGGGTGCCACGATGCTTTCTTAAAGGGAAATTTTCGTAAATTTTTCGAACTTTTAAACCTTGATTAATAGGCACAGAATGAGGGGCAATTCGTAATTAAGTAGCAGCGTAAGTTAGCTTTATTTTCAAGTTTCTCACGGAAACAAAATAACCACTTTATAGCTCATTAATAATTTGTCACCCAAACTTTAAATTTTTAAATGATGCTACACTTGTAACTGTTGCAATTTTTAATAATTCTGGAAAGCAAAACTATCGCCAGAGTTTATCGTTGAGAATGAATATTTAAGATGAAAAAAGTTTTTTTCTGTCTGCGTCACATTGATGTAATGTTAACAAACAATTTGCCTCTAAATCAGTAAAATGTCATATGTTATATGGGTATACATCATAAAGGGAGTAGTAAGGACCGCCCTGTTCATACACAAACATGACCTTATTTTAGGCGACCGAAAAAAATGCCAGGAGCAAATGATTTTCAACGATGGTTGGATCCTCATATGGTGTGAAAGACGAAGCTCTTCACCACCAACGCAGGAGGCGAGATCCTCAGGTCTTTCCTGAGGACCTCAGGATCCCGCCTCTTCAAAAGCTGCAGACAATTTTTCGCATCTCAATAGCGTGTAACATTTGGAAGATACTAATTTTCAAAGAAATGTAAATTTTTTTCGAGAGATATAGTGCATTATGGTAAGTCCGTGATGTCACTGCAGCTCGTTACTTTGACATGGCCAGGGGCGGAGAAAGAGGGGGTTGAGCGGTTACAACCCCCACTTTCAAAGAACTCACTCCCCCATTGATTTTGTGTTTTTCACACAGTAAATTTCTTGAAAGATCGTCAACCCACCCCCCACCCCCACTGTTGAGAAGAAATCTCCGCCCCCCGTACATGGTATTGTATTTCTGAATGATAGTGACACAGCCGTAGGGAATATTTAACAACTTTGTATGTTATACCAAACATATGCTGTAGTTTTATGGTAGATCTCCATGGAAGAATATTCAAACAGTCTAACAGTGTGCAGGACTGAACCATGGGCGAAATCCCAATTAGGGCAGGTCATGCAGTCATGACACTATCTAAGCGGAGCAACAAGTGGCGTCCTTACAGACGGAAAGTACACACCCGGGCTGACCCTTTCCTTTTCACCTGTGCATGGGTGCCATCCTGGGGGAGGTGCTGAGGGTAGGAACTGACTGACGTAGGTGCAAAATTGTGCTATCGTTGGCAAAACTTTGAACTGATTATATCTTTACAAGTTGTCATTATTTAAGGAGCGTTCACACCCAAACCGAAATCTGCTGCGTTTTGCCGGTGGGAGCCCCAAAGCAAATGGCTTGTACGTATTTCTACGGAACCGTTCACACAGAAATCGCGTCGTGAAAAAAGTTTCTGTGTGAACAGTTCCATAGAAATACGTACAAGCCATTTGATTTGCGGCTCCCGCCTGCAAAACTCAGCAAATTTCGGTTTTGGTGTGAACGCACCTTTAGTGATATTCTACCTATTTATGGCTGGCGTTAGGCAAGAGGGGCTGTTTAAGAGCAGGGGTCAACACCCTGTCCTCTTTGAATAATTTTTGTCTATATGAGGTGGCTTGGATGGAAAATGGTGCTATTTTTGGTAAAGTTTCGTAAAGCTTTGAATTGACTATATGTTTAGGAATCTTCATTATTTAGTGATTTGTTTCTCTTTTGGTAGGATGTAATTGAAGGGGATGTTGCCTTAGGCAAGGGATGACACCTCTAGTCTTTGAAAAAAATTTTCTTGTTCTAAGTTTTTCCAGACCCGGTGTTATATTTGGTAAAGCTTTGGGTTGATTACATAATCTGAATTTAACGGCTGTTGCATTGCATCCCTCGCAAGAGCGGTGCCGGCTACTCCCTAGCGCTCTTAGTACGCCACTAGGAATGCCACCATCGGTTGGCGTGTAACCGTAGCGTAGGTCTTATAAATGTTCGGTCGAAACGTCTCCCAGTTAACACACTTTGACACAACGACCCATTTTAGACCTTAAAAGTTGCATCCAAAATTTTTTAAACTAAATGCTTTAGGAACAAATTTAGATTTCAAGAAGAAAAGTTAGAATTAGTGTACCCGGGTATACTATTTCATAAATGGCTCTTGATAATCATGTGACAATAATATGTTTCTCACTGAATTGTGAAATTCACATGTAGAGTAACCACACTACCTTGAATATGCAATATTTATGTTCTAACATATGGAATATAGTTGTAGTGAAGTAAGAGGATATTTGTGAGATTTAGCTGTTGTTTCAAAATAAGTTTGCGGCAACTGCATATGCTCTTTAAATTAAGTTACTTTCAAGCTCATTGAGCTAAGCTAGTAATTAAAGGTAATCATAGGCTATTTTATCTTTAGCCAGCCTATATGCTGGTGTATGCAAGCGGTGTATCTTGTAGGAGGAACAGGACTCTTTCGTCAGGAAGAGAAGCACACATGAGAGAATGCGTCCACGGTGTGAATCTGTAGACCTTCCCGGGAAAATCTGGGGAAAAAGGCACCCTTATATGAGATTTCTTGTCCTTTGAGCCTTAAAATCGAAATTTGGACAGTGAAATTTTCAGAATTTCAGTATTTTTTTCAAGTAGACCAAATTTCACTTACGGTTTGGAAATATCGGGAGGGGAACTGCCCACCCCCACCTGATAAGGCTGTAACCTGGGCGAATTGCCTAGGATAGGGTGGGGGAATTCATGACACTATCTCAGCAGAGCACCAAGCGGCATGTATATAGATAGTTGACACCGGATGGACCCTTTCTTTTCCAACTGTACATGGGTGCCATCCTGGAGGAGGGTGCTTAGGGGTAAAGACTGAGTCACATTTAAGGCCTAGCTCAGCAGTAAAATGGTGATTTCTTTGGAAAGCTTTGAACTGATTTTATGTGTAGGGATTATCATTATTTGGTGAGTTTTCCTATTTTTGGCTGAGTTAAGGGAAGAAGTGCTCTCTAGGAGGAGGGGGCGACACCACTACTCAGTTGAGAAATTTTTGTCTGTATGAGGTGGCTCCGCTGCCAAATGGTGTTGTCTTTGGTAAAGGTTGGAAAAACGTTGAACTGATTATTTGTTTCAGGAACCTCACTATTAAATGTTGTTTCTATTTTTGGTAGGGTGCAATTGAAGGGGATGTTGCGCAAGGGGAGGTTGGCACTCATACTCTTTGGGGAAGTTACTTGTTCTACGGTTTCATACGGATCCAAAAGGATGCTATCATTGATAACGCTTTGAGCTGATTATATATTAAGGAATTCTACTTAGTTAATTTTTTGGCTATGGCATGGCACCCCTTCAAGTCTGGTAACCGTAGAGTGCTGCCCCTCTAAGTGCGTCACTGGGGCAGCCCCATCGGTTGTCTCGTAGCCGTAGCGTAGGTCTTGGAGGAAAACGTTTGGTCAAAATGCTTCCCAGATTGGTGGGAGGGAGACGGCACATTGTAGAACTTCTAAGATGCATCTAAAAATTTTCTATTTTTTAGAAGCAAATTTAAATTTTTAGACCAAAGGGTAGCATTGATTAAATTTAAAGTTACTTGAGACGCTCATTGAGTTAAGCATATCATTAAAGGTAGGCATAGGTTATTTTGTACAAGCATGCTGTGGTACGGTATGAGGAATAATACTAAAGATGTTTATATGAAGGTGTATTCAAGCTGTGTATCATGTGGAAGGAAGAGGATTTATTCGTCCGGAAGAGTAACAGACAAAGGGACCTCCCGGGAAAATTTTGGAAAAGGGGGAAACCCTTAGATGCGATTTCCAGGTTCTTAGGGCATTATTATCATAATTAGGACTATGGAATTTTCAGTATTCCTATATATTTTTCTCAAGTCGGACAACTTTCATTTACGTTTTGAAAATCTCGGAGGGAGCTCCTACTCCCTCACCTATTCCCCGAGGGCTACGGCCCTGACAAGAGGGGAGCAAGGCATTTCTGTCCGTTGTCCCCAGTAATATGATGCAGTAAGTGCAATTGTTCAAACTTATGAGTTTCCATTATTTCTGTAGCCCCGCAAAATGTAATGCCATCCCACTTTTGCCATTCGAAGTAGCAGTGTCTGGCTAAGCCACTGGTACTGAACATTGCACCAACCATAGCAAAGTTTTTCACACTTTGTTTATCAAGCAGCAAGAACCCTCTGATGTAAGGGAATCTGTTTTTAATATCGAATACAAATTTGGTGTTCATGCACAGTAGGGTCATGCAAACAAATTAAAGACTGGTACCAAACTGGATTAGCCCAAATGCCTCTCTGAGCGCAAGCTGCTGCCATCGTTATAAAACATTAGCCTATAAATATAACTTCGAAAGGCTAGTTTTCGTCTAAGTACCTCAGGGTCCTTAAACCTTAAATTTGGTGTCTCATTACAGGTTTTTAATGCCACTGAATACTTGAGAAGAATTTTCAAGCTTCTCACATGCCGATACTTGTTATAATTTTGTAACACGAGGAACGTTTAAAAATCACCAGTCTTCCCCTAACCCTAACCCTAACACTAAGAGTAACCCCAACCCTCAAAAAAATATGAGTAAATTCTGTTAACTTCATAAGAGGAATCGAACCCAGAACCCCGAAAATCATGGTATTATGCCTTCCTCCTTGACCACTGTACCATGCGGAGAACTCGACAACCGTTCTCCTAAATTAACTACTTATCTGTAAATCACTCAACCGTATCGTACCATTAGCAGTTCTCGTAACACGTGTTACACTTTCTGTAACACAGATCAGTGCAGTTTAAAGTGGACATGCTATGTGTATTGGGTACACTATGTGTATTGGGTATACTTCTTTGTACCCAATTTACATGATTATTTACAGATGTGGTCGAATATATCAACATATACCAATTTTGGTGTTTAAAATGGCAAATGTCCTCATTCTAACCAGCTAGAATCTTATGAATTTTCCCACTTAAAGTTTAATAAAAGCGTAGCCACCATCTGTAAGTACAATTTACTCCAAACTAAGAAAACCTTTGTATGGGGTGACCATGGTGCCTGTCTTTAAAGGGTAATATTGCGTTTGTAAGACTTTTTATTTAACCTATCCTCTTTTACATACGGTCAGGTCCCGTTTGATGAAAGAGAGCTAACTGGGAAAAATTCTGCCCAGTGAGCACTGATTAACAAGTAATTAACCTTTTTGTGAATACTGATAAATTTATGGACCCAAACAATAATGCATGCAGAAACACACCTTCTTCACCCCTGATTTGACATCCAACAATTAATAAAATGCTTTTTATCACGTACTTCAGACAATAGCAGACGCCATCTACAGCTTGTGCAAAATGTTCGTACGCCTAAATTACGAACTACTGAGAACTGCTACATTGTCTGTACTGAACTACAGTAAGTATACTGGAGGAGGGGTTTACCACCTCCCTGGTATACTATTCACAAAGTAGGCTACTGCAATTCGAATTGAAGCCCTTGGTCCTTAGCAGGTTGCTTTTTGGTGCTTAACTGATACTATCGGTTTAGGCCCTAGTAGAAAACGAAAACTACGAACTTGTGATGCCACCGACTCGAAAAACATTACGAAATAGCCTTCAAAAGGTCATGGAGCTGCTGCTCCAAGGTCGTACTTCCATGGATAAAATACCATTTTTGTAACGTCCTGTAAAGAGTGCTAACTGTGCGAGGTGTGAACTGTATGGTGGAAATGACACTGCATCTCCCTAGGTGGGCTGCAATATCCCACAGAACTGCACAATCCCTCTGGAAACTGCTGTGAAAGTTTTTTGTGAGCATGAAGCACAGGGTCAACACGTATTGCGTAATGAGTGTAAACATGACCCAACGTAACCGCTCTGAATATCCAGCAATACAAAACGTTACAATGTGGGCGAGGTTTATCGTTGGATAATGAGCTGGTTCGATCAGAAAATTGATTCTTCTTATTGTCCATATTTCGTGAGATTAGTGTTGATCTGCTGCAAGTTATTTGTGATTCATGTTTTGAGAGGGAAAAGACCACAATGGGATTACATTGGTGTCATTTTGTGATATCTTTTCAAACGCAATATTTCCCTTTAACCGAAAGTTCACAATGTCACAAGAGTCTGTAAATAGTCCGAAGTCTTAGCGCCATGGTCCGATAGGAAATAATCTTGGTTACTAGAGCCAACAGACAGTTTGTTTAGATAAACTTGTTTTATTTTCCTTCCGTATTTTCATAAGACATAAATACTCGCCCGTGACGAAAAGGTAGTAGGTGTATCAATAAGAGAGGGAAAACGTAAGGAAATGTAAACTTCCTGATATGATTTGCTTTAGCAGAGACCTTGAGGAAACTATGTTTGTTGCAAATTCCCGATGAGATGTTACCGACAAGCTACATTAAAACCTTGATGACCTGAAGAAAAATTATGTCAGTGTCCTTCCTCATTTGACCACTCTATGAGGCGTAGGATTGTTTGCAGAAATGAGATTGATCCTTATAAGGAAAGAAGGCAGGAGGCAGTCACCCAAATCAGAGCCAGTATGCCCTGTCACTCTAGTTATGAATGGCCTATTTTGATCATGTGACAATATTTTTGTTAGTGAATTGTGAAATTCAATGAGAATTTCTCCTTGTTTTACCTATTGTTTGTAATGGTTATGTTCAAAAGACTTCAGCGGTGCTTGTAATGCAATAAGAGGAGATTTGCAAAAGTTTGCTGATTTTTCGAAGAAAATTTTGAGGCGACAGTCCATTGCGTTTAATTGAATAAATCAAAAAGGTTAATTAGTAGTATGCAACATTGTTTTAACTCATATTTGTAAAGTGATCTTTTATATTACTAATTAATACTTTTTGACACGAGTCAAAACAATTTCTTGTATGACTTATTTGCCTTGTTCTTTGCCTTGTTCTTGCCTTGTTCTTGACGAACCCTAAACCAAATTGTGTTTGACCGGGTTGCAATCATTTCCTTTCAGGCTATTATTAAACACAATTATGCGTGACTCACACATTTGGCAGGACAACAAATCAATACTGTGCATGAGAGAACATTGATGGTTTGTTTCCTCTCCATATGGGATGTGTATGTCATGAACAAAGGTTTCAATATTTGAGTGAAACGTTGTAAATTATGTTCATTTTCATTCTTGTTGAAATAGAACTCACTCGACTTTTTTAGCAATGGAGTATATTTTAACAGAGCCGCTGGGGCCTAAAACGGGTCGTACAGCTATACCTTCCATAAACTAATGTCCATCGTTTATGGATTCCATGTAGTAATTAATGGGGAGTCTTAAATGGACTTACCCTAACCTTTTTCAATTGGAGTGATCGCTTCCATTTTCTCGAGCCTATTGTCCCTTTTACAAATTATTTTAGCCTATTAGTTTTTGCTTCTCTTTTGATTGATTTGTTCAATAAACAAGAATGTAATTGCAAAATTTTGTTAATGAAGAGTAGTCCTTACTTTGCTCGATATTTTAAAAGTAATTCTTTGCTAGAAATTTTGCATTTTGTAAACTCAGTATACAAAAATGGGATAATGTAACAGTTCTGTTTGCACTGAATTCCAATGCCAAGAAAGTAGGTTAATGGGTCAATTTGATCGAAAAGTGGATCAGGAAATTATTAGGTCAAAAGTGACCTAAATAAGGCTTTATTTGATCAAACTTGCCTTTCAGTTTGACCCAAATGTTGGTTCAGTTCCCTCGTGACTCAAGTGTTTTTTTCTGTGTGTAAAGAATAAAGAAAAGATCTAGTTTTAAAAATAATGAGATCTTGAGAAGAAACTGGGAGCAATTCCAGACGGAATAATTTTCAAAGAAGCATACGTTTGAGTTGCCACTGGAGTATCAAACCACATCAATTAAAGAGCTTGTGTTTGGCATTTGGGAGTTTCTGGAAAATGTAATCAGACATTGCCTTTTCTAGCAGACTCTCTGGGACAGTGTTATCGCCCCAAGGAGCGTTTTAACAACTCAGGGGGCGATAAGGGCCAAGGAGCGGCAGGGGGCGTTTGCAAAAAAAGGGGGCTATGGGGTCCATACATAAAATGTTTTGCCACTTTTATCTCAAATGTTATTCTTGCCTTGCTCACCTTTGATTGAAAATGTTGTAACATCTTCAGCTAACATCTCAAGAACCACATCGGGATTTGACTGCAGTTGTACCAGTACGCCTATATGCAGTCTCCCCTTTTAAAATAATTCTTTGCTTAAATCCTCCCTTTAAGCAAGTAGATCAGAACTTTTTCTGTTACGTTCGCTTTTGTGTAAGAAATAAAGACTGTATTTGAAGGTTCATCAAGCCATGGTTTGGGGCAAAAACGAATTTTAACACTCAGTTTGCACAGTCTTAAAACTGTTGGGTAAATTTGCATAAGTACATTTAGCTTGGTAAAAATTAATCCGACATGGACACCTTTTTGACAAAATAACAGAGTTCGTTATTCAGCACTTATCAAGTGGCATGGGTGACCAACATGGGTAAAGGTTTACCAAACAGATTTACGAGTATATTTATTTATAATTTGTCGTGAGGATGGTTACTAATATGATTAGGCAATACACGTATTTATCAGTTGATAGTGTTAAAGTCTACACCTCTAATTGCCATAAGATTTTTCAATCTGCCCATGAACCCTCCCCAGCAAACACAGAACGTCCAGAAAACGTTTTGGTTTGATTCTCAGTTCGTCGGTTTCGTCTTCGTCCAAAATAACTTTTTAGAACGTTTTCAAAACGTCTTCCGTTCCTCAAAAACTAAAGGGGACTCTACAAAAACGTTTTTAATACGTAAGAACATGACGTTTGTAAATCGTAATGCCAACCGTTATAGAAACGTTTTTTAAACGTTTTCTAAACGTTTCCATTTGGGTATATTCACGCCGATCCTCCAAAACCGTTTTAAATACGTTAGAAAATATTGTTTGTAAAACGTAATGATAAAATGGTGTTAAAGCGTTTTCTGGACATTATATGAGTATACAGTATTCACGCCCCGGAGAAAACTCTCATAGAATCCCATAAAGTCTGTTACGGCTTGTGGTCGCAAGTCAAACCAATAACAGCGAAAGATCACAGAAGAACGAGATTAAAATTCAACAACTTAAATGATTATTTACAATCTCCTTATCTTACTTAAATTTACAATAATTAATTAGACTTGCTCACAATCCTTTACTTAATGTTTGCCTGGTCTGGTCCAAGGGCTGGTAGTGCATGCACGTCGACGATGGTACAGTAGTAGACCTGCAGCGTGCTGTAGCGTAGGAACTGGTTCCACGAGCGAATAATAACAAGGCTAGGCGATGATGGATGATAACGATCTCAATACACAGTGTAGAAACGGCGTAAGGCAATTTATCACAAGTGTGCTTTGTCAGTGGCTGGCTTCAGGTGATTCTGTCAGAGAATAACTTCTCAACAGAGTCTGGTCTCGATGATATCTCTCTCCCACAACAATTGTTGAACTGCCTTTTATACGCTAGGGTTTTAATCGAGAACTCTCCAGAATTTAACAGAAACTTCTAGTGTACACAGTCGAGCAATTACGAGAACGTTCCTTAATCTAGAAACTTCCAGAGCACACAGTCGAGCAATTACGAGAACGTTCCTTGTATGCACAGTAGTTGTAAACAATTGCAGTTTCTTAGAAGTGTCGCAGTACGTAAACAGTTCCTTCGAGAAAATTCTAGAAAGGCTGCGTTGAAGTTGAATTCTCTGGAGCTTTCCATTCGCTTGTCGATGGATTCAATCCGGTGTTCCTGACGGGTCGTCTTGTAACAAGTCCCATACGAATTTCGAATAGGAATCATGGATGGGACCAAAGGGAATATATGGGACTTCTTTGGAAACCTATTGATTTGCCGTATAATAAGCTCTGTAAGCTCTTTTAGTTTGAAAGCTGGTTTTCTACGAGAATCAATAGGGTGCTGTCTATTGGTGCAACGGGATCCCATAACCTTAACGGGACATGACTCAAAGTGATAAGTAAAATCCCTCAGTTTTACGTAATAAAATCGTCTTTTAATCTATACGATTAACTATGTTAACAAAATATTAAGGAGGGATAATTTTCCTATCTCTCCTATAGGCGTACGAGGCGGGGGATCTGGGGGCTGCAGCCCTCCTTGAGCAGGGAAAATGTTTATTTCAGGGCACTGGTACTTGTATTTTCAGGGCAAGGGGGCAGGGAGTGGGCAGTGCGGTGGGCAGTGGCGTTTGCCAACCAGGCAAAATACTTATTAGTTGCACAACGAGATAAGATCTGAAATAAAAAAACTCCCGAAATAATATCTTTCTTTATAGTTTGTGGAGGGGGGGGGGGTTGGCGGGACTCATCCATACCTGTCCGAGTGCTAAAAAAGGAAAGGTAAAAGGGGAAAATCAGGGCAATTTGCAAAATTGTCACCGCAAACACCCTCCGCCCCCCATGTAATGTCTTCCCGTACGCCTATGATCTCTCCTGACGAGTTTTCAGCTTACCCCTCCCCTAGTCGTCGCATAAGTTACACATAGTTATGTACGCTCTATATGGTTATAATGAGAACAGTCTCCCAAATTTCTTTATAATTGGAAACTTTTCAATGTCATTCCCCCAATTTTATCCCCTTCCCCATCTCATGAATTCCAATCCTAGCTGGCACTTTGCTAAGCTTATATTTTTATCCCTGTTCCCTCCCCGGCATATTGAACTCAGTTGCAAATCCAACTGGGTTCAACTAGGGTTCAACTGTGTTGAACTGGGGTCTAACCGGATTCAACTGGGCACTAATTTAAGGCGGAGTTCCTTTCTTACAAATACAGTACGTCCGAAAACGTTATAAAATCGTAATTCACGTGTTGATACGTTTTAAGAACGTTTTCAGAACGTTCTGGACGTTCTTAAAACGTTTTTAAGACGTACTGCGTTTGTAGGGCGAGGGTAGGGGAGTAGAACTTCTGTACATAGCCTACCTCCAATATTTTGAAAATTCTTCTATTGGCTTGTACCATTTCAAACAGTTAAGTTTGCTCCAATGGGTCTTCATTCCCATTCCTTCCCCTTTTTTTCAGAAATTTCTCTGCCTCTGAAGATTACGGTGCCGTGCCACACTGAATGGTCACTTATATGCCCTACTATTAAAGGCTTTTATGGCATGTCACAGTAAAAATTACTATTGTCGAAAGTTGAATGTTGCAGGAATTTTCCTGATATTATGGGGAGTTGTGGGATTCTAGGGGCTTAAATATTGTTTTAAAATTTTAACGTGCCAAAAATTTGGGTAAATTTGTTTTAACTGCAGTTAAATTTGAATAGTAGGGATTTAATTTTAAAATTTTAGTGAAAGGAAAGTTTTGGTGCGCTTTTTCAGGTAAATCACTTTTGATTTGTAGAAGCACTCTAGCACGATGTGACTTACAAATTTTGAACAATGTTGCTCCAGTGCGTGCAGCCTCTTCATTCGCCTGGAAATTTCAACTTCTTTTTTCCTTGAAGAACTATCAGAATCATAGTAAGTAATGTTTTAAGTTTAATTCTCCAATTAAACTAGGTATACTGCTCTTTTATAAGCCAAAAAGGATCATGGCCACTATCCGTTCTGTTGGGCTATTCCATTATAAAATAGGGGATTTGAAATTTATAATTTCACATTTTTATGGTAAATGATGTGTCGTTCTCAAAATAATTCCCCAAGACAATTTTAAAAATAATTAATATAATACAAATAATAGCATTTTGAGAACGACTCTCTCAATAACTGTTTATTTGTTTTAGCAAAAATTCTGAAAACTTCATTATCTCTAGAAATGGACTGTACTAATCTGCTGGACGGATAGTTCCCATGATCCGCCAAAAAGATTGAAATTTGCCAAAATATTTATAAGGTCTTTGCAGTCGTAAGGACATAAGTAAATGATGCAGCAATAATAGGCCTATGTACTCGACAGTGTACAATACAGTACTGAAGTGCAGCCTAGAATTACTAGGCTGTTACCCATTCTGACAACTGCCTAACTTAGCACTTCACAGAAGGTCTAGCCCCTACTCTAGGTATGATAAATGGTTTATGAAACAAAAACTGTGAATATTGAGCAAAGACCCTAAAATTCGTAACAATGGCCTCAGGTTCAAAATCTAAGCAGGCTAATAGTTAGCAGAGTAAGTTGGAATGTTGAGCACCGAAGAAGTAGGCCTAACTTGGCGATTGTACAGTAGAAGCAAAGTGATGAAAATAACATTTACTTATACTAGTCTAGGCTCCATTATGGTAAGACAGAGACTGGTTTTTGCAATTACCCAATTGGTGATGAATTTCCCACTTTTTAGTGAAAAGGTAGGTATACCTTCATGGAATTTCCATATTCTAGTTAGGCCTACGTAAGAACAAGTTGCCAATAAACTGTTGACATCTCAATGTCGTCAACAGGTATAATAAAATAGTATAGGTCTAGTCGTGATGCGTCTAGGTAGTTAACGCCCCGGTACCGCCATTACAAACCGCCACCAAAAACCGGTTCGAACCGCCCCAAATATTAGGGGAGGTTCCCACTGTGGCTGTTGCTGTGTTTCTAACCATGTGTATGAATAATGAAAATACATTAATTTAGCATTATTTTTGTTCATCTTCTTATTCTGTAGGCAAATTTAAGGGATAAACTCTTTCTTCTTTGTTTGTCTTTACCTAACGGATGTGCAGAAAATTCACAGCACTAAGTTGTAAAGCTAATTAGACAACGACAATAATCACTCACCTTTTCAACCCTGAATTTCATGTTACTAAGTACGAATCGCAGCTGATTCTTCTTTTGTGAAGTACCACTTTCCCATATAAATACTCATTTTTTCACCGAAAGATTAATTAGTAGCTATAAAATTTCATACATGGGTAAAATCACAAAGCACTGCCTACTGCTGTACCTATATGCATCTTCGTCCTACAAAAGTAAAAGCATTAACAGATTAAGTCACCATGCACTTCGGTACTTTGATCCATTTGCACAATAAAACCTCAGAAAATTTCATTTATGTAAGGCCTGAAAAACAAGATGAAGTGAACCTACGTTAAAAATGATTCAAAATTTCCCAATATGACAGGGCGGTTCGATCCGTTTTTAGGAGCGGTTAGTACCAGGGGTGGTAAGTCACGGCACCAAGTTGTGATACATAATGTTGTGCAGTACATGTTGCGCACCCATAACAATAACAGATTTATCCCGTCACAGCACATGCTTATGGAAAATTACACAGACCTTACCATTCAGGTTCAATTTTCCAGGCACGGATCCAAGGGGGGGGGGGGGCTTTCACAGCCTCAGCTCCCTTTTCTGGCCACATCAACAATAACAAATACGCAAAAATTAGCATAATGTTAATCGAGGAGTATAGTTGAGGGGGCTTTCAGCCCCCCTTTTCGAAATTTCTGGATCCGCGCCTGTTTTCAGTCACATAAAATGGATTCAGAATAAATGTAGCAAAACTTTGGCCTTCCTTTACGGATACTGGAGACAATTTTTAAAGCTTCCTCTTTGTTTGCTGTTATGACTTTTCATATAAGTTCCAAAGAATTTCAATTTGTACTGCTCTTTTCAATCCAGTGTAATCATTGCCATTTGAATTTACGGTTGAAATGCAATTACTAATGTAAATGATAAATCTAATAATAACTTATGGTCTAGCAACAAATGTAGTACAGCCATCTTCACTTACCACTTACTGTACTGTAATTAGCTACCATCATAATTACGGTACAGTATGAGAAGAGCGGTTTCTTGTTGATATCAAAGTGTCACACAATATTTTGGTTCCTGTCGTATACAAAACAGTAATCCAACTTGTATCCTACTTTACATAGAATATTGCTTTCCTGTAACATTGAGACTACTGTACTTTTCTACCGAGGTTGTTTTATTGGTTTATCAGGGAATAATTTAGTATTCAAATTTTGCATAGCAGTTTGGAGAGTTTTTTACTTTTGTAGTATAAAATCACTGAAAACCCTATGGTTATGCACACAAAAAAGTGCTGCACATTTTTGCAGCATTGTGACCAGCTTGTGTAGCAAATTGCGATTCGATACCGTATAAACTATTCCCTGTTAATGCAATAGTAAAATCATAAAGTTTAAAGTAGATTATGACTTTCATATCTTCTAGCCAAGCAATCTTCAAGTTTGTTATTTGAGATTAAACACGACATCTTAAGAAGGAAAACTCTTGACAGTCCTCAAACTTGGCACTTGGAGGCCCCATGCTAAGAGAAAGAACCCTGTCGTTTTTGGTGGAGGTCAGAGGTCATCTGAGGTCACTGGGGGTCAAACACTGAAAACGTTGTTACTGTAACACAATATCTCCAGGTAGGAAGCTGGGATAGATTTCACACTTGGTATGTGGATGCGTTATGGCGAGAAGACGAATCCTGTTATTTTTGGTGGAGGTCAAAGATCATCTGGGGTCACCAGAGGTCAAAATGCAAAATTTCCCAAGTATTCCCAAGATTATCTCAATGGGTCACCAGAGGTCAAAATGCAAAATTTGCCAAGAATTCCCAAGATTAAATGGGAACGCAAAACTATTTTTCCATCATGTTAACATAGCATTGACCAGTGACTGAAAGGTATGGGATATCATGACATTATTTGGAATACAATGTTAATATCATCGAAACTTCAATGCATTTTTGCATTCTGGTTAAAACTTAGTTTAATTCACTTTCCTGTGACATGCAGAAGCAAACTAAGCCTTGTTTTATTTGGATTGGCTAATTTTGTATTGAACATTGCTGTGTATCTGTGCCAACTAACAGCTTCAGACTTACTATTCCTAGTTTCTGTCGGCTAGGCTTGATATGAATTCTATATTGTATTCAATTTTGCATTCAATTAAACCGTCCTGTTTACATTAATTATTTGTGTATACTCAAGTTTATCCTCAACACAACTTGACCATCTCTACTTATTATATTATTATGCAAAAGATTGCTCAGAATTCAACTTTGATAGAAATATTATTATATTAACTATTACTAACTTGGTGTTCTTAGTTATTGGCTCTGGCTTTATTTCTTTATCATATAGAATGATGAATGTGTTTACTTCTTGAAGCATACGAAGGTTGATTTTAGAATCATTTCTTACAAGTTGTTCAGATACTGAACCACGGTAACCACGTAAAATGTAACTGTACCATATACTGTCCAAGCAATGATTTATTGCTTGTGGCATGTATAAGTTTGTGCAGTGTTTTCTTTCATTTAAAACTGCAGTTGTAAGATCCTTCCACATATTCACTTGTCAGTGATAAGAAATTAAGAAAAGTCTTGTAATGGACTAATGGATCACTTCATTAAAGGTAGTATCTTTATTTCACAGTTACAAAGTTGAAGAAGATGAAAGCCTTTTACATCTTTTTTTACCTTCCTTAGCCCTCTCTTGTCAGTTGAGTGAAATTTCCTTTTCACTCCCAGTAAAATCTATTAGTTAATACTTTCTCTCCTAAACAAATGGGGAAGGGGTATACATTATCATTCGCTCTCTTTCAAACATTTTGACTCCACTACAACGATATCCATAAGTACCTGAAATGTTTCCTCGACGTCATAGAAGTTTTCCTTACATCCCTGAAACGATTTTTAGACGTCCTGGGTATTTTTCG
Source organism: Holothuria leucospilota (assembly GCA_029531755.1). Lineage (NCBI taxonomy): Eukaryota > Metazoa > Echinodermata > Holothuroidea > Aspidochirotida > Holothuriidae > Holothuria > Holothuria leucospilota. The sequence goes on along the minus strand of CM055974.1, from coordinate 13,066,380 downwards.
TACGTCCCAGAAACGTTTTCTGGGCGTCATGGACGTTTTCCTTACTTTCCTTAAACGTTTTATAAACGTCCTAAACGTTTTTTTGTACGTCTCTGAAACGTTCTCTGAACGTCCTGGGTGTAGTCCCTTAAACGTTTTCTGAACGTCCGGCACGATTATCCAATGTCCCGGACGTTTTTCGTACGAACCAGTTTTCTCTACGTGTCTGATACGTTTTCCACACGTCGGTGTTATGATCAGGCAAAGGTTTTATTAAAGTTGGTTACGTTAAAAAACGTTTCTAAAACGTCTCGAAAAAACGTTTTAAAAACATGTGAAAAGTCCACGAAAACACGTGCTTAAAACGTAGTAAGAAACGTTTTGCAAACGTAAGTGGTTACGTTTTAAGAACGTTTAGACAACTTTTTTTGTGTTAGCTGGGTCGCTCTTTATCTGTATGCGTACGAGTGCTGATAATGATACTGGTGACCATCTTATGCGCTGTGTTGCAGCCTATCCATATGTCATTTCATTGTCATTTTGTCCCTTGTTTCTAATAACTCTAGATATTCGAAGTGTCACAGTTTACGACTGCAGTTAGTTACCTCAATATTGTATCTACTCATGGAGGTGACTCAGTAAGACTTAACTATATGCCAACATTCTCGCGTAAAAAGCCCTTATTCATCAGTGGTCAATGCAGGACTTGGCTTCTACCAGTAAAATTACCATCATTAAAACGTTCCTCGTGTAACAGTCACCTCGAACTCTCACAGAGTTTCCTACCCAATTAGTTTCCTTCATCGGATAAAAACTAAGGTCAATAACATAAATACAAGTTTTTAGTTATAAATAAAGAAGACAATCGGAGAAGTGCTTACTAATATCTGACAAATATCTTTCACTGGCGCTCGAAAACAACCTCGGTAAAATTGTACTTGGATAATAAGAAAAGACAGTTAAAAGAACACTTGCACTATTTTAAAGGTCAAGGATGGTAATTCCTATTCAATGTTATACTTTCAGTTGTGAACGGTATTTAGATTGTTCCATATGAGGGGGATGGAGGGTACTAATGACAATATACCATGCCTCTCTTAGATATTATGATATTCAGTTGTTTCTTGTATGTTTTTATTACCGCGCCCGAAATCAACGCCATGCAGGAACAACTTTGGAAATCAGACCCTGTGAACATTGATTACAATTGGATGACGAAATTTAAGTGTGGAATGAAATGCAATTCGTTTATATCAAATCATTTAAGGACTTGGTCACCAACTAGGGACTTCAATATTCGTCTTCAGTAATAAAGACTGGAATAAATACTATTCTGTGATATATATTACATTGCAAGATATACCAAAACGCATTTCTTTCCAGTTCCGATACCATCAATGAATTCTCGTTCTTAATTAGTAAAAATAAGATATTGGAATCGGGTACAGTCCAACTTACATACATTGTGAAAAACTACTCGTCACCTGCTCTGATTTGTAGTCATATAGGATTGTTTTAAAAAAGAATTGAAGGACGGAAGTAAAAAAAATAGTAACGGAAAGAAATTGCTAATACACATTTTTGTCTTCGGTTGCGTGGTCAAGATTTTGTTCCTTTTTGGGGAGGGGGGGGGGCGGGGAGGGTCAGACCTCACTAACCCAATGTCTCCCTATGGGTGTGGGGTCCCAGAACCTACAGAGAGGTTCTTCATAATGAGGGTTGCAGGTTTGAGTGTGTGGGTAGGAGGTGGGGGAGTTATATCGGAACATGTTTCTACGCATGTGATTAAGGGATATTGTTATTTGGCACTTAGATCATGGGGGAGGTTGAACCCTAATCTCCTCTAGCTACCCACTAGTTTGTCTTTCCTGAGCATGGCATACTCTTTGAGCTTTTCAGTGATGATTTCGATCCGATTAACATCCTAAATGTTAAGGCCAAGGGATAGATTTGCAGCCGAAGTTTGGTAAGGAAGTACCTACAACTCAGGAAATTGCATGCAGTTTCATTTTCTACTGTCAGTCGAAAGATGTACATTGCAAAAAGGATAGAGAGCATTTATGTATGAAGTTTAAGAAATGTTTCAAAGATGCAGATGCATTTTCCTTTGCTTTTTGATGAAAGGGCATGAATGAAATTTAAATGGAAATAATATAAAATATACATTTCACTCATCCCTTACGAGAATCACCTCCACTGACATTGAATTGAAAAATTGTAATTAAATAGTGGTAATTTTGCTCAAATAGAAGCATCTTCTCACGTCTTTCTTAAGCATGTTCTACTACTAACCTAATAGCATGTTTAACTTTGACCTGGCTACAGTGTATAAAGTGAGAAAACTGTGAAGAATACGGTCGTAACTGGCATTTTGGATTATAACTTGAACAGCCTGATCACGGCCATCCAAATTACAAACACAAACACACACACGCACACGCACACGTACACAACTATATAGTTTGATATATAATTGAGAAGAATCCCAATTTTATTATTAACATTAACTACTGCTAGTAACTCTGATATTTTTAATGTAAGCATATAGTTCATAATTAAGAGTATACTCTTATCACCCAAGAATAAGTTTATAGTAACTTCTTTCAACTTTTTGACTGGTTAGCCTACTTTGATTGACATAAAAGAATGAAACATAACCTATATGCATATCACGTCACAGAACAGATAGTGCGCCCTCTGTAAGGTAAGCCACTTACATCAAAACGAATGCAGTTAGCTAATTTTGGAACCGGTGTAGCTATTATTGGTTCCCGGCGAAGCCGGGAACCGTAGTTGTTGCTCACCTGTTGAGGGTGCAATGAATAATAATAATAATGATGATGATGATGATGATGATGATGATGATGATGATGATGATGATGATGATGATGATGATGATGATGATGATGATGATGGTGGTGGTGGTGATGATGATGATGATGATGATGATCATAATGATAATAATAATTTGGATTTATATAGCGCCTTTATATGTAACATTTCAAAGCGCTTCACAATCCCGCCCGCCCGGGTTCCAATGAACCCGCTACGACCCCGTCTGTGACTACTTTTGATATCTGTTGCCGGCTTTGACGTTAGTTAAGTGCACCGTACATGCGATGGCAAAATGCTCTCTGTTAAGCCGAAACCGTGTGAAATAGTTTTCAAAGGTTTGCTTCTAATAATTTATATCCGTCGCCAGCTTGAGAAATATGCCCAAACGCACCGTACACGAGACTTTCACAAGTTGCACTCGCGGTGTGTAAGTCGAAACCGACGTTCAGTCAGATTGTGGCGTCGTAGGAGATTCCACTGTTGTCTGCATGCACTGCAGTGACTTCTTGTCAGGCACAAGTACAGTATATATTAACTACATACATTCATTTTTATTTTGTAACGTGGGTAGAAATATTGTTAACCTAGGTATTAGGCAAACCTTCACTATCTTGATAAACCAACAAGCCAGTACTTAGTGGCTAGCCTACCTTTTTAACTAACTTTGCTGCACTAACGTTGTTTTTGGCTACTTACAAAGTTCCATCATTCCTTGTGTTAATTTTTCACTTCCTGTACATTAGGCAACCTTAATTGCAACGTGCAGCGCATACTATGCTGAGTTGAAGCGATCACCGCCTGGAATCATTCACAAGTTTCCTTTGATCAAGAAGTTTATCCGGTCGGAGATTCTACTTAGCCGGAGATTTGAATCTGTTACACCGGTCGGATACGCACGCCTTAGTCTTTATGTGCGTGCAAAGGTTACATAGTGCGTACAGTATGTGTACCAAAGTCATTTAGCTTATCAAACTAGCTTTAGTGATTGGCCTCTAGTATGACACCGTCGGCTTGACGTCAATGCAAAGAGTCTTTGACACAGACGTAGGAAGGTATTTTAAGTGCTGGGAGAAATAATAATGTATGGTCAGCGACCCTTTGTAGGGTTAGTGAAATTGTCTAAGAGGAGTCCCACCATAAGATGGCGCTTCCGAAGAAAAGCGAGGCACGTGAAAAAAAAATTTATACATAAATAGGGCTCTTTATATGTACCTGGTATTGTACAGAAAAAAATGGTAAAAGAGTGAAAGCATGTCGGCATGTAGCAGGCAAAGTAAATTACGGTAAAGTGAGAGTGAGAACCCTGCATCCTCAAGTGTGTGTGTGTGTGGGGGGGGGGGCAATTGCCCGGTGTCCACATTTTTTCTACGCTTATGTTATACCTACCCCCTCATGTATTTGTACAGCAGGCCAACATGTCCGATCAGTGATATACAGATTGCACAGCTCACTGGTTGCACTTAGAGGCAACTGATTCTCCAAAGAAAATGGGATATGTATGTAGCTGTAGGTTTATAAGCTTCTGCAGTATGTTAACCAGGAGATCACATGCCACCCGTGGGGGTGGGACCGTGGGAGATGGGTGCCGGTGTAGTCGCTGAGATGGAAGGAGAGGGCTAAATGTGAACTTTGTTGGAAAATTAGAATCACCTGGGATAACCCAGATTTATTCATTAACCAGTTCACACGATTCCCCCTTTATGAGTATCTAGTTTTCCCTCGATAGGGAGAAAAACTAATTGTCATAGTTGCCACCACTTTGCATTTTAACCCACAATTGCACGCTTTCTTTGTGTACATTGACAGTGGGGAATGGGTTTCGGAACCCCCGTGCAAAATTTGTCGGTCTAATGTAATGGAATGAAATGTATATTCGGATGGTGTATTGTCATAGCTCCCGAAAAACCACGTCCTAATGGTTCATCACGCCGTTTTTGAGAAAATGTTATTTTCAGAGTGGTGATCGAATTGGCTAAACCTTGTTTTTTAAGGCTAGCAAGCCTAAACGATGTGTAACATAAGCTTTTCTCCATTCGGGAGAATTTGGTCTTCCCCCGAACAGGAGAATCTCCCCGACTCTTAGCATTTTAGTACCAAAAGTGTAACAGTGTTACCAGTAACCATGCATGAATTACGGTAGCGTAGGGATATGTCTTGCCAACTAAGTGGTTGTCCATTTCACTTCATGAATTCATGCAATTCTAAGTTTTAATTTCATTTGAAGTTCTAGAGTTTTAATTTGCTATGTGGTTGTAAGGTCTCTTTGAACTTCAGCAAAATGAGCAAAAGATACTGGAACTGACTCGAGGTTAGACAGATGACCAATCTTCTACTTCTGTTGTTTCTTCATCTCAGTATTACATATATTGAAAGGCATACGTATGACACCAAGGAGTGATCTTTCTTTGCAATTACTTGCTGGAAGCCCTGAGAGGAGGTGATTGTCTCCCATTTAATAATTTAAATCCCTATGAAAAGTCTTAAATAAAGATGGATCATGCTCGGGAAACGTTTGAATTTGTAGTGATTTTGGTCCTCATCATTTTGTAGGTGTTTCTTAATTTGGGGGTCGGGTCTGACAGAGAAGGTGATAATCCCTTCTCCTTTGAAAAATTCTTGTCTATATGAGGTGGCTTGAAGGCAACATTTTACTGTCTTTGGCAAAAATTTGATTTGACTACGTGTTTAGAACTTCTCATTACTTGGTGTTCTTTGGGTGATGTGGCTTGGCACTGGTCCAAGGCCTATGTCCAACTTTGAATCCAATCTGTTATGATATTTCATTGACGACAGGTGAAGGTATTAGTTGTAATAACATACATGTTCTACAATTGGTTGAAATTATTCCCTAATTTTCCCTACCCAATTTAGTAGGTTGTCCTGTGAAATATAAACTGTTAGCAAAACCATGTGCTTTCCTTCTCTCGAGGAAATGAAACTTTGTATAAGGAAAGAAACAGATAACATAAGTAAACCCACTCCTCTTCTTAATATAGTATGAAATAAATTAAAGAAACCAAAGATCTTTAAGGTCCTTGCAGATTTAACCACTGTCACAACGGGGGGGGGGGGGGAGGATTTACTGCATTTTTGCTATTTTGTTACATAATTATTTTTACATCAAAGAGATCCTCTTTTAAAGTTTGACTTCGGTTTTCGATTTTTCTTATCAATACAGTTACTAAACAAGGGATGACTTTGAAAGAGTATAAGGCCGGTCTACTTTAATATTTATAATAAAACCATGAGCTTATATTCGAAATTCCAACCTGGATAAGCTTGTTTAAAGTAAGCGTTTAATGAATATTGATAAATCAAATTGGGATCATGGACAGTCATTTTTACATTTTATTGTCTGTTTGAAGACCTCCTCCCAAAACTCGGAATGAAGGGTAAGGAAAGTCATTCGTACCTGTTTATTTGAATTTTAGTGAAATCTGTCGATGTTTCAATGGCTTTCGCACCTATTCCGTTAGTCATTCCAATTAGGCTTAACAAAACTGTTCGAATTGAAATAAGGGGTCACCTGTGCAGGCTAGTAATACAGAAACAAAACTTCCGAATATTGAAAGTTCCATAAAGAACAATAAAAAAAGGAAAAATACCAAGCGAACAAAAACTTCCAGCCTTTCATGACCATTGATGACAAAATTGACTGGCATGCACCTTATTTGTTGTAAATGATTATCATGCTGGATGGTTTGGTGAAAAATACCAGTCCAAGTGATGTATTTTCCAAAAAGAAGTGATATCTGAGTGAAATAACACAAAGAAGGAAGGTAGGGGTTTACAAAAGTCACCAGGATAAAGTAATGCCTCTTTTTGGTTCATTTTATAGTTGAGACGCTCAGACGCATTATTTTCTAGGTTTCATGATCATTTTTTTTTTGTTTTCATCAAAATATTCTTCTTTTGTGTGTTTTTCGTAAAGCGGTGTAATTGCCTAGGGTCTTAGTAGGATAAAAGTATTCTCATTTTTATGTTTAGGTCAATAACTTTGAGTAGGTTGAATTGGTGAGACACCTTGTAGTATACCAGACACATTTTAGACCTAAAAATTCTGGTTAAAAAACCTCAATTCATTCAGGAATAACAATTTAACTTCGCACTAATGTGTTTTCCAGTTCCGGTTTTTGTCACGGTATTAAAGTCAGATCAGTTCAGTCCAAATCGTTTAGTGTAGTTTGGGTTGGTTTAGTCAAATTAGTTAAGTACGATTTATATCCCTTGCAGTTTAATTTAGTAACGGTTTATTCTTGAAACGGAGATTAAGATGGATGCCATATTTAATTGAAAAACCTGTGGAAAAATTAACTGTGGCAGCCGTAAAGTTTAGCATTCATTTATAAACCGATCAATAGTACCTTTGGATCTAGTAAAGGTCTTCCATGAAGCAAAATCTGGCAAGAGTAAACTCAACAAGGAGTATTAGAAGTTAAAATTCATAGACTATTGAAGCTTTAGACGACAGTTACTCCACCAAACTTCAATTCCTGATACGTCATATGTTTGTGATAAATTTCGGTATCTTGAGTTACGTAAAATGTTTTCAAATTCAAAGTGTATTGGCAAATGTAATTGAGTCTCTCTGATTGGTTTATAGGGGTCCACTCCCACTTGAATACGCTGCATTACACTCCGACCACCAATAAAACTCCACCCACAGGTATAAGATAACTCGTCCTTATACCACCACGTGTACATTATTACTTCTCGATCATTATCCACTTTAAATTTTCCCTGTAACCTCTAAAACCACATGAACTTGCCACTCTTCAGTAGTAACTTTGTCTATGAAGGGGAAGCTGGTCACATCTCTTCTTCACAATGGAAATGTGTCACTCATTTCTTCAAATCCTCCTATCCATTATATCTGTGAGATGTTGCACCTCATTCAGTAACTCAGGTAGGTCAAATAAGGTCTCAGTTTAAATGCCGATTTTTTTTATTTGTATCGTAGTTATCTTACTAATTTATTTTCTTTAATAAAATAATGAACAGGTAACTTATGGGGAACCAGTTACTCGACTCATTGCTGTTACACGTAAGAGAGTAGATCCGAAGGGAGGAAATGGACGGAGAAGCACCTGATTCTTTCTCCATTAAGACAAATTGGATGAAAATGTTGCCCATGGGTACAGGAAGATACGTCCAAACCCTCCTTAATGATCAGATTGAATAGATCTACCTACGTATAATCCATCCTTGTACAGAAGGAAATAGCGTCGCTTACCGCTTACAGCTGTTACATCAGGTTCCATAAATGTTAGACAGATTGTTGTAGCAGGAAAGTGAAAAATGTCAGTTTGATACACTGACTATTATCTGTACAAAGTGAGACGTATATTGACCGTTGGGCAATAACACTGAGACCATTATCGCTACCCCGCATAAGAAAGCTGCCACTATTTTTCATTTTTTATCGTTTGTCATGGTAGATTAGAAGCTTAAAATAATAAATGGAACATTAGAGGAAGAAGCTGTTCAAGGTAAGAATTTTTCGACATATTTCTCTGGAAGGATAGCCATTTCCAGTATACGAACAAGGGAAATGGTCACAGATCAAGCTTTAAACACAATGCTTTCCTACAACGTTGCATACATTGTGTCGTTATCTTTCATTTATGTAAGGGTAAACTGAAAATATGCAAGTTACCGTCATCCGCGTAAAACGTTGACTTAATTCAGATTGTTTCGCATGCAAGTGACATTTGGAGACACGAAAGATTAGACTTTTTTTATTACATCTGTTTACTTATCATTGTCTATAATGAAAAATTCTTGTAACATGTTGTTACAAATTTCAGCCCACATTTTTAGTTAAGTTAAACTGAGGGAATCCCGTACCCTTGATTAGGTTCCTGCATTACTGGCACACTACGCAAAGGCCATTAAAATGGTAGCACTCGTTGGTTTTACTCTACCATGTCTAAAATAAAATTATAGGGTAATGTGAAAGAAGAATGTTGGTATCTTGAAAATTGGGGAGGGGTGGGTATTATCTGACCGTCAAATAATACCAATCCTGAAATGCAGTAATCAAACTTAAAATTAGAGTATTCAGGTATCATTGTTCCTGAATGGCTCATTTGCAACCATGCGATAATATTTTTGTAATTGAATTCTGAAATTTATGCGTTATATCCGTAAAGGTGTAATAGGTAAGTTCTTGAACATAATGTAGTATACTCTTAAGAGTAATAAGCCGTCATTTCCTTGACTTAAACTGATGTGAAAGATTAAATTTGAGGCGACTGCTCATTCCCTGTAAATAAAATATATTTCCTCTACCACTTTGAGCAGTTTTTGATGAGAGGCTTGGCAAGATGTACCGAAAATGTCGGATAAATTGTAATGTTTGTGAACGGAGGGTGGTCTGCTTATCTACCACTTGAGTCATTCGTCATATATCACCTGACAATTTCATCCAAGTGGTGGCGGTTGGAGAGGTGTTGGAAAGCGAAATGTAACCTCTTTGATGATTTATCTATAGAGTTGGAGGTTAACTCTGCAAAACAGGCTTTTAAATGTAACCATTGGCATTGACATCATGCATAGCACGTGCCATCTTCTATAACAATGGTTACGGTATTTCTTAACAGCATGCTTGAAAGTGTACAGACAATTAATCAGACATTCAAAAATTCACCTCTTCTGTATATGTATTCGAAAAAAGCCACTTTCCCCCAAACCCGTTGTACCTTTGATCACTGACCTAAGACATCGTTTCAACAGTTACAGATTGCCCATAGATAGATGAAAGATGACGTAGTGCGAGGAGCACAGAAAGAATTATGAAAATACTCCCATTCGGTCACGCAGGTGGCACCAGGAATTCCAGACGGAAGGGGGGGGGGGACCACTCCCACAGAAGGTCCAGAATTTGTACAAAAGCAGTGGCATATCTGCAATTGTCAAGAAGTGGGTGGTAAACTGGTAAAGTCCATGTCATGCGCTTGGCCCTGATCTCGTCATGGGAAGTTTCAGGTAAAAATTATCCAAATGTGACATCTTCAAGCTTTTAGGGAGTGGTGTCCAGGGCCTTGGGAGATCTGGGGCCTGCACACTAAGCTAATCCAGAAATACAATTTGACGACTTCTTGAAATAGCCTAATTGATTTGATGACGCAAGAAGCATATGGGAGGGGAGAATGAATTATGGTAATAATTGAATTGGGTTTTGGAACGATAATTTCATCTATGCTGCCCTACAGAAAGTTGCGACAAGTGCGACTATCTACGAGGGGAAGTAAAGCGCCAAAATACACCATTTTTAGTTATGATTATAAAGAAAAATTCATTAATCATTATACAAGACAAATACAGACCATAATAAAATATTTCTGGCTCATTTGCCCCGATGAAGGGAGAAGACCTAGACCTACCAGACGGGTTGTGGTGTTGCTTCTATTCTGCCTAGTTGGTCGCCACCACTGTCTAAAATTCTGAACGAACCTGAAGTAATGGTAAATTCTTCGATTTTTACCTTCTCTTAGGATGTTTATCTCCTGGTGCAACGTTAGGTGGGACACTAGTGTTTACAGGACAATCCGGTCAAGATGTTGCGGAACCACCTGCATGGATTTCCGGCAGAAAATTAGTCTTTGTTACAGGAAGTTTCCCTCTGAAAAGGACACTTGGTTTAGGGAGAGGGCGTATATGGATGAGTAAAAGAGGCTGTCGTGGCGGTTTCTGTCAAAGTACTTATCACAGCTCAAATGGGAACCTACCGTGCTTTGAAGACTTAGTGGCTAAAGCAAGTAAGATATATTTAATTTGAAATATGTGAGTAGACTGAAAAGGGCAAAATCCAAGTCTGACACAGAGATATGATCCCAATCACGTTTAATATTCAAAAAGTCACAAAAGTTACTAAATAAAATAAGCTACTAGTAAATGGAATAATGTAATTGAGAATCGTTTCTCGATTCTCTATTCTGTTCACTTCATCAACACTCTTGATGAATAGTATGAAAATTAATGTGCACTCAAAGGCAGTTCATTTTGTGCCAAGGTACGAGTTTTGAAATTTGCTAGTGATGGGGAAGCACCATACCTATTTAAGCCATTGGAAGAAACAAGAAACTCATCAGAGTTTTAGAAACTGTCAAGAGAGGATCTTACCATATATCTTACCATATTGTCTCTCAAAATAGTAAGAATTCGTTCAAATGAGATCGACAGAACTGCAAAATACGGGACTTGATATCAGGACACCCCGTTGTTGCTTGAAAATCATTCCCAAACTGGTTCGTTGTAATAAGACATTCACATCCACTAACGGCGAGCAACAAGTTAAATTGAAAAAGTTTCATTATTATTCTTGGGAAATAATTGTGGATATTAATCACTTCAGTGTAAAGCACAAAACTCAAATTCGTCATTTCCAGATATTCCATCTTACTCAAGGCAACGAACTCAGGTACTACAGTTCACAGGGGTAACACCCACAAGTATTAGAGTTACCTGGCCTGCTTGGAACCAGGATATAGATGTCGGATCCGGTCCAATCTCTAAATATCAAATTGAAATCAGAAAGGAAGGGGAGTCTCAATTTCGTGTTATTTCAGCAGGAGAGAGCCTGACGTACCTGTTTGAAAACTTAACTGAAAACACAGACTACGAGTTCCGTTTGGTGATTTTCAGGAACCATGCGACTCATGGAGAAGGACCACCAAGTGATGTACAGACACAAAGAACTTTACCAAGACGTAAGTGTCTACCTTATGAATGTCATTCTAAAGAGAATATAGCAATGGTAATTTAAAAGAAAATCTACTTTCTCATATGATGAAATTGTACCTTGCTCAGAGAGAAGTTTAAAAGAAGTGCGGGTTAATTCTTAATCACAAATTATTCCAAATGTGGCATTGAATGGGAGTAGCACATTGACAATTTACTTATTTTCTGAAGTAGAAATTGATAGGCTTTGGGCCTCGATAAAGTAAAACATACAGTTCCTAACAAGGACTGTTACCATTACTATGGAAAACAAAGTACGGATTAAAGAAGACACGTTACCAGGATTTCATTCGTGAGTCGTTCAGCACAACTATGGAAAGGGGGTGATATATAGCACTGACAAATAGTATAATTATTTTCTGAAGTAGAACTTGATTGGCTCTGGGCTTCCATAAAGTAAAACATACAATTCGTAACAAGGATTGTCAGGATTTCAGGATTACTATGGGTAGACACGTTACCAGGATTTCATTCGTAAGTCGTTCAACACAAGTATGGAAAGGGGGTGATATTTAGCACTGACTTAGCCAAAGGATACTATCCACTGGTGCAAAGTGAGCCAAGAAAGTGTTCCAAACAATGTCATCTCGTTATCCGAAAATTGTATTTGTAAGAATAACAAAGGTCCTCTGAACACCCTGCTTTATTCAGGACCTCACGATTTTGAAAAGTAAATTTCTATTACAGGTCAAGAAACAAACAATGTTATAGAAAAGTTCATTAAAATCATTTTGAGTTTAAGAAACTACCTTACAAACTTCACTGTTGTTTGAATCACTCTTTGGTCACGCTATGGAATTTTATTGCACATTCATAAATACAGTGAAAAGAATGACAAAATAACATGTTAAATATTTAAGGATGAACAGAAAGTAATATTGAAGTGTAACATGTCGTGGGTAACGATGCACCCACCTGACAAGCTGTCTATTTGATACGTCATATAACAGTGCAACAATGTACCCCACGCACTCACCACTCGAAGGCATTACCTGTAACACGGATTAATGATGCGTGAGTTTGAAGTAGCATTAAAAATATCCGTATGCATAGAACTCAAGAAAAAAGGTTAGATACGGTTGTCAGCGATCGCTAAAAGATACTTTGGGGTTGCTTCCTACTTTAGCTCATGTTTGCCATTGTGGGAACCTGCAGATTTCTTTAGTTCGAGGAACATATGGTATGATACACTGCACAGAGGCCAAAAGTGGCCAAACACTGTGTGGCAGAATCAGAAAGTCAAATCTGTTAATGCCACTGCCAGAAACCATCAATTCATTATGTTGCTGAAGTTTGAAAAAATCCAATTCGAAACCTATTGTTTTTGGTATCATTGGGAAATAACAAAATGCCAAAAGGAGTCTCAATCTAATGCTTTCAATTTATTCCTTTGATAAACGGACTCATTCAGGAATGAAAATATCACACGAGAGCATCTTTCCCACGATAACATGGCTAAATAAGTTAAATTTATTTGAGATGAAACACCACCACTGAACAGAAAATTATTTTCCTCCTATCTTTAGCTCCATTTTATAAGACAAACAACGTGATATTGTTCACTGACGTGACACCTACCAGCATCAATGTTTCCTGGCCTGCTTGGAACCAGAATACAGACGTCGGATCCGGTCCAATCTCTAAATATCAAATTGAAATCAGAAAGGAAGGGGAGTCTCAATTTCGTGTTATTTCAGCAGGAAAGAGCCTGACGTACCTGTTTGAAAACTTAACTGAAAACACAGACTACGAGTTCCGTTTGGTGGTTTTCAGGAACCATACGACTCATGGAGAAGGACCACCGAGTAATATACAGATACAAAGAACTTTACCAAGACGTAAGTGTCTACCTTATGAATGTCATTCTAAAGAGAATATAAAGAGAAATGTAACAGAAAATCTACTTTCTCATGTGATGAAATTGTACCATGCCCAGAGAGAACTTTGAACGAAGTGTGGGTTAAATTTTCATCACAAATGATTCCAACTGTGACATCGAATGGGAGTAGCACATTGACAATTTTGTTATTTTCTGAAGTAGAACTTGATAGGCTGTGGACCTCGATAAAGTAAAACATACAATTCGTAACAAGGACAATTACTATTAGTATGGGAAACCAAGTTCGGATTAAAAAAGGCACGTTTCCAGAATTTCATTCGTGAGTCGTTCAACACAAGTATGGAAACGGGGTGATACGTAGCACTGACTTAGCTGACAAGCTGTCTATTTGATATGTCACATAAGAGTGGACCGATGTACCCCATGCACTCACAACTCTGTGAAGGCATAATATGTAACAGTTTAATGATGCGTGAGTTTGAAGTAGCATTTGATATATCCATAAGCATACAACCCATTAACAAAAGTTGGATACAGTTGTCAGCGATCGCTGATAGATATTTTGTTTATTCCCTGGAACCTAAGCTCATGTTTGCCATTGTGTGAACCTGCAGATTCCTTGGATTTGTAGAAACACGTGATTTGATACACTGCACAGAGGCCAAAAACGGCGTCACACTGTATGGCAGAATAAGAAAGTTAAATCTGATAATGCCAATGCCAGAAACCATCAATTCATTATGTTGTTGAAGTTTGAAAAGATCCAATTCGAAGCCTTTTGGTTTTGGTATCATTGGGAAATAACAACATGCCAAAGGGAGTCTCAATCTAATGCTTTGAATTTATTCCTTTGATAAACGGACTTATTCAGGAATGAAAATATCACACGAGAGCATCTTTCCCACGATAATATGATAAAATAAGTGAAATATATTTGAGATGAAACACCACCACTGAACAGAAAATTATTTTCCTCCTTTCCATAGCTCCATTTTATAAGACAAACAACGTGATATTGTTCACTGACGTAACACCTACCAGCATCAATGTATCCTGGCCTGCCTGGAACCAGGATACAGACGTCGGATCCGGTCCAATCTCTAAATATCAAATTGAAATCAGAAAGGAAGGGGAGTCTCAATTTCGTGTTATTTCAGCAGGAAAGAGCCTGACGTACCTGTTTGAAAACTTAACTGAAAACACAGACTACGAGTTCCGTTTGGTGGTTTTCAGGAACCATACGACTCATGGAGAAGGACCACCGAGTAATATACAGATACAAAGAACTTTACCAAGACGTAAGTGTCTACCTTATGAATGTCATTCTAAAGAGAATATAAAGAGAAATGTAACAGAAAATCTACTTTCTCATGTGATGAAATTGTACCATGCCCAGAGAGAACTTTGAACGAAGTGTGGGTTAATTTTTCATCACAAATGATTCCAACTGTGACATCGAATGGGAGTAGCACATTGACAACTTACTTTTTTCTGAAGTGGAACTTGATAGGCTGTGGGCCTCGATAAAGTAAAACATACAATTCGTAACAAGGACAGTTTCTATTACTATGGGAAACAAAGTTCGGATTGAAAAGGACGCGTTACCAGAATCTCATTCGGGAGTCGTTCAACACAAGTATGGGAACGGGGTGATATGTAGCACTGACTTAGCTGACAAGCTGTCTATTTGATATGTCACATAAGAGTGCACCGATGTACCCCATGCACTCACAACTCCGCGAAGGCATAATATGTAACACTGTTTAATGATGCGTGTGTTTGAAGTAGCCTTTGATATATCCATAAGCATACAACCCATTTACAAAAGTTGGATACAGTTGTCAGCGATCGCTGATAGATATTTTTTGATTCCTTGGAACCTAAGCTCATGTTTGCCATTGTGTGAACCTGCAGTTTCCTTGGAGATTTAGATACAATTCATTTGATACACTGCACAGAGGGCTCAAGCGGCCTAAACACTGTGTGGCAGAATAAGAAAGTCAAATCTGTTAATGACAGTACCAGAAACCGTGTATTCATTATGTTGCTGAAGTTCGAAAAGATCCAATTCGAAACTTCTTGTTTTTGGTATCGTTGGGAAATAACAAAAATGTCAAAAGGAGTCTCAATTTAATGCTTTTTGTTTATTTCTTTGATTAACTTTATAACTTATTGCTTTGATAAACGGACTTATTCAGGAATGAAAATATCACACGAGATCATCTTTCCCACCATAACATGGTAAAATAAGTGAAATATATTTGAGATGAAACACCACCACTGAACAGAAAATTATTTTCCTCCTTTCCATAGCTCCATTTTATAAGACAAACAACGTGATATTGTTCACTGACGTAACACCTACCAGCATCAATGTATCCTGGCCTGCCTGGAACCAGGATACAGACGTCGGATCCGGTCCAATCTCTAAATATCAAATTGAAATCAGAAAGGAAGGGGAGTCTCAATTTCGTGTTATTTCAGCAGGAAAGAGCCTGACGTACCTGTTTGAAAACTTAACTGAAAACACAGACTACGAGTTCCGTTTGGTGGTTTTCAGGAACCATACGACTCATGGAGAAGGACCACCGAGTAATATACAGACACAGAGAACTTTACCATACCGTAAGTGTTTATCTAATTTGACAGTTGCACATATGAATAATTTTCTGTTGCACGTTCTGTGGATCAGAAGTTGCCTGTTTTCGTCATCTACAGTGTAATGTTGTTCACGGAAAGCATTACCCTCTATATTGCTCATCAGCTGCCAGAATGGTAATCGAGGATTTGCGCATATCACCTCGATAATCTATTTCTGAAAACCTGTGCCTGATGCATTTATATTCACCGTATTCAAGTATCTGCATTCCACCTCCGTTCCTTTCAGATGTTCCGTCTTACTCTCAAAGTAATAGGTCAGATATATTGAAGTTTTCTGATGTCACATCTACCAGTATCAATGTTACCTGGCCTGCTTGGGACCAGGCAACTGACGTCGGATCCGGTCCAATCGCAAGCTACAAGATTCAAATCAAGGAAAGGTTTACTGATGCCTTTCGAACCATTTCAGTAGGAAAACGCTTTTCTTATAACTTTGAAAATTTGACAGAAGATACAGAGTACGCGTTTCGTGTTGTGATTGTCAGTGTTCACCCTAACGGAGAAGGTCCACCAAGTCCAACACAGTCCTCCAAAACTCCATGCGGAGGTGAGTATTTGTGTAACTTTGCCGGAAGATGTACCTACCCATTGTGCCAGCTGAACGGTTCCTTGGTTGTTATGTGGTTCCAACATTCTTCACGTTTACTTCATTTGCAAGTAATATCTAACTACTGATAAGGAAATTGGCCATAGGTCCTGCAACGAAATTTTATCTGTCACTATAGAACTATAGGCCTCAAGTTTGCTCCCGATCCATTTCGCTGTCAGTCCAATTGAAGAATTTTCCAGATAAAACGTCTTTTTTACACCGAATTTAAGAAACAAAAGATGTTATTGCTGTGTTCTTTTATGTTTTCCTAGCCTTTCTTTAAGTCGCAATCATAAGTATAAGGCCTTTTCCAGTAACACATTGTACATTTCTCCAAGAGATGTCAACGCAAGTTCATAGGAAGGAATATCCTTGTTTTCTGTGGGATAGATCAAAAAGCGTCGATCCCCCAGTGAAGGCTGGAATAAGTAATCCTTAAAACATTGGTTCGGGACAAGATGTCAAGAGCGCCAGCACTGGTGGAGGAGGATCATTTTCGATTTTTTTTTTATTTTTTAAATGAATCCAAACGCCCTTTAAGATATAGGTTTCTGCAGAGGGTCGGGAGAGGAGTGTTTTCGACTGAGTTATGAATCTATCTTAATGGTTTCCTTTCACAGATCGTCCACAAACTCTCAAAAATATCGTACATCCTTCGCAAGCTACCAAATGTTTAGTGCGCTCCCCGCGCTGAAACCTTCAGTTCTTTTTTTCTTTAATACAATCCCAAACGTATTTTGTTGAAAGGTGCGTGTACGGGACTTATAGCAAACCTAATGCAAAACTTCAGGGCGCTCCGTGCGCATTAACCACGGTGTATACTCTAATCCACAGAAATATTCTGACGAGAACTATTTTACGAAAAGTGGAGATACAAGTCCAACCTCAGGCTTCACTCAAGAGGCGATTAAAATGCAAACGTAATGGGCAACATTTGTAGTATGATGTACATGATTTGAAGTATATTACTCATTACACAAGCTTTTTCAAAGGTCATTAAGTGCATTTACAGAGACCAAGCATAATGAAACATGCTTACTTGTCCTCTACTCCTTTGGTAATACATTTATTCCCCTCTCGGCAATTCCCCACTTGAAACTTTCTTATTTCAATTCGCCTTCAAATTTTGTGAAAGTACGATTTTTGTAAAGTGCTTTGTTGTACTGTCCTGTAATCTCATTTGGGTGTCAGTTAAAAGCATCTTAGTAACGTACCCAGTTTGCAATTACCCCAAAGCTTGTAGAAGGCCTAATGCTTGTCTCATAACAGCGGCACAAAAGAGGTGCCACGCCACAGCCATGATATCACCAAATAGTGGTAATTCCTTACCATATTATCAGATCAAAGTTTTGCAAAAGGAAGGTACATTTTAGCATCTATGCTACCTTACATAAACAAAATTTTCTCGCGGGAAGGAGTATTACCCCTCCTGTCAGTGACAGATCCAGTTGCTCGCCGACGTCCGGACCCCCTCAAATGTCCCAGTTTGCCCTTTTCCAAAATTGTTTTTTTTTCACACTAGCCTAAAAAAGAAAGAGAGAGAGAGAGATAGTTTCACAGGAAATGAGAATTCCGAGGAAATTTTGGTAACCCCCATCCAGCATCGATCAATCCACCTGTAAAAGTCTAGCCATCGAAGCACGAACAGTGCAATCGTTTTACAGAAAATGTGACACTACTGTATGTCTTACTGCCTGCGTGACAGTCAGGCATTTTAATCACTTTTCACTTGGAACCTCGTGTGTTGTGCTTGGGCATTCTAAGTAATACAAAACACGCAGATATTACGTCATACTCACTAGCTAGCGCTTAATGCAACGTATTAGTATTGGTTTTTAATATTGATCCCAAAAGGTCACTGCTAGTCTTTTGGTCTTACAAAATACTGATCTGTTTACACTCCCTAAACGCTACATCTACGAAACCTTCCCTACACCCGCTATTATCCCTCCTCTCATGACCAAGAGAGAGTAGGTAAATACGTTTCGCTATGATATTCATGGTCTGGAATTACTCTCTTCTTTTATAGTGTTACCCTAGTGATGGGAATAAAAAACCAATCTTAGGTTAAAGTCCACAGCCAATAGTTGACCAGAAGTCACAATAAACGAATCGGTGTTTGTTTCATTTTAAAATTACTATATAAAATCACCACCAGGTCAAATAACGCAATGTCAGTTGGTTCAATTTTTTGACGTCTTTGGACCGATGACCGGTCTTCTGTCGCAAATAAAAAGCAAACGTTCGACTTCAGTCATCTGTTCTGACAGTATTTTTGACAGTCGGGCCGCAACTATATAGGGAACACAACATACAGTATTTTAACTCCTTCCCCTAGTCGAGATAGCGGTGGCGCTAGGTGGGGGAAGGGTTCATCCCCCCGTCGGGAAGGCTGGCCCCCTATCTGGGAAGTTTTACATTTTCGTCCGGAAGTCTTACTCGAAAGTTTGCAGTCCCCGACGACAACTAGTCGCCCCGACGGTTTACCTGTTTTTTGCTCTCAAGAGGATAATTTCTCTAATAAGCCGCTTTTTGGCCTAGTCTGCTTCATTTCTGATGAAGACAAGTCTTACTCTTCTGGAGCAACTGAACTGAGGACTGGGGCCCTTCTTCCGTACGGACTTTCTCCTTTACAGAGACCCTTAACATAGCAGCTCTCGCTTGGCATCTAGTCTTTTTAGGTACAATTGTCCACTGCGGAACAAGAATGAAGTTTTGGCAGCCTACCTTTCCGTCTTATTCCGAAATCTCGTGCATATATATGGTGCATTATTGTTCCCATGTCGGAAGCACAAACAGCAGTGTTAGAGAAGCCTGGGAGCTCATAAATCCACGGTACAAAAGTATGCTCATCGGCTACCCCTTTCGGGAAGTGGCCTCGAGCCCACCAAGATTAGCCGCTATTAAAGCAAAATACATGCACAAGGCAGCTAAAAAGCAGCATCAGCTCCATGAGGGTAAGAGTTCCATGCAAAATCCAGACAAAAGAAAGTCAAAACCTGTGAGCCTGTTAAGAAATGAGGTATTTAATACAATTCAAACCAGAAAGTCGGTTGTTATCGGATACCAACTCCCTGCTAAAACACAGAAAAGTTGCAGAAATAAAATATAGCAAACGTATCGCTAGCAGAACACACCAAAAGTGCAGAGGAGACAGAAAAATGTAGTATATCAAGTGTGTAGCATAAGCAAGGAAGTTACAAAACAAGGCATTCACACACACCCAATTGAGCTATACTTCCGAAACCATGCACAAACCATCCCAACACTAAATGAATGGTGTCAAATTAAACCATAGTGTAGGATATAGGCACTTCCAATATTCTGTTCTAAGTGTCAAACCCATCTGCAAAGAATGAAGTAGCTAACAGCCCTTAAAGAAAGATACCCATCCGTGTGTCCGTAGATCACAAAAAACATAATGCTGTAAAGCAACTCGAACGACATCTCTGGAAAATCTAAGCGGCAAAGGCATATCTAACCGACTCGAAGTGACGAAACGGAGACTGGAAGATGCCCAAGGCGCCAATAGGGAGTGCTGTTCATGTGCCAGTAGCATTGCCAGATAGAAGTTACCGGCATTTCCTGACATGCTTACGTGACTAGGAACTAGAGTGAAGAAACTGAAAACGATCACTATAGACTATTTGTGCCATGAAACATTTATCCGAGCTATTGCACCACATTAAACACCTGCCAAATCGAACACTTGTGATGGAAATTGAAAATGACGGTCATGTGTCTGCCACATTGGTTTGGGATGTATACAAATCGCAAACACCCTAAAAATGATTAAATCAGACTTCTTGTGCCTTGAAACATATTTTTAGACACTTGAATCATAGAACAAACAGAACGGTTGGCCAATTAAGGTGGAAATCGACAATGGCGGCCATTGTGGAAGGACGCCATCTTGATTTTGGATACCTATATGTATATATATAAGTTTCAAAAACCATAAATAATGATTTTAACAGACTCCGTGTGCATTACAACATATATTTAAACATTTAAGTCACTTTCCAAATTTATATGATTGCAGAGGTATGATAAAATTTGAGAACGACGGCCATTTTGGACGCCATCTCCAATTTTGGAAAAGCCCGGGGGATTTTGGGGGACTTTTAGTATGTTGTTGTACTCATATTTCTAGACCTTTCTTGAAAATTTGAGCTTGTTATGACAGACTTCCAGTTTTGGCCATATTATGGCTAATGCTCTTGGACTACAAGCTGGATAGCTTGAACATTGATTAATACGTGATTACATGTGGTTCTTATGACCACTTGGTAGGTGGGCCTTACACTAGAATCAGCAGATATGTTGATTGCCCCATTGCACCCCGTGACTGAAAGCGTCTCACTCTCTCCATATACGCATACACATACACATATACGTGTACTTTACGTTTACACATTCGCGTACGTATTCGTATGAAAAATAAGTGTATGTATACCTACAAGTAGACACAAGCATAGCTTATGGGTTATCCTCCCTGTCCCCAATTTTGAACACAAATTTACTCCTATAGCCAGACCAAGAGATTTAGAGAACTTGGTCTGCTGAGAGGGATGTTGCTTTTATATTTTGGAATACCCATTCAAATGACAAGAAACAATAAACTTGCTCTAGTTCATTGACATATTATTTCTATGTCTATATAGTTCATAAGGAAGATGTACATCTCAACCTAACAACACCAACTTGGAAGAGAGGTAAAGTCGTGGTCGCAAGATGGCAGATAGCAGACAGACAGAAATCCTGTGGGGCTGTCAAGAAGCATTTAAACGTTGAATTGAGGGACTTGGATAGATGCCCAACAGACTCTTCAGAGATACCTGAATCGATTGACCTGAATAATGCAACACGTAACAGAACAATTTTAAAAGACAGAAAGCCGAATTCCTTATACAAAATAACCCTTTCTGTCGCCTACGGTGGAGGTGAATTTTACAATATATCGGACGAAATTCGAACACTGGATACTGGTAAGGATTTTTTCGACCTTTGGTAACAACTTTTTAAACGTCTTTTTTATGATTCCAAAAGGCAGTGTCAGCTTCAGGCCTTAAACAAGAGTACAAGAGGGGGTTGGCGTCCTCTAGTAATGTTAGCCACTTGGGAAATATTAAAGAACCTTTAAACATCTTCACAAATTTTCCCCCTGTAAACTAGCCCGTCCCGTTCAACACCTTGTCTTCTTACCTCCTTGTTAACTTCTAAAGTATGAAATATTTATCATAATTATGAATTAAATACTTTGTAAAGAGCTATCCTACCCACTACGAAAAACAGTGGCGTGTGCAGGATTTCGGAGGTGGGGGCACGGCCTGTGATTCCCCCGACTGACATGGAGGAGTGTCACAAGTGCACAGAAGGTGCTCCACGAGCGCGAAGCTAGGGCCCCTGGCGGCAGGGAGCGAAGCCTCCGGAAGCTCCTGCAATATAAGGTAATTAGACGGCCGTAAATTGGTTCTAGAGGCCTTATTGATCAGGGTTTTTCGTTTCAGATTTTGTGAAACTCGATATCAATGACGGACAGTTCAGGTTACTCAGAAGCCAGCTAATGAACTTCTGAAACATACCCATGAAATGAACAAGTCTTGATAGTTTTGTTTGTCCGATTTAAGAGGTGGTCTTCTCGTCATAGGTGAATATAATAGGTAGGGTAATTTACACGTGTATTACTTTCAACACGCTTCACGGCAGAAGGGTGCACACATCAATTAGGGAAAAGGCCCTCTAAAGAAAAGTAGTACCAGTTAAGTCAATTTTAGGTCCTTTTTATTTGTGATTACTCATATTGGGATGATCAGTTGATGCCGATTCTTCCTGGGTATGAGAGAGGGTGGTGCAAAATTTAGTTTGATTGAAAGTGATTTAGTCCGTTTTAAAAACTGTCTTCAGAAAGTGGTGATTTCCTTCACCTTGCGGGTTAATATGGGTGGGTGTATACCCTCTCATGCTGTACTAAATTTGTAGTGCCATGATAGGAATTACACAAAGAAAGCACATGGTGTGGGGTTGAGGCGGCGTTAGGGTTCAAAGAATGCACGAGGCGTTGACGCATGAGGTGGAGTAAATTATATCTACCAGTGGGGAAGGTACTCTATAAATGAATCTCGTTGTACCTCATACTAGCCTCTTGTCTGATTATTTAGAGCTCGATCCTTTAGTAAACGACCAAATAATAAAAAAATACTCTCATAATCTCATTCTGTAGGCTAATTTTAAATTTTGAGTACTCAGCTGCTCAGTGTGTCTCTTTAATCTTTTTTCTCCCCCTACCCCTTAAATCCCCGACCAAGTGATTTCCCCTACTGACTTCGGAAGTGGGTGGCCTGTGCCCCAGCCCCCTATAAATACGCTGCTGATGAAGAACATTATTGAAGTATTTCGAAATAAAGTGGGACAATGTTTCGTAAGGAAAGTCCTGGAAAACTTGCCATATATATAGAATCTTGTTAGGGCGAGATTCAAGCGAAATTTTTTATTCATGACCAATAACATAACGTCTGGCAATGTTCTATTGGCTAATTAATAGAACATAGGAACAGATAATACGCATAATTCTAGCATGTTCCTTGCATGAGATATTTTTAATGGATTCTCAATGGCAAAATTAATCTCTGAACTAACCTGCATGGCTCGCATAGCTGCGGAGAATACAATTTGTTTCAGCAAAGCAGATAAGAAAGTACTGTGATATGCCTTAGTCTTTGGAGGCTGATAACTGTCATATTGGGCTAACCTATAGGAACGTAGTAAGGCGTTGTCCCTTCCCACTCCTAACTCTGTCCATTAAGAGGGATATGCTCCCTTGCCCTTCTTAGATGGCATATACCTTCCTCTTTAGACTTTTCGTAAATTGAAAAAAATTCGTTGACACCGTCTCATACTTAGAAAAAAGAGCGCATGGAACAATATCTTCAAAGGACGCGAGTGGTGCAGCCGGGCGCGTACTAATGGGGGAAAAAGGGGGCGAGGCCCCCCTTGGAAAATTTTTCGCCCCCCTAGAAGCTTTTTGGCCCCCCTTCAGCACCTTGTCTAGCTACGTGCCCGGGTGCAACTTATATTTCATCCAGAAGTACGTATTACAAAGATGGACGGGAAGTCGCCCCCACTTCTCACTCCTATTGGACGGGCTAGTCAGTTGACGTATGCACTACCTTTTGTTTGGAAAAAAAGTCTAATGTTGTCTCTGGACTTTTGTAAAAGACAAACGTTCCCCTCATACTTCTGATCAACGACGAGAGATATGTTTTAACTTATGGGCTCATATTGTAACGTGTTGTGCTGAATTCATTGTCGTAAGTAACGAGGGTGTAAGCATTCGTTTTAGTTATGAACCCAATTTCAAATTGAAACCAATTCTTTACGTTAACGTTAACTGGTTGTGTAGTACTCGCTTGCGGCTAATTGACAAGGGTGCCCCTGCTTAAACCGTGATATATGAATACAGTACTAAAGTATTATTTATCGGTATATTCATTTTACTGTATAAAATTGCATCCCCCAAATTTTACCCCGTCAAATAAAGGTCAATTACCACGAGGGTGGCATTGAAACTCTGATGAAAAGATGGGGACTGAAACTTGGACTTTAAACCCTAAATAATGAAAACTTTAAAGCCTACTTGTCATTTTCTGTATCTTTCGCAGAACCTACTTCACCGCCACAGAATCTTAGGGTAGAGGTGATCGGCAGTGGTATGTTAAAGTTTGAGTGGACAAAGCCACCATGCGGAGGGTGCAATGGTGTCGTTGCTAAATATCAGACCAGCTTTTTGATAAATGGACGTGAACTCAAAGACACCACAGGAGGAACCTCGAAGATTTACTTTGGGTTAAATGAGGGAGACAGGTACACTTTTAAGGTGAAAGCGGAAACTAGATATGGGCGTGGACCATTCACAGATCCGGGTTGCACAAGCGTGTTTGGTACCGACATATGTTAGACCGTATTAACCACCTGAAAACGCAGATAATGGGCGATATATGTTGTTTTGCTGTAGATAGTGAATAATGATAGAAGCACTGTACTTCCTTGTTTGTTATGAAATTACCCCACAAATCAAAAGTAATTCTGTAAATGTCTTTTGGGGATTTGGGGTAAGCCCTCGAAGTTGCTGCATGACCTTTCTTGGGCTCGTCTGTCTCTTTATCTACGTTTGTTTTTCAGATGCTAAAGACACTGTTGCCTTGTCTAGAGCTGAGTGATTGAATTTATTATCTAGTACTGTTTTGAGCCATCACTAACGTTATCACAGAGGCTATTTACATTTGAGGCTCCACCCGAGTCATCAGGTCTCTACATAATCGCTCGCAAACTCGCCATTGTCTACTAGCATTTTCATCATGGCGAGCTCTATGTACACTTACCTCTCCAGTGTGCCAGCGAGTGGTTCTTGAGCCCCTGCACTGCCAGTGTACATTGCCTACAAGTTGATGCATCATGGCATTTCTGATGCATTACGGTTTTCTGGATGTATTACGGCTGTTTCATTCACATTACTGTACATTATAACAATTTGTGCTACCGCTCTCCTTCCACCAAACACTGTGGAATACATGTTAGGCTTAGTTTGTAAACATCTGCTTCGACGGAATTGACGACAAGGTCAATGGGAAATGGTTCGATTTCGTGTTTCGCGTTAAGCAGGGGTCTTTGTACTGTTAATCTGTACGCAATTGTTACGAAGCCCTTTTCGCAGAGGTTCTTTGAATCATATATTCATGAATCCCTAATCATCGAATGCCATAGCTAGGCGAAATTCATATTATTTTACAAGTTGTAAACCTTGTAAAGTACAGTTCGCGCAAGCGGCAGTGAGTAATTAAGTACTTACCAAGTTACCAAGAGTGAGGCCGATCTAGGCGAAATTATTCTCTCTCCCCAATTGATTTGACCGTACTAGGCGCTTAGGATGATGGGGGTTGACGTGAAGGTGTCGGAAGTACTAAACTGTGAAAAAGAAACAAAGCCTACGCTATCTTCCTATCTCTATCCCAACTCGGCATATTTTTCTCTAAACTCATGAGTTTCGCATACTTTTTTTCATTTTGACTGACAGTTTCTGTGGAAGGCTAGGCCATAATAAGGGTGAAAAGATCAACGAGTGGCTTGACCATAATTTTTTTTTTAGTTCGGTAACAATGTAACACTGACTTTAGTGACGAATAGGTATTACGTTCTGGCGGTTGAAAACTTTATGAGGCTCTTGCTTTGGAAAGTTTTTGTTGAGGCCTGTGGGTCATCACATTTTTTTGGTCAAGAACAGGGCCTACTTATCTCACAGGTCATTATAACGATGACTATTTACATTTGCTGTCGAGGCTAGAGTTGGAAAATCACATTTTTTATTATGTCGAATTCAGTCAAGTATTTTACTTGGTTCATATCAGTGGCGTAGCTAGACATTTTTTGTGGGGGGCAAAAGCAAAAATTTCCGACAGATTATTATCTAGGGACCTTTTTTTTTTTTTTTTTGCTTTCCGGGCAATTTGAGACCGATTTTCAGGTTGACATATCGATGTGTAATTATCTGGGAACCTTTTTTTTTGCTTTCCGGGCGATTTGAGACCGAATTTTGATTTTTACATTGACTTTTCGATGTGTAATTCTGCTTAAAAACATAAAAAGTGTTGTAAATATTTCAAATGAATTTTTTTAATTATTTCCGACAGACACTAGAAATTTCCGACTGAGGCCTTCAAAGGCTTTGTGGGGGGGGGGGGGCGACCGCCCCCCTCTAGCTTCGCCAATGGTTCATATCAAGTCATCACTTTAAAAGAATAGTTGCCTATCATGATTAGTGAAGGATTAACTCATAAAATAGAGGACTAGAAGGGTGGTATTTAGGTTCTACAAACGGTTTTCTTGGGTTAGATTTGTAGAGTTCAACATTGATAAAAGTCGCTAAGTACTAGGTGGGATTTTAAGGCACAAATTGAAGCAAGGCTTCAAAACTTGCCATTAGTGACTTGGATAACTGATTAAATCGATATACCTTACCCCATTTCTGGAGCCGAATGATGAAAGGTGACATTGTCAGCACAAATTGTTAATGTGATGAGAAACAAGATGATCAAAATGAAGCAACCGGACTTTTAATACCAGCACTTACAATCGAAATGAAGAAATGTGGTTACGATATCAGTTGTAAGAAAAACAGAATTAGAGACTTACCAGGTAGGATGGGGGCAGCAGCCTTCCATGCAGACAAAATATTTCTTAATTTCTACAAACCTGCACCGAAAGTTAGGGAAAAGTATCACCAACTCCCATACCACTACCACAATCTTCAACTCTTAAGCACAGAATAATCCGCATTGCATTAAATACTTTAACTTCCAAAATCAAGTGAAAATTACATTAAAACTATGAAAAATAAGGACCAGGGTGGATGACCAAGCACGGGCAGCTGAACATTACATTGTTTTAACAGTTGAAACTGAGCAATTTGGCTAGCAAAATTTCAATTCAAATTTACAAGTGTTAAGCACTGTTCAAAAATTAATACAATTTGTGAAGTATTTTATATGTGATATTCCTAGCACACATCAGTACTAAGTAGAGGTATGATTGAATTTTCAGGAATGGCTATAACTTTACCTGATAAGAGAAGAGTATACTCGTAAAGAAGTAAATGTCAACTTAATTCAAAAGAGAAAACGAAAAGCTAAAAATGTCTCTAAGCTTAAGTAACGTGTGAGTTATGCTGCTTCCCGTGCAAATTTTGAATAAGTGTGGAAATAGAAGATCACTGTGTTTGAGTTTTGCCCGCTAAATGGACGAATACAGAAATTCTGAGACAAGGATATTTTTTAGTTTAACGTTTTCAATGTTCAAGAACTAGAACATTTCTACCCATGTGTTTAGAACAACTTTCGTTTGCAAGTCTGGCCGGAACCCACGCAAATAGCGAAAGGGGGAGGGGGCTGCAAGGAGCCTGAAAGCCCCCATCTATATCCGCGCCTGACCATGGTCATGTAGGTCACCTACATGCTTCAAGGGGAGTATACGATTTTCTGCAGAATATTGTGGACGATTTTATTCAGTTTTCAATATTTCATATACTTTACTTCAGCCGCAAATGTATACCATAAGGCTTTTACTTTTAGTGATGCCGATACGTTGCAGAAAATGATAAAAAATAGTCTTAGGTGACGTCACATGTCTTTGATTCGAACTAGAATCAAAGCCAGGCTTTTCAAAGAGTTACATCATGGAAGTTCTAAAACAAAGTATTAGAAGTTCAGGCTACAAATTTCTGGCACCAACAATTCACCATTGTTCACCGAGTTTCCTTACAAACTGTTTCATAACACGTTGGCAGCCAAATAATTTATCAGTTGCCTGAAATTTTTTTTTAATTAAGTTTTCAAAAATTTCGTAACATCCAAACTACTGTTTTTTTTTCATGAATTTCGAAAATTTAACGTCTTTTATCTTAAAATAAAGAAATATTGTACATCTTAACAAGTTTTTTCAAAATTATAAACTCATTTGTTTATGATATGAAGTAAGTCTCCAAAAGGGTCTGGAAACCAACCTCTCAGCCTTCAGGCCTCTTCATCATTATGCGTAATCCTTTTTCCAAAGGCCCCTTCGGTTTGATGCTAGAGGGCGAAAATTAGACGTGGTCTGCAATCCCATAGCAACACGGAATCACTGGGGTTGTTCAGATCACTGTGCCTCCCTCCCTTTGGAAATGAAATGTTGCTACCTATGTACAGTGGTGCCTTCATAGCCCGAGTTATTATTGATCAAAATTAAAAATGATTTCAAATTCATGTAATGATAGACGTGTTTCGTTTTCTGTCCTGTCACAAATCTCTAACTAACAACATTCTCGGTCCTTTCGCCCGCTTTCACTTTTTCTTCAACACCTCTTCTTTTCAGGCGGCTCATAGACCTCTAACTATGTGAAAAAACTTTCCGCGCAATAACTACGCTGAGCTACAAAAGCATTATTAGTACAGTCTGTTTACTTTTTTCATGGAAGCACTACCTCGGACGAGGTAGTGCTTCCATGCTTTTATTCACTTTGGGGAACTTTTTTATGCCTTCGTATCTCGAAAAGAGGAGACAATTGTGAGCCCTTGGCTTGCAGTTTCTGCCCTGCAATCGACGCTTTTACCCAGTTTGGGAGGGACTTTCGCTCTCTGATCCCGCCTTAACCGCGAATACTTAAAAGTTTCTAATTACTCATGACAATTGTCACTTGCATGGGAAGTAGTATATGCACACTTGTGTCAAAATTCAATAGAAACAAAGTTGAATACTGTACCCATTGGACAACATTCAGGAACAAATTCGTGAAGTTTTGTTGCAACGTAATGAAAAAGCTGGTTCATCAAGTCTAGGACCGTGAAGGTACACACGGACTTATGGGATAATTAAGCTTCCGTTGAGAGCTAAGAAAGGCTCTTGGGGATCGCACAGAGTACTCAGGATTTACTCGTAGATCGAGGTACCTTAGCTGAAAACCATATGCTCTCATAACCGTCAAAACATGGGCCGAGGGTGAGCTCGGGACTGAGGCCCCAAATAATTTAAATTTTGTTCTTCACGGTGCTTTGCAAGTTAATGGGGAAAAACAATCACATCAGAATATAGTTAACAATCTCATAACTCAGACAAATACTTTATTTACAAAATCATGATAAATCAACAGATTGCGAATATGATAATATGAAAATAACAAATAAATGATGTAATTATGCATACACGCAATCAAAACAGTTGTAGGAAAAGTAATAAGTGCCGTGTTACCTATACTTGTTAAGTTAATATGTACACTGGTGGAGGAAAAACTCTTTAAATATGCATGAAATCTAGAAGACATTTTGTACCACATGAATTATGTTATATTCACAGTCAAAGTGTAAACATGACAAAACACAACTAAAGTATTCTCTTTCATTATTGGTTTATTGTTTATCTAGAGCATTTTTTGTTACGTTAGGTTACATTCGATCAATTTACTGTGTTTTAGTTAAATTTCTAAAGTTGTTTGTATGCGTTGTGTTTTGTTTGTTTAGCTAATGTATTTATATACAACTGAAAGTTTCTGCACAAGTTGTTTTTTTTTCTTTCTAAAGGTCCATCCGACGCACAATGAATACTTTTTTCCAAAGTCCCCTCAACTCTTTGAGGGCGGAAGGGCGACAAAGAAATCTTACTCCAGAAGGAGTTCTGCTCCCAAACTATATAGGAGCTACCTACCCAAGGGACACGTGAACCTAACATTACCAACCTTTTGACCTTCAGACCCCTACATCATGGGTTTGCAATGTGTGTCCCCGTTCCAGACTGGCTGAAAAGAATAGATACTACACATTATCTTATCCAAAATGCCGAGAACAGAGCCTTACCTTTTCCAAAGTCCCCTCGACTCTTTGGCGAAGAGCCGAAGGGCTATAACCAAACGTTATACTCAGGAAGGAGTTCTGATTCCCAAAGGAGCTGCGTCCCCAAGGGACAATAGGACTTAACATGGTCAACCCCTTGACCTTCGAACCCTACAGTGAGAAGGCCTATGTTTCTTTCAAATACGATCTAAGTGGACAAATTTGATATAAAAATTTTAAATTTTTTTTTTAATTTTATAACCAGGAAACTAACCTATTCTCGAATAATAAAATAATTGTTTACAAAATGAATACTACAAAGATTATCAACAAATAGGTTGAAAACAATATTGAGTAACGTGCGTAATGAGAAAATCAGTTGCTGATAAAACCAAAATATGTTTTGAAAAGAAATAAAAATATGCTGTAAGGAAAGATATAAACAAAAATCAGCCCCCCAGCAAACAACGTAAAACTTTCCTTTAAGTCACGGAGCTATTAAATATCACACATTTTACAGTAGTTTTTGTTCAGTTCCTTTAACTCCACTCAAAAGCTTTTAAAACACCTTTTTGTGCTGAGTATACATTTTTATTCTTAAAGACTTTCAAATTAGTACGTCATAGCTTTTATGTGTGAAAAAAACATCAGTTCTGTAATGATCGTAGCTAAATAAAAATTTTGTTGTAACAAAGTTAAATAAACAGAACTTTGAAACAGAGATATAAATTTGCATTAAATTCTACTGGCAGACCATAGTCTAACAGAACTGCAATGTTTTAAAGTAAAAGTAGGTGTGGGTCACAACCAAATTTTTGATCTTTAAGAGTATTCAGAGAATCGTAAGATCGTTTCAGAAATCGACAAAAACAAAATATTGACAATTTTACTTCCAACTGAAAGGAACAGAAATCAAACGAACACCGACTGAATTTTTAACACAATCCAAGAAAGCAGGGATAATTTTGGAGGCTCAACCAGCCCGAACTCACTATTGTTTGTGCCAACAAATTATTTGATACGTTTAGTTTGTCTCCTCTTTCATGCATTCTGTTCTGAATCTTTACCGGTGTTTCACATTTTCGCATTTATTGCCAACGAAAATGACAAAAAATTTCATTGCCCTGAATATAAATTTTAAGGTCCTCAGAATCGTTTTATTAATTTTTCCAGAGAGAGGACCCCGGACACCCCACCATAAACTCCCCTTAATTCGGTGCTCTTATGTGGAGATTTGACAGGGACTCAGGTGAGGGCCATTCGATTTTCCCCTACTACATATTTGATGCAATGTCATGTTTATTTTTTAAAACCTTCCTTTGGTTCTTTGTTTGCATTTCTTTCTGATGTTGAAAGTGTTGAAAATCAATTGTCCTGAATGTGAATCGATGGGCCACCAAAAACCGGGAAATCGCATAAATGGGCTTCTTGATTCCCAAAATTTAAGAGGATAGGACCCCCGAGTTGACACACATTTGGTGTTTTTATGAAAGGGCTTGGCTGTGAGCAAAGTTCGTTGGACTGCATACACTCGAGTTTGCAATGTTTGGCTATCAGTGGTATTAGAAGTCTTTACGAAACATTTTCAATAGTCTTTTTCGAAACCTAACGATATCCACGTTTTGAATACTAGACATTCCGACTTATTGCCAACACCGCTTTCCAGATAGTTGACCTCCAGCATGGTATTTACTATAGTAATCCTTAAATCTGAAATTAGCTGCCGGTCGCGGCTTTCACACAAACAAATAAATTTCCCAATTTGGAACACTCAAAATGTTTAAACCTTTCAAAATACAGCAGCGTGTATCCCACTTACGTTTTGGTATATTCTGGTCTCTCTTTTTGTATGTTGTGTTTAGTTTCCTCAATGCATATTGTCCTGTTTTTTGTAGGGAAGAACCCACATTTATAAGATTCTTTTAATTTCTCGTGACTTTTCCTTTGGCTGTTCTTGTCTAATTCTTTATATTTTTTATTTTTATGTAAGAATTTACGAATGAGACGGCAAAATTAGTGTCCATGAAGCTATAAATAAGATTGGCTGAATTGAAGCAGTTCTTTTATCTTCAAATTTTAGACCCTCCCCGACAAGCGATGGTATTGAAGGTTTGGGAGGGGGAGGAGAACATGTTAGGACGTGGTTGGATGCCTGAGAATTTCGCTGGGTTATGGCCAAAAGAGATTGCCGATGTTAGTTTTAAAGAATGAAAATATCTGTTTTTTAAACACGAAACTTTCATGTTCACTACCTGTTTTTCTTTTTTTTTGGAGGTGAAAGGACTGAATGTTGCTAGTATATGTAAACATAAAACAAAAATGCTCTAAAATGTCTGTAAATTTACAGATACTTTAAAGCGGATATGGCATCCCCGCCCCAAAACCAGGGAGTTGCTAGCAGCTCTTTGCCTAAACATATTTAGGAATATCCCAAGAGTTCTAAATACAGTTCATAACTGCACTTTGAATGACATTCATTTAAACAATACAGTTTCACTTTGGTTGGTCAACAATGACTTGTACAGTCTGTTGTGTTCCCAAATAAGCTTACAAC
Source organism: Holothuria leucospilota (assembly GCA_029531755.1). NCBI lineage: Eukaryota > Metazoa > Echinodermata > Holothuroidea > Aspidochirotida > Holothuriidae > Holothuria > Holothuria leucospilota. The sequence continues at coordinate 13,033,825 of CM055974.1, read as the reverse complement.
AGGGAGCCGTAACGGAACTCCCTGCTCACATACACTGTGCTGGACAATATTGCCTCGAGCAATTTAAGCTCAGTGCAGGCTACTGTGGCTCTGTCTTAGAGGTGTGCTAGAGAGAGGCTTGTTTAAATTGGAGGAGGGGCTAAAAGTTAACTTGGTAGGGAGAATTGTTACTGTCTGGGGTGAGCCTTGAACAGGCTCAGTATCACGCTGTTTACAATTTTGTATGTACATGTACATGCTCAGTCCGTTGAATCATCTGTAATTTTACAGGTTACTTTTACAGTATTTCTATGTTTTTCTGTTAAATCAAATGAACTAAACCAACATTTACATCAAATAATTTAACTTAAAGACAACACTTACGTAAAAGTGCGATTCAATTTTTTCCTTGACAAAAGAAAATTTATCTTTACAGCATGCGGAACCGCGTTACTAACTTCAAAATTTTAGCCACATTTGTCTGAAAACTTACATCCATGTTAAACCAAATGAAGTTAAAATTACATAAATTAAGAAAAGGATGTCTTTAAAAAAAATCGCACAATTCCTGTGGCTTATTCTACACATTGAAGCCTATAAAGTGCTAATTTGACAGCACTAAAAGGAGATGATATCAGGCCAACATCAACTGGGATGCTTTGGCATTTGCCTGAAGCTAGTTGCACAACAGCTCTGTGGTATACGTGCAGCTTAATTACGCAACGAAAGGTGAAGTTCAAATGGAAACTACTTGTTGGTAATATTTGTTGATATTTTTCTTTACAACGATATCATGACATAATGTATTTTTGTCGCCTGGGTTCATCGGGATTCGATTCGTTGTTCATTTGTCTTGTTGTAATTGAATGTTGGTATCCCTTGTGGTATTGATTTTGTAAACAATGTTTACATTTTTTTAAGAATTGTTAACTTCCAAATTATGAAACTGTCATAACAATGGCTTTGTTTTTAAATTAAACAGAATTGCCTGCTTAGTGATATTTTACCATTCGTGGAAGCGACTCCGTAAAAACGACCTCAGTTGCGTAAACAACATCTGACCAGGGAGCTGGAAGTCTTCCAGCTCCCTGATCTGACCTGGAGGGTACACTGTAAAAAATGTCTTCAAACTGTTGTAGGATTACAGACAAAAAAGAAATACAAAGAGGAAAGGGAAAAGTGCTGCCTGGTCTTGGAAACAAATTGACAGCCCTTTTCCTGTTTTCTTTATGTATTTCTTTATTTTTTGTTCCGTAAATCTGCAGAAATTTTTTATAGTGTAGAAGGATTTACATGCATTAGCGTGACAAGTTAACAACAATAGAAACCAATTCTGAGAGAAAAGA